>JAJEJO010000200.1:258712-403596 GCA_020662805.1 Glaucomys volans | reverse complement strand
CTTTCTTTCTTTCTTTCTTTCTTTCTTTCTTTCTTTCTTTCTTTCTTTCTTTCTTTCTTTTCTATGGTACTGGAGATTGAACCCAGTTCCTCACACATGCTAGGTGAGCACTCTACACCTACTTTTTCCAGGGGCTCTTTACCCCTGAGCTATACCCCAGTACACCCCAGTCCTTTTTATTTTGAGACAGGGTCTCATTAAATTGTTGAGGCTGTCATGGAACTTGCTATCCTCCTGCTTTGTTCAACCTCCCAAGTTGCTGGGAATATAGGTGTGCACCACCATACCTGACTTCCACCTACTTTTATACCTCAAGCTGGTTTATAGCATATAAAATTCATTAATATGTTCATTATTATGTGGTAATATACCATATCTTAGAATACCTCAAAATCATGATCAGCAGTCATTTTCCAAATAAAATGATTGGCCAGGTTACAAGCTATTTAATACTGAATTGATACATAGTTTTGAAGTTTTGAAAGACTTTTCAGGGGATAGAATAATTATTTTTTCATTTAGTTTTGTTTTTTTCTTGTGGGCTTAGAAATATGTTTTGGTCTTAATTAGTTAATTAGTTAGCAATTGATAACATCTAATCCTGATTAGTAGGTCCTGTATCTAGAAAAATGGTACTTTATTGAAATGATACCTCCCTTACTTTGATTATAGATTTTAAATTTGGTGGTAGATTAATTTTCTCTACCAATCAATTTATAGAATTGAACAAATAGTAGTTAAACTTTTTTTTTTTTTTTTTTGGGACCAGAGATTGAACCCAGGGGCACTCCACCACTGAGTCGCATCCCCAGCCCTTTTTTATATTTTATTTAGAGACAGGGTCTCACTGAGTTGCTTAGGGCCTCACTAAGTTGCTGAGGCTGGCTTTGAACTCTCGATCCTCCTGCCTCAGCCTCCCAAGTGCTGGGATTACAGGCGTGCGCCACCGCGCCCAGCGTAAACTTTTGTAAGTGTAGTTTTATAAGTGTATTTATAAGTGTAGTTATTTTGGTGTAAATTTTAAAAAGAGATGGGCCTGGAGTTGTGGCTCAGTGATAGAGCTCTTGCCTTGCATGTGTGAGAGGCCCCGGGATCAATCCCCCAGTACCTGGGTTGGGGTGGGGATGGGGGAAAAAGTCACATTTATTAGCCACATGTGGCTCTGTACATCCACAGCTGTACTCCCAGTGCTTAGGAGGCTGAGGCAGGAGTACTGCAAATTCCAGGCCAGTCTCAGTGAGGCCCTAAGCAACTTAGTGAGATTCTGTCCCAGAATAAAAAAGGACTGAGGGCATAACTCAGTGGTAAAGCACCCGTAGGTTCAATCCTCAGTGTTAACATTTTAAAAATTAAATAAAAAGATGTAATTTAAGAGGGCACATGAAGTTTTATGTTTGTTGCTGTTTTTTTGTGGCGGGGTACAGCTAGAGAAGAATGGAGGAACTTTGGATGGTGTAGAGGAAAATGGGGCAGGAGGGGGTGGGAGAAGGAAAGAGAGTAGACTGAAATAAACATTATTACCTTATGTACATGTATGATTACATGAATGGTGTGAATCTGCATTTTGTACAGCCATAGAAATGAAAAGTTGTACCCCATTCATGTACAATGAATCAAAATACAGTCTGTAAAAAAAAAAAATAAAAAAATATACAAAAAAAACCCTTATAAAAACTGATTAAACTAGGATAAGCAGCATAAGGCAACATTCAGCAGTAGTTTGTGATGTTTTAGTTAATTGTTGGTATTTTCTAATGTGTTTTAACACTTTTTAAGAAAAAAAGATTCCTAAGATACGAAGTTTTTCACATATTTAACTATAAAATATTTATTTTATTCCTTGAATGTTTATGTTTACATTTTTATCCTTTTTGAAATTTATATTTGTGAATCACATAAAGGTTGCATTTTTATAAAAAAAAATTTAAAAAAATACCCACTTGGGGTTTCCTTTAAAGGTATGCACTTATATAAGATTCATAAACTCTCAATGTATAGTGTTGGAACAGAGGATCATTTTATAGTTTATTCTTAACACCAAGATTCAAACAACCATCAGTCTTCCCAAACTCTTACCATTCATTACCACTAATACTAACAATGAAGTTGCATCTTCACAACAGTTAGTATTCTATCAAGGTTTTCCTATTGATCATAATTATCCCTTTGATATCATTTAGTTGATAAAGAGATTAGGGATGGCCTATGGCTGTTTGAGAAAGATTTCTTTAGAGAAATAGGATGGGCTGGGGTTGTGGCTCAGTGCCTAGCATGTGTGAGGCACTGGGTTTGATCCTTGGCACCACATAAAAATAAATAAATACATAAAGGTTTTGTGTCCATCTACAAATAAAATAGAATTGATTTAAATTTTAGGCATAATTACCATGATGTCAGTTTTCCTGCTTTGCAGGAATCAAAGGTTCTGAAGTAGAATACTCATGAAAACTAATTGTCTAACTCTTGTCTTGCTCCCAAGAGCCAGCTGTGGTTCATTAGGTATTCTCTGTGAGTGTTGTCAGAATCTTATCCATAACCTGCTTTTCTCACTCATTTTCTCCATAGCTCTGAGAGCTTATTTTGAAAGAATAATGGATGAACCATCTCCCTTGGCCAAACCTCTGGAGCTGAACCAGCACTCCCGATTCATAATTGGTTCTGTGTCTGAAGATAACTCAGAAGATGAGATCAGCAACTTGGTGAAGCTGGACCTCTTGGAAGAGAAAGAGGGCTCTCTATCACCAGC
This sequence comes from Glaucomys volans, assembly GCA_020662805.1. NCBI lineage: Eukaryota > Metazoa > Chordata > Mammalia > Rodentia > Sciuridae > Glaucomys > Glaucomys volans. The sequence goes on along the minus strand of JAJEJO010000200.1, from coordinate 400,850 downwards.
TTCTGTCAGCTCAGATACACTTTCTGATTTGGGGATCTCTAGCTTACAAGATGGCTTGGCCTTACACATAAGGTAAGAGAGAGGGTTAATGGGTATCTTATTTAACCTGTCTGTTTTGTTGATTATGTTTTGAAAAGAGCAAGAATAATATTAGCTAAGATTGCTTACTTCTTGCCATGTCACTGGACTCATAGCTTTGATGAGTTAAGTGGGAAATATTGTATGTTATAGGTCTTTGAATTGTCTTTTCCTAGCCCGAATCCATGGCGCATATCTGTAGTCCCAGTAGCTCGGGAGACTGAGGCAGGAGGCTCATGAGTTCAAAGCCAGCCAAAGCCAGCCTCGGCAATTTAGCGGGGCCCTAAACAACTCAGACTCTGACTAAATAAAATAGAAAAAAGGGCTGGGGATGTGACTTAGTAGTGAAGTGTCCCTGGGGTTTAATCCCTAGTACCAAAGAAAAGAAAAAAAAAAGGAATTGTCTTTTCCTAAATGTTCCCCTTAACTTTTTCCTGTCCTTCCTACATACTAGGTTTTTTAGTGAGACCTAGCAAGTAAGAGATTGAGGAATTTCAGCCTTTGTACTGCCTTGACTAACGTTGTTTTAACTCTCTTGATGATTGATAAGAATTCTCCACGGATGGACAAATTTGTAGTAATCTTTCTTTGAACTGCTTCTTATGTCATGAAATTATATTGTTTCTAGCACAGTTGATCCTCAATAAATCGTTGTGATATAAACAAAGGATTGTCACAGAGCCCTCTTTTTTTTCTCTACAAACACGATCGATGATTGAGAAATAATAACACTGGAATATTTTTATTTATTGATGGTTGATTTGCAGTCAGTGTGAGCCTATATCTTTGATCATCTGCTTTGCAATTTTTGGATCAAAGGGTCTGGGTCAGTAGTTATTTCTCACTGCTCATCAGGATTACTTAGATAAGGGAGGGTTAAAGAAAACACCCTCTTCCTAGAGATTCATTTAGTATCATTTGGTATTAGCTTGGAACTGGGGCATTTTAAAAAAAAAGTTACTCAGGTGATTCTAATGCACAACCAGCATTAAGATTATAGGTCTAATCTTGATGAACATAAGTTAGGGTGACTATTGCTGCTGTTATTATCTTGGTGCTTCTGTTATTAATGGATTATAAAACAATTCAGCTCCTTTTTATACACTCAAGATACTACTCTACAGAAAAATCCTGTACTGGATCTGGCTGAATATGACTATTCTGCCTTATTGTTATCCCACAGGCTTGGGATCCTGTCTTCTGTGAGATGAGGTATTGTATGTTAGCAGTCACCCCCGTATAGCTATATGGAGATAAGAAAAAAAGAATAAAGCAAGTTATTTATGTTTTACTTTGTAGATTCCTAGAACTTCAATGAACCAGAGAGAGAATTTAGTATAATACTTTTTAATAGATGAGGAAACCGAGGCATATTGAGGGGAAATAACATATAAGGTGAATAGCTAGAAAACTGAATTTCAAACTTGGATGTCCTGATTCCACTGCAGTACCTTTTCTGCTCTTCTTCTCTGGCCATACAAGAATCTTAATTGTATAACAAATTCAGACAGAGTTGGTCTTTTGGAATAAATGAGCAATGTGTTGTGTCTAACCTCTGGGTGAAAATGAGGAATTAGTGGCAGAGAAAAAGGAGTTAGGTTTTTATTTTATGTAAATGTTTTATTACTTTATAGTTCACTTAAGGTTAATCCTTTTTTAAACTATATATATCTATATCTACATAGATATAGATATATATTTAGTTGTAGGTGGACACAATACCTTTATTTTATTTTTTTAATGTGATGCTGAGGATTGAACCCAGGGCGTCACACATGCTGGGTGAGTGTGCTACCACTGAGCCACAACCCCAGCACAGCTTAAAGTTAATCTTAAGGTTAATACTGGTAATGATGTCTTTCTCCTCAAGGTCACTTGGAAGTGTGTAGGACTGTGAAAGGTGGGATTATTTGCATTTAAAGGACAGATGATTAGTGATACTAAACCTTCTGCATCATAGTGGATAATCCCACATAGCCAGGAATTGTCCTCAAAATGTCATGGTGACATTTTTCCCTTTGAGAAAGCCTGGATTAACTGAAGCCTTAAAGCCACACAGCTCCTTGAGAACTTAGGACTATGTGAAACATAATGTCCATTTGGAAACTGAGTTTGGCAATGGTGAGATAATTGCCATTATAGGAAATGCAACTGATGATATTTCAAGACAGTTTGTAATTGCAAAGTCATTCCGAGTTCATGGCTATTATGCAGACTGTGTTCTTAGTTGTTTGCATGCCTTACTGTTGGCAAAACTCATGCTGATATCTTGTGGAGGAGTCGTGGACGGAAGTGTGATCAGCAGCCTGGAAAGGGGACAGTAGCTAGTGGAGGAGTCCTGGACAGAAGTGTGATCAGCAGCCTGGAAAGGGGACAGTTGCCAGTTTCCAAAGGCTTCTCAGCTAGCTAATGTTCCAAAATAGAACAAAATTTCTCCTTTGATCCATTTCTGTGGATAGGTGTCACTGAGGGTAATTTAAATTCTGTCAAATTCATTAGATAGTAGATAAGACTTCTACTCTGACTCCTGCAAATAATTAGATATGTTACCATTGATAGTTCATGTTTTTCCTTGGACTCATTTTCATCTCTGTAAAAATGAAGATATTGTTTTAAATACTCTTTTTTTTTTTTTTTCCCCAGTACTGGGGATTGAACTTGGGGGCTCTACCACACACCTATATCCTCTTACTGAGAGAGAGTCTTGCTAAATTGCCAAGGCTGGCCTCAGATCTGGAATTCTCCTGCCTCAGCCTCCAGTCGCTGTGATAACAGTCATGCGCCTTTGTGCCCTTCCTTTTTACTCTTGGAACTGTAGAGAGTTTCACTCTTGGAATCAGCTTCTAGAATGAATAGTCTAATCTTTCACAGATGATGTAGATTTAGGAGGTAGATATAGTCTTCAGGATGTTAACTAGAGATCATCTGATTCCAAGGGAAATAATTGCCATACTGTGGATGAGATTTGGGCTTCTCTCAAGTTTAGGGCTTGATTTTAGGTGGTAAATGAGAAATTTCATGGTATGAAAGAAATAGACTTTTCCAGGGGTGAAGATGACTTACATCTTGCTTTTCCAGAACCCAAAGAAAGACTGGAAGAATCACTTTCTGAGCTTTATGACCCAAATATTTGAAGATTGGCCTAAGAAAGTAATTATAGGTTGGTGGGAATATACAGGCCTCACTGAAGACAATTGTTTTGCTTTTTATTTTTGGATAAGATTACCTAATAATGGTCAGCAGAACTGATACAGTTCTGAAACTCACATTTGTTGAATATTTAAGATGACTATTAAAAGGCTGAATGGGGACATCTTTTTTTTTTTTTCTTTTTTAATGATTTTCCTGGTTTTGAGATTCATGTAAATGGAATAATTGTAGTCTTTTTAAAAAAAATATTTTTAGTTGTAGATGGACACAACACCTTTATTTTATTCATTTATTTTTATGTGGTACTAAGGATTGAATCCAGTGTCTCACATGTGCTAGGCAAACACTCTACTACTGAGCTACAATCCCAGCCCCTGAATGTGGACATCTTATAACTGCTGGGTTTGGTTCTCACACCTATAATCCCAGCAACTCTAGAGGCTGACACAGGATGGTTGCAAGTTTATGGCCAGTCCTAGCACCTTAGCATGGCCCTATCTCAAAAACTAGAAAGGACTAGGGAAGTCATTCAGTGGCAGACCACTCCTGGGTTTAATCCCTAATAGCAGAAAAAATGTAATTTTTTTTTTTTTTGCACCCCGTGTCTGATTTGGTGATTTGGTGGCACATCATAGAGACATTTATTTGTGTGGGTACTGGTAGTTTCTTAGCTCCTTATGGGATAACACTCGAGATTAGATTGTTCTGCATACTTAATATGTCAACTTATGTTATCAATCAAATAGGATTGTAATCAGTTTTGTCAACTAGTATGCTGAATTCCTGGTTGAGCTTCAATTGGAAACATGTCCCTACATTGGCCTTTTCCCTCTTAGCTTAGTGCAATTTTTTAAGCCTTTTTTTATGTTATTAGTATTTGAAATTCCATCTCAGTTTCCTCTTAAACATCTTAAAATATATGCTTAGAATATTGAACAACCACATTTCATGCTTCTCAAACATGTTTAGTTAGGGACATTATCTGAGAACAATCTCTAATTGTTGTTATATGAAAGAAATAATGATTCACTTTTCTTTGTAGTTATTTACTTTAAGATATTTGAGTTTGAAATGACTTCATTTAACTCTAGACGTGGAGATAAAATTAATGCCAAAGGTTTTGGAAAAATAAAATGTGACCTACAGATATTATATTTTTTTTTTATTATCAAGGAGCCCTTTTATGAGGTAAATTTTTTTTCAAAAATTTTTCAGATATTGATAGACCTTTATTTTATTCATTTATTTTTATGTGGTGCTGAGAATCGAACCCAGTGCCTCATGCGTGCTATGTAAGTGCTCTACCACTGAGCCACAACCCCAGCCCCAAGATAAATTTTTTTGATATGAAGAGCTTCTTTTAAGCTTTTTCCACATTAGTGCGTAGAACTTGGAAATTAGAATTGAAAGGCTTTTTTTTTTCTGGGTGGTGCTGGGTTTTGAACCCATAGCGTTGTGCTTGGGGGTCAGGCACTCTACCAACTGAGCTACATCCCCAGCCCCCTAGGATTGAAATGCTTTTGATTACATCAGATGTAAACTATCCATGTTATAGTTCTTATGTTGAGAACAACCATTATTGAAATACCATTCTTCCTATATTTTAGCTCATCTCTATCAAGTTTTAATATGGAAACTGTTTCCAGTTTTGAGTTTCTATTATAACTTTGCTTACAAATAGGCCTGTGAGAGGGTTCTTATGTATTGATTTTCTTACTATTTCTCATCTAGCTTTTCTGAGCTTCTTCCTCCCCCCTGTAGCTCTCCAAATTTTCTTTTTTTAAAAAATATTTTTTAGCTGTAGGTAGACACAATATCTTTATTTGTTTTTTTATGTAGTGCCGAGAATTGAACCCAGTGCCTTGCGCATGCTAGGTGAGTGTGGCTACCACTGAGCCACAACCCCAGCCCTCTCCAGATTTTCTTTTAGTGCTCTTTCCTTGATATTCTTGAGGTTCCCAATTGCCATGGTGCTTTAGTGTTGAGTAGACAGCGAAGGTCATTATGAGATCTGCAACTTAGTACTTTTTGACTGAGGGCAGAGTTTTCTTCTCTTCATCTCCCACCTTCCTTTCTTGCCATTTAGAAGATAGGAGCTGTGTCCCTGTCTATATTTGTCTCAGGAGTTTATTCTGTAAACTTAACTAATTATGGATCTGAAATTATGAATGCTGTAAGTAGGGCTGAGGACAACCACTGACAATGTTTATTGCTTCTGTTACTTCTACTGTCATGCCTACATTTACCCCCCCACACACTTTCTTTCTTCTTATTCTTTGTTGTTGTTGTTGTTGTTGTTGGTTGTATGGGCACTTAACCACTGAGCCACATTCCCAGCCCTTTCAATTTTTTATATTGAGACAGGGTTGCTGACGCTGACCTTGAATTTGGGATCCTCCTGCCTTAGCTTCCCAAGTCATTGGGATTATAGGCATGTGACACTGTGCCCAGCACAACTGCTTTATATTTTTAAGTTTTTAAAAGTAATATGTGTTTGTGGTAGAAAAGTTGGAAATCTAGAAAGGCTAAAAGAGGATATGAAAATAATTGATAATTACTTGATAATTACTTCATAATATTATCCATTGATAATTATCCATTGATAATTACTTCATAATATTTTCTTTCAGTGATTTTTATCCCTTCATAAATTTCATTTTAAAAAATAATATCATAATGAAGCCAGATATGGTGGCATAAGTCTGTAATTCAGTGACTTGGGAGGCTGAGGCAGGAGGATTGCAAGTTGGAAGCCATTCTGGACAATTTAACAAGACCTTGTCTCAAAATACAAAATAAAAAGGGCTAGGGATATAGTTCAGTGGTAGAGTGCAACTGAGTTCAATTTCCAGTGCCAAAAAAAAAAAAAAAAAAGGCAGCGAGTAGGGGAATTATAGTGAATACACAGTTCAGCGAATGCACAGTTTACTTTCTTGCTTTTCTCCATATAACATCTTTTTACTAAAAATCTTTTTTAGGCTTAGTTTAAAAATCTTTTTATTTTGAAATAATTTTAGGCTTGCAGAAAAGTTGTGAAGATAGCACAGAGTTCCTATGTATCCTTCATTCAATTTGACCTAATGTTAGCGTCCTCCATAGCCATAGTATGTTAACCTAGAGTTACCAGATAAAGCAAATAAAATACAGGATGCCCAGTTAATTTGAATTTCAGATGCACGATGAACAATTTTTCAGTATAAGTTGCTCTGAATACTGCATGGAGACTTATCTATATAGAAACTTGTTTGTATGGGCTAAGGAAACGAGCAGAAGAGGATCTACAAGCAGTCAACAGATATATGAAAAAATGTTCAACATCTCTAGTAATAAGAGAAATGCAAATCAAAACTACCCTAAGATATCATCTCATCCCAACTAGAATGTCTATTATCAAGAATACAAGCAACAATAGGTGTTGGTGAGGATGTGGGGGAAAAGGTACACTCTTACATTGCTGGTGGGATTGCAAATTGGTGCAGCCACTCTGGAAAGCAGAATGGAGATTCCTTAGAAAACTCAGAATGGAACCACCATTTTTTTTTTTTTTTTTTTTTTTTGGTACTGGGGATTGAACCCAGGGGCACTCCACCACTGAGCCACATCCCCAGCCCTATTTTGTATTTTATTTAGAGACAGGGTCTCACTGGTTGCTTAGGGCCTTACTAAGTTGCTGAGGCTGGCTTTGAACTCGCGATCCTCCTGCCTCAGCCTCCCAAGTGCTTACAGATTAAGGATTACAGACGTGCGCCATCACACCCAGCTGGAACCACCATTTGACCCAGCTATCCCACTCCTTGTCCTATACCCAAAGGACTTAAAATCAGCATACTACAGTGATGTAGCCACATCAGTGTTTATGATTCACTATAGCTAGATTGTGGAATCAACCTAGATGCCCTTCAGTAGATGAATGGGTAAAGAAACTGTGGTATGTATACACAATGGAATATTATTCAGCCATAAAGAACGATAAAATTATGGCATTTGCTGGTAAATGGAGTTGGAGAATATCATGCTAAGTGAAATAAGCCAATCCCAAAAAACGAAAGACCAAATGATTTCTCTGATAAGTGGTTGATGACACATAACGGGGGCAGGGGAGATAAGGGAAGAATGGAGAAAGGATGGCTTGTATAGAGAAAAATGAAGGGTGGGGAAGGAAAGATAATAGAATGAGACAAATATCATTACCTTCCACAAATTGTATGCTTCTTTGTGTACAACCAGAAAATTAAAATAAAATAAAACAAAATAAAAACTTGTTTGTGTGAAATTCAAATTTAAGTGGGCATCCTATATTTTATCTGACAACCCTTACTTAGTATTTATTAAAACTAAGTAATTAACATTGGTACAATGCTTTCAAGTAGGTTTTTAGCCTTTTCTCTATACTTACTAGTTGAGATATCCTGGGTGTTCCTAATGCCTGAGTTTTCCTGTAGTGCTGAAGAAGAAAAATTTTTGTTCTGAAGTGACTTCCCTACTACAGAGTACTTTGGTTTATGAATCAGTTATTCCTTTACCTTCCACTTTCTATTTTCTAAATTATTTTCTTTGAAATCTCTTATCTGTTGTGGTCTCCTCTTCATTCACTTTGTTCTAAGGGTCTTATGCCTCTTCTATCATTTTATTGTCATTTTTGGTAGGGAGCAGAAATAAACTAATGCTCAATCTTCAACTTTTAATTTATAGTCCTATTTAGTTATCCATTGCAGTTAATCTTCTATGTCTACCAAATCACTGAAATTATAATTGGAAACTCACTGGTAACCTCCTAATGGCAACATTCACCAGCATTGACCTTTTGTTCCTTCTTGAAACTATGCCCTATGTTTTATGCCCATTTTTTCCTACTCTCCTGACTTTCTCACCCTTCTCAAATACTTGATTAGATTTGGCTTTTTTTTTCACACGCACCTTAATTTTTGGTCTTCTGCAAGGCTTTTTGACTTCAGTCCTTTTCTCTTACCACTTCCTGCCTCTTGTCCTATTGTGATTATTAGCACTCACATTTCTCTCATCTCCCAAGCCAGAAATATGAATGCTCTCATGGATTCTTCTTTCCTTCACCGCTCATATCTAACTAGGTTTTGTTTTGTTTTGGTTTGGTTCTTACAGTACTAGGGATTAAACCCAGGGCCATGCAAGTGCTAAGCAAGTTCTCTACTTTTTGTTGTTTATTTTTTTGAAACAGAGTCTCCTTTAAGTTGCCCAGGCTGACCTCCAATTTGTGATCCTCCTGTCTTAGCCTCCAAGTAGGTGGAATTACAAATGTGTACCACCACATCCACCTTAATTAGGTATTTGTATTGATACTAGACCCAATAACTTATTTTTTAATCATAATTTTTTTCTCTCTTCTTTTTTTTTTTTTTTTTTGTTTGTTTGTTGTTTGTCCTAGGGATCAAACCCAGAGCCTCATTCATGGAGGGAAGTTCTCTGAGTTACACCCCCGGTCCCCAATAACTCTTGACATCGCTTTCTGTTGCACCTGCTCTTGCTCTTATTTCTTATTTGGATTAAGGCAATACTATAGAATTTTATGTCTTCTCTAGTGTGTTTGTACCTTCAGTATAAACCCCAGTGGCCATCACTGAGCTCTGTGAAGCAAACTGATCATCTCATGACACTAACTCAGTGGGTTCCTATTACCCATAGAATATATTATTGTTTAGCCAAACATTGTGCCAGGTGCTTATTATTTCATGTATTATCTTTTTAAGATGGGGGTTTCACTATGTTGCCTAAGTGGGCTTTGAACTCCTGGACTTGAGTACTCTTCCTGCTTCAGCCTTCTGAACAGTTGGGACTGTGTAGTTTTGTATCATATCACTGGCTGACCTTTTTTTGATACTTACAACTGCTGTGATCATTATTATGGTGGGTTTGATGAGCTCTCTAGGGATCTGATAAGGTCTCAGAGATATTTAAATTGGGATTTTAACGATGATAAGAAAAGAGACAGACTGACAGAGGTGTCCGAATAGCAGGAAGGGTAGAGGTGGTAGAGTAGACAAGATGAGCAGAGGTACCAGCGAAACCTTTACTGTTTAGGCAATTACAGATCATTGAGTATTACTGGAATGTTAAGGAAGATAGTATGGTTAGGGGAATGGAAGAAGAGGCTGGTGAGATAGAGGTTAGGTCATTAAGGGTCTCTTTACTGCCATTTTTTGAGCACTTATTATACGGCAGGTACTGTGCTAAATACTTCAATATTTATCTAATTTAACCAAACAGTCCTATAGAGTAAGTGCTAATTACCTTTGTTTTTCAGATTAGGGTACAAACTCAGATTACATAATTTATCTAATAATGGCTGAGGCATCCATTCATGGCATTCAAATTCTTCCACAATCTGGCCACAACTTATTTTTTCTAGTCTTATTTCTCTGTGTACTCAGTGTTCTTTCCTTATTTCAGTTATACTAGGTATTTGATTCTTCTCCAATGTGCCCTATATTTCATCTTTGTGCCCTTTGCTCCTTCTGTTTTTGGCTCTCTTTCTCATTGTCATATTTTCTTAATTGACACTTCCCTTCCCTGACTGTTGAAATTACATTTGCCTGTGTGTGTGTGTGTGTGTGTGTGTGTGGTGGGAAGCATGAATTGGGGGTTTAACCCAAGGGTCCTCTACTACTGGCTACTCCCACAGCCCTTTATTTTAATTTAAATTTTGAGATGGTCTCATTAAGTTCCTAAGGATGGCCTTGAACTTGGCAATCCTCCTGCCTTAGTCTCCCAAATCATTGGATTACAGACATGTGTCACCATGTCTAATGGCATTTATCTCTTAAGATCATCATCATTTAAGGTCCTTTTTTTTTTTGTTGTTACCAGGGATTGAATTTAGGGGCACCGCTGAGTCACATTCCCAGCACTATTTTGTATCTTATTTAGAGACAGGGTCTCACTGAATGGCTTAGTGCCTCACTTTTGCTGAGGCTGACTTTGAACTCTCGATCCTCCTGCCTCAGCCTCCCGAGCTGCTGGGATTACAGGCATATGCCACCGCACCTGGCTAAGGTCCTTCTTAAATTTGTCTGTGCTGTGAAAATTTTCTAGTTCTTTTGCCTTTTTTTTGTCCTGGTAATTTGACCTTTTATTTTCCACTGTAACAGTTTCATTCCTCATCATTGTCCTAAAGCCATTAGCCTTGCACTGTCCCTGTATACTTTTTTTTTTTTTTTTTTGTGCTGGGGATTGAACACAGGGACACTCCACCACTGAGCCACATCCCCAGCCCTATTTTGTATTTTACTTAGAGACAGGGTCTCACTGAGTTGCTTAGCGCCTCGCTAAATTGCTGAGGCTGGCTTTGAACTTGTGATCCTCCTGCCTCAGCCTCCCAAATGCTGGGATTACAGGCAAGCACCACTACGCCCGGCCCTGTATACTTTTAATTTATAACTTGGCCATACATTTCGATAAGAAAAAAAGAGAAACTATTAGGCCCCAAATTTTCCTAACACTTCATCTCAAACTTACTTGTATCTCTACTCACATTCTCATTTTCCCTTTTTGTTATAAGCACTCAATGCTCTCCCTCCTTTGGCCTTCCTTTTCTTCTTTTTCTTTTCCTTTTTTTTAATATATATTTTTTTAGATGTGAGACCTGTATATTATTCATTTATTTATATGCAGTGCTGAGACTCGAACCCCATGCCTCACACATGCCAAGCAAGTGCTCTACCACTGAGCCACAACCCCAGCCCCCATCCTTTTCTTTATATTTTAAATACTCTTTTTCTCCTAGATCCTGCCTGTTGGTTATCATTCCTCCTCATTTAGACGTGTTTGGCTCTCTCCCATCTTTTTGAAATCCTTCTTTGATGGCCACATTCCCTTTGGACTACTGCCCTATCTCTATGCTCCACTTCATGGCCACAATTTTAGAAGTGCTTTCTCTATTTCCTCATTTCCCATTCATTCTTCAGGCTATTCTAGTTTGGTCTCAGCCCAACCATGTTGAAACTGCTCTTATAATATTACTAATGACTACTGTATTGCTAAATCCAGCGGATACTTTTCAGTTCTCATAAGATAGCTACTTTTCCCTTAAAACACAGGCTTTTCTTTTCTGTTAAAAATTATACTTTCTTTGCTTTTCTCTTGTTTCGATCCTACTCTTTCCAGTCTCCTTTGCAAACTCCATCCTCTTTCATGTAACCTTGAAATGTTGGCTTTTTTCGTTGCTCAATCCTGGACTTTCTCTTTTTCCTTGGTATATATTTTCTGTCTGTGCAGTCTCATTCCTTGACTCCCAAATTTATAATACTCATCCTATACCTATCACCTGAGATCACTTACTGTTTGCTTATTTATTGAAATTTATTGAAATTTCACTTGAATATCTTACAGGCATTGAACTCTTGGTTTCCCCCACCCCTCTCCATAAATTTGTTTCTCTTCTAATCTTCCCCATCCCACTGAATAACTACTTGGCTCAAGTCACAATCTTGGGGAATCATTCTTCAGTTCTGTCCATTCTATCTCCAGATATTTACCTCAGTGTATTTACTTGCCATCACTTTATTAGAGACTTGATCCATCAACTCTTGCCTGGATTACTAGAATAGTCACCTCTTTGGATTTCTTGCTTGTATTACTCCTTTTTTTTTAAGGGTACTAGAGATTAAACCCAGGGCCTCATGTAAGCTAGCAAGCACTCCACCACTGAGCTATACTCCTAGCTGTAAACTCTGGCCTTCTGATTTCTTGTTGTACATAGCATAAGATACAAAATTCTTTTGAGTGGTCTGACTTCTATCAACTTCCATTTGCGGACAGTGCTTCAGTCATACTGGTCTTTTTGTTCCTTTAGTGGGCCAATCTTTTTCCTATCTCAGGACCACCTGCACTGGTCCTCCTGCTTAAACTTCTCTTTCACTTTCTTGGTAATTATTTAAAATTTATTTATTTATTTATTTTTATACTGGGGATTTGAACCCAGGGGTGCTTAACCATCGAGCCACATCACCAGTACTTTTAAAATATTTTATTTAGACATAGGTTCTCACTAAGTTGCTTCTGGCTTCGCTAAGTTGCTGAGCCTGGTTTTGAACTTGAGAGCCTCCTGCCTCAGCCTCCCAAGCCACTGGGATTATAGGAATGCATCACCACTTCCAGTCTTATTGCTTAAATCTTTTAGGTTTCTGATTAAATATCATTTGCTCTGAGAGGCCTGCTATTATTACTCATTATGTTCCCTTCCCCCCACCATGATAGCATTTATCACAATTTATAATATTTTTGTTGCCATATTTATTGGTTGCTTATCTCCATTACATTGTAACACCTGGGTAAAGATTGTGTGTTTTGTTCACGATTGTACATCCAGTACTTTCTATAGTAGTAATAGTCAATAAATATTTGTTGAAGAAATGGGAGAGATATAAAGATTGATCAAAGTGTTGATGGAGCTCTGTGGCAGAGCACTTGCCTAAAGATTGATCAAGGATAGTCACAAAAGGCAATAATAATATAAATAACTTTTTGAGATAGTTGCCTAAATCATTGATTTTTGGTCCTTTCTTTTTTAGTTCTAAAAACTTTATGGTTTCCCTTTAAGCCCAGTGTTTGCCGTATCCCACAAGTTTTTTCCCTCAACATTTTGTCTAAAAAAATTGCAATCAAACCTGGTGCAGTGGCGCATGCCTATAATCCCAGCAGCTTGGGAGGCTGAGGCAGGATTGAGAGTTCAAAGCCAGCCTCAGCACAAGTGAGGCACTAAGCCATTCAGTGAGACCCTGTCTCTAAGTAAAATACAAAATAGGGCTGGGGATGTGGCTCAGTGGTCGAGTGCCCCTGAGTTCAATCCTCAGTACCAAAAAACTCAATCAGCTGGCCATGGTGGCACATACCTATAATCCTAGCTACTTGGAAAGCCAAGGCAGGAGAACCACAAGTTTGAGGCAAACTTCAGCAACTTAGCGAGACCCTGTCTCAAAATAAAAACTTAAAAAAGGTCTGGGTATGTAGTTCTGTGGTAAAGCCCCCCTGGGTTCAGTCCCCAGTACTAAAAAACAGCAGCAACATTGTAATCATTCAGCAAAATTGACATTTTACAGGGAACACTTGTGCACATACTACCTAGATTCTGCCATTAAATTTTTTTCTATACTTTATCATGTATCAATCCATTTCTCTTTGTATCCATCAGTTTATCTTATTATAGCCCTCCATTTTTGATATCGTTCCATGTTCCAAGTTTGTTATCATTCCATTTTAAATATTATTTTCATTGTGACTTTTTAACCTCTATTTAGAAGCGGGTTGGTTAATTTCAGGACACTTGAGGATATGGTGTATTCATACAGTGAAATACTAGTTCCATCATAAAAAGGCATGAGGTACCGATACATTCTACAACATTGAAAACTTGCTAAGCAAAAGAAGCCAGTCATAAAAGATCACATTTTTTTCTTATATGTAAAGTCCACAATACACAAATCTACAGGGATAGAAGGTAGATTAGTGGTTGCGTAGTACTGGGGGAGGGTATTAGTGAAATGAGGAATGACTTGTTACTGATTATGGGGTTTCTTATAAGGGTAATGAAAATGTTCTAAAATTTATTGTGATGTTAGTTCACAACTATATGAATATGCTAAGACCATTGAATTGTATACTTTAAATGGGTGAAATGTATGGTATATGAATTATTTCTCAAAATTATTGACAAAAATTTTAAATGAGTTTAGCAATTAATTTAGCAAGGTCACAGGCTACATGATCAATATACAAAGGTCATCACATTTCTGTATGCTAGCCAGAAATCAACAATCTGAAAATGAAATTAAAGTACTTTTATTCACAGTAACATCAAAAAAGGATAAAATAGGAATAAATTTTTCAAAAAAGGTACAAGACTTGTATACTAAAAATTACAGAACATTACTGATGGAAATTAAAGAAGACCAAAATAAAAAGAGGCAGTGCATGTTCATGAATTGTGAAGAGGGTAGTTTTCCTTAAATTTATCTATAAATTCAGTGTACACAAAATCTTGCAGCCTTTTCTTCTTCCTAGAATTTGACAAACTGATCCTAAAATTTACATGAAAACCTAAAGGACCAGAACATCCAGTTTTGACAATAGAAGAAAGTTGGGAGAATTACAGTACCTGATATCAAAACCTACTAAAAAGCCACAGTTATCAAGACCATGTGGCATTGCTGCAGGCCTATGTATATGAATCAATGAAACAGAATTTAGTCCACAAAGAAACTTTTATACACAAGGTCAGCTGATTTTCAATAAAGATATACTAAACTTTAATCCAAGATTTCTCTGCTCTAAAAACCCTAATGTAAAACAGTCCCTCTGCGTGTGCTTCAGGATAACTCAGACTGCATTGCAATCAAGCCAGCGAATGCATCATTGTTTGCTGGATAAATTGCTCCATCATTCTTGGTGCTTGGCATGTTGCAATGCTGGGATCACTGTGGGATTCTTGTTGGATTTTGTGCCAGGTATGTGTCTACCTTGGAAACACTATTCATGGTAGATTAAAATGCTTCAAATTTGGAGAAGTGAATATGGCTTTTTATTTTTTGACTTCTAATATTACAGAAAGATGGTGGGTAGTATCCAAACAAAGATTAGGAATTCCAGCTTTACTTTTGGATCTTGGTATGCTATATGTGTTTGGTTGTTTAGAGAGAGCCACATGAACTTGATTACTGAATGTGCCTTCTTCTGTTTATTTTTCAGATACAGTCCAGTGCCATATGGGTTATCTTATTCTATACTCAGTGCTTTATTTGTGTTTTGAATTTTGAACTTGTATAACGAAGGCAAAGAATAGTTCTCTTTTGGTAACGGTCTATAGATGCTTAGATGTGTGTAAAATTGAGCTGCTTCTGTATCTGTGGCTGCTGATCCTGAACAAAGACTCCAGTGCTCTATTTTTGAGATGTTTTTTCCTGAAGAGATGTAAAGACAGAGGGGCTCCTCTGTGGCAGCTTTGTTCTCTAAAGGAACAGGTAAACTTAACCCTCTCTATCAGGTACTGGCATGGTGTAGAAGGGATGGCACAAAGTGGTACAGACTAGAGAACAATTAGGGACTGACTTATTTTATTATGGCGGGTGGTCATGTGAGGTGGCCTGATTGATTCTTTTCATTTTGGGTTACCTGGATATACTAAGATTAAGATTTTTTTATTTTGGTCATCAATCTTGTATCTGTGCTTTAGGTCATTTGTATACTTCTTTTTTTTTTTTTTTTTTTTTTTGAATCAGGGATTGAACTCAGGGACACTTGGCCACTGAGGCACATCCCCAGCCCTATTTTGTATTTTGTTTAGAGACAGGGTCTCACTGAGTTGCTTAGGGCCTCGCTAAGTTGCTGAGGCTGGCTTTGAACTTGTGATCCTCCTGACTCAGCCTCCCAAGTCGCTTGGATTACAGGTGTGCGCCACCATGCCCGGCCACATTTGTATACTTCTCTTTGGAGAGTTTCTCCAAAAGGTTAATAAGCCCTCAGTATGATTGACATCAGATTATTAACTATTTCTATCCAGCACTTTGGTGGGAAATTTTTTTCAATGGTGCATGATTCAGGTTAAATAAAACCCCAGTGAATTATATCAATCTTGAGGACTTGCCTCAGGGCTTTGTCATTCTATAGGTTTTAAGCTTTTAGAGTCTTTTGCTATTATTTTTCCTCCCGCTTACAAGAGAATAATGTCGTGAACATCTACTTAATTCAAAGCTAAAGCAGGAAGATGTTTCTGTATAATGTTTAGCCATTGTTTATTTTTAAAAATTTCTACTGCAAATTTGTTTTCATAGTAATATATATGTCCCAGTGTTATTTCTGGGCAGGATTTTTCTTCCCTGCTTAAACTGGATTCAACCTCTTTGTCTAAAATATTTGTCCAGGCTCCTTTTCCCTTTAAGGACTTTATCCACATATTTTATTTTGTATTCCATTCCCATTCTCAAATTTTGGTGACTAAAATTTTTGTGCATTTGTAAGTATCACTATGTTGTCCTGAAAATTAGAACCATGACTCCTACTTTAGTGGCATGTTTCCTTTCTACTTGACTTTCTTTTCGTCCTTACCAGTTTTCACCCTCTTGGAGTATGATAATCAGTATTATTTATTTTGATTGGATCTCAAAAAGTACCTACTTAGGCTGTGCTGTCTTCCTCCCTCAGGCTTTCATGACCCCATTATTTTCTTGGTTTAGTTGTCCTTGTAAACTTTGCCTTCCTTTTGCCCTAGGGCCTCCCTGTCATGTGCTCCTGGCAGTCAGGAGAGGCAGAGGAGCTTTTTTTCTGGTGACTGTCAGAAGAAAGTTCAGTTAAACATGTTTTTTTGCAGCTAAAGCAGTGCAGCTATTTTCCAATTATACAGTATTTTAGATTTCTCCCCCTGTCCTCTCAACCCCTTTGGAAAGTCAACTAATTCTGTGTGTGAACCAAATGAGGGGGAAAATGCAAGGAGGAAGGTGGGGAAATAGGGAAATTGGGGACAAAGTAGACAAAAAGCCTGTAGTTTGAGACCATCAGGAATAAACTAGTGTGGCTGAAGGAGAGCCAAGAAGGCATAGTATCTCTCGTCCTCCTGGGTTTTAAGCAGCTGCAACAGGAGGAACTGCAGCTTGTGTTTACAAGGCTACAATCTGAAGAAAAAGCTATTCCTTTGCCATCTTGATATGGAGGGTTCTGCAGAGGAAAATGAGGCAATGAGATATTACATGCTTAGGTTCGTTTTAGGAACCATATTTAGGCAATATATTCTTTTAAAAACAGTACCGTACTGATGTATAAGCCCTAGAGTTTTTGGGAAATTTGAATGGATACTTAGTTTGTGTCTTCATGAAAATGAAGGCTGTTTTTTAAGGAAATAAGTGAAAACTGGCGTATTTGCTTCTGAATTTCTAAACCTTTATTTTACATTCAGAATTTGAGAGAAATATACATGAACCCATGTGTGATATTGTAGTTATATTAATGAAATATTAGATATATTAATAATAGACATATAATAGACATATTAATGAAAGGAACATGAATATTTAAACAACATATGTATGTATGTTTGAGTTTGTGTATATAAGTATCTGAATGTTTATGGCACCTCCGTCAGGAGGCAGGATCTTTGGGAGGTGATGATGGGATTTGGGATTAATGCCCTTATAAAACAGGCTTCAGAGAATTGCCTTTCCCTTCTACCATGTGAGAACATAGTAAGATGGTATCATCTCTGAATTTGCTGGTGACTTGATCATAGATTTCCCAGTCCCCAGAATTGTAGAAATAAATTTCTGTTGCTTAAAAGCCACCCAGTTTGTGGTATTCTGTTTTAGCAGCTTAAAGGGACTAATATTTCTTGTGTAACAGAGAAATTTTCTGTTTTCAGTGAACAGAGTTATAATGATTTAGTTTAAAGATCTTAATTGGCTTTATTTAAAATTCTAGAATAGGGTGATACTTCATTGCATAAATAATAAATATTCCCATGAACCAAGCAGAGGAGGTTGGTTTTATAGACAGAATAGGCTTGAAGAAAACAAACAAAAACAAAAACCTGATTGGTCTTTCACGTCTACTTTCCTTATAAGGCATGGACAAGGAGACAGAACAACAGAAAAATACCTGATTGACATCGGGTTATTTTAGGTGATCTTTTTTGTTTGAAAGGAATTAGGCAGAGGGAATTAGAGTATATGCCATTGAAAACTGGCATATTTTGAAAATTTGGGCATTCTTGCGCTAACCCTGATTTCAGCTTAATTTCAACTTGATGAGAAAGAACTGTAGTGTAAGTGACTCCATCTTGACTTTAGGGTAAGTGACTCCATTTTTAGGTTGGTCTGTTGGAGCCTAGTACAGGAATTTAGACCAGAACAATGACCTCTGATGATTTTTGTTTGACACTATGGTTAAATATGTGAGACAGGTAATCTGTATATTTTTTTTTTCAAGGAGGTTTCCATCTTGGAGCAGTTTGTCCTTTTACAGTTTTTAGTCATCTTGGGAATTCTTCCATGTTGGATCTTCTATTGCCTTGTCTTCCTTTTTCTTGGTTTACTCCATCCTTTTGGAAGACAATAGCGTATAATAGCTTCCTTAGAAAAGATAGGTGAGAAGTGAAGATTTATTTTTACAGTTGAGCCCTTTGTTTTCATCCTGGTGCCTCATTTTTGCCTTTAGTTGTGCTCTGGTGCACAACTACTTCCCTGTGCTATCCCAGTTCCCACTTTTACTAGGGCCTCTGTGATCTCACCACTTCAGAGAATAAATCCAGTAAAATGTAATTGCCAGCCTGGGAGAGAGAAAGAGTAATTGTAAAACTGTGAGAACATGGAGGGAGTCTGAGAATCTGTAATGTTCTCTTCCAGGTGCTGCTTCTTAGACCTCCATCAGTTCTGCCTTTAGTTTCACCCTGCCCCGGTTTGCCTGTCATTGTTGTTAGCAAGTTTAAACTGTATTCACCCAAAGAGTATCATATAAATTTTTGTGGTATTTTGCAGTTAAGGACTTTATAAATGCTGTGTATCCCTTTCTTTAAAATTATTTATGTATAATTTTAATGCATCAATAAAACATTATCCCTTTAGATATTGGGCTGATAATAAATTTTTCTTGAAGATAGTTCAATTTTGCTTATTAAATGCATAAGTACTTTTATTTTTGGTTGTACTATGAATCAAACCTAGGGCCTTAGGCATGCTAAGCACAAGCAAGAACTCTACCACTGAGCTACCTGCCCAGCCTCTTCCAGTTTTTTTTTTTTTTTTTTTTTTTATTTTTTTTTCATTATCTTTTCTCCTCCTCTCTGTGTGACTTTTATAAATTGTTTTCTTATAGAAAAATACCAGTATTTTGAAAGTTTTACAGTTTAAATGAAAAAAAAAATTCATTTAAACTGTAAAAAATTCATTTTTTTTCTTCCCCACTGTCCAAAATAACTTTTTTATAACTTTAAGATAATGCCTATTTATATGTTCTATCAGGTTAGTATAAATCATATCAGTTATTTATAATATTAGTCATTCTTTTGGTCCTTCAGGGAACTTAACTTGAATTGTAATGATTAGTATGGTAGGGATATATTTGGGACTTATATGAACATTAGAAGACATGAGAAGGAAAGATGCAAGTAGTTTGTTATACAAAATCATCTGTTAAAAAACAATAGCTGGACCTGGTAATGTATACTTATTATACCGGCAACTCTGGAGGCTGAGGCAGGAGGATCACAAGTTTGAGGCCATCCTTAGCAACTTGCCAAGGCCCTGTCTCAAAATAAAAAATGAAAAGAACTAGGGATGTAGCAGTAGAGTGCCCTGAGTTTAGTCCTCAGTAACAAAACAAAAAACAACAGGGCTGAGGTTGTAGCTCAGTGGTAGAACAGTTGCCTAGTATGTGAGAGGCACTAGGTTCCATTCCCAGCATCACATATTAAATAAATAAAATAAAGATCCAAGCCGGGCGCAGTGACGCACACCTGTAATCCAAGCGACTTGGGAGGCTGAGTCAGGAGGATCACAAGTTCAAAGCCAGCCTCAGCAACTTAGCGAGGCCCTAAGCAACTCAGTGAGACCCTGTCTCTAAATAAAATACAAAATAGGGCTGGGGATGTGGCTCGGTGGCCGAGTGTCCCTGAGTTCAATCCCTGGTTCAAAAAAATAAAAAAATAAAAAATAAATAAATAAAGATCCATCAGCAACCAAAAAAAATATTTGAAAACAAAACAAAAAAAATTTGCTGTAGAGGCCTAATCATCACAGGTATACAATGAATTATAAACTGTGACCATATTCAATGCAGTTTAACTAAATGTAGTACTGTAGAGTTATCAAGGTCAGGGACTCTGGAGTCAGGCTAATTTAGATCTCATGTTTTTCATTTCTACTGTCTGTCTGATCATGGGCACGTTACACAATTCCTCTGAGCCTTATTTTCCTAACTTGTAAAATGGTGCTCAAATATCATAACATTATTGTGAGGATTAATATGCCAGTGCATGTGAGAGCTTAGTACAGTGTCAGTCCCATAGCAAGTAGTCAGAAATGGTGGTGGTTATTTTTATTTAGTTTTCAATAATTATTCATCATCTTTAGTAAGGTTTGAGCAACTTTTATATATGCCAAGAACACTTTGGTGCTGGAGATGTGGAATGAATAGGAGTTCTCATCCTCAAAGGATCAGTAGAGTCTCTGATTTCAAGGAACTCATTATTTATCAATGAAGGCAGTTGTGTAAACTCATGTAATAGTCCATTGTGATTAGTAGGAAAGATGTAAGTGTAGGTTCTGTTGTGGCACAGAGGGAGCACACCCTCATTAAAGGTGAAGCTGGAGAATCGGTGAGCAAAGGGGACTCACTGGGAGAACTGACAGTTGATTTTTTTGTTTGTTTTACCGTGCTGGGGGACTGAACCAAGGGCCCTGTATTTGCTAGGGAAGTGCTCTCCACTGAGCTGCATCTCCAATCCATTTAGTTGCATTTGAAGGATGAACTGGAGTAGTAGTGGCAGATAAGGAAGGAAAGGATATTCCTGACAGAGAATAAGCACTGCAAAGGCCAGAAGCTTACAATAGCATGGTATGTTTCAGAAACCATAAGCAGAGAATAAAGAGCAATGCAGTCATTTCTCATACAGGAAGAAGAGAACTTACATTTATAAAAGTTCTAGTCCAACTTTTGTGGGGTTTAAGTTGCTTATTCATATGTTCTGATTTCCTTCATCATCTCTCTGCTTCAGTACTCTGTAGATGTCAGCTTTCCTCAGAGAGAAAAGATGAATATATTTGCTATTCAAGAAATTATTTTGGGACTCTTAAAATTTAGTCTCCTTTAAATCCTAAGCAGTTGCTGTACTTATAACGGACCGGTGTGTAAGTAGGCAGTGGAGAAATGTTATAATGCACTGGATTCCAGTTGCTGAAAAAAAAACAAGTTGTAGTAGATTAGAACTGCTTCCACTCCTCCATCCTCTTATATTTCTTCTAAAGAACATGTGGTGCTGGTTAGGTATTTAAATATATGTAGGGGTAATAGAAAAATGGAAGTTCCCAAGATCAATCCTAATGTGTGCTTTGTTTGACAGTTGTATCCTCAGATTTTAAGTAACCATGGAACATAAAAGTGAAGGTACCTAAATTAATGTTGAAGATGCAATGAGGTCAGATGGAGAAATGTTGGATGATGCACACTTGTAGACCTGATTTCAATGTGTGATTACCTCTGGAGCATTATTCTTCTTTGTTGCCTTTCCATATCATTAGTAACAGTTTAAAAGTTTTTTTAAAAATCATTATTATTATTTTTAAAAACAGGTTAATTCACTTTGTTTTTCTTGTATAAAAGCCCTGTGATCTAGTCACAAATGGAGCCTGGGTCATCAGCACACAGAGTCTGATATGAGTTCTTACAAAATGGTCAGTGAATTCCTGAGGGAGATTTGGTGGACATGTGGGACTTGCTAATCTTATTTCCCCAGTAGCTTCTCTGCACAGGAAGAGCTTGATCAGAATGATGACTCCACAGATGGTGTTGGCTACTTCCCTGGAGCACTTACCATCCAGACCAATATGATTGTTGTAGATTGTTCATGGTGACAAATGCTATGAACTTGGTTTGCTGGCCAGGGCAAGTCTGCCTCTGCATCAGCGAGTATTCAAAACCTCATCCTTGAGGGTGCCCTCAGGAAAAAGTCAATGATCTCAGACAGGGAGAAGAGATAAATCCCTCCCCTTCAGTGACTTGACCTTCATGTCCTTTACCAGGCAGCCCAGCTTGGTGACCAGGATCCTTCCTTGACCTTGCTTCTGTGAACCCCTTGGCATCCCATGTGCAGATCTCTGGATCCTCCTACTGCTGTGGTGTCATCAACTATTTGGCGTTTTCCCTAAAAAGAAGCAGTGACAGTTTTTTAAAAGTGAACTTAGTTGAGATATAATTTACAGTCAAACAAATGTGCCTATTTTACATGGACATTTCAATGAGATTTTAATTAATTAATTTTCCAACTTTACTGGATCATGTACTATCAGTATAAATAAAAGCTTTACAGACTCACATTCATCACTACCTTAAATAAGGTAGTGACTGGTCATCATAAAATCTTGGTTTGGTTTCCAAGTATTTTATTGCTATGTATAGCTTTTTCATGCAAGTTACACAATGAGTTTCTAGAACTGTCATACTATAGGGCATATGCTTGCTGCTGCCCCAAACAAGTGTACTGCCTTTGGCCCGAGACACTGGATGAAGGACAATTTATTATTTTTATGTATAGAAGCCCAACACCATGTATTTATCTCGGTTTAGTGGCAAGTGCTTTAGCCTTTGCCTTCTCTAGCTTGTCAATGTGAACCACGGATTTTGGACCCAAGGACGTTGCCTCCCCAGTGGCGACGGATCTCATCATATCTGTCATTGTAGTTGGTTCCGATAGCTTCCACCAGCTTAGCCAGAGCTCTTTTATTTTCTGAGTTAACCTGTGTGAAGGCAACCATGGTGCACATCTTCCTGTGAACCAGACATTCCAGACTTGCCTTTGCCTTAATGATGTAGCAAGGGAGTCCCATCTTGCAACACAGGGCAGGCAGGAAGACAACCAGCTCAATGGAATCCATGTCATGTGCAGTCACCACCAGCTGAGCCTTCTTGTTCTCCACTGAGGTGGTGACAGTTTTGACCCCTGCTCAAAGGACTGGCAGTCTCTTTGTGGGGACATTCCCTTTGTCAGCAGCCTTATTCTCAGCCTGGGCCAACAACCTCTGCTTTTTCTGCTTCATCTCTGGTCTGTATTGTGGGCAAGCTTAAGCAGCTGGGTGGCTGTTTGGCAATCCAAGGCCTGGGTGAACTGGTTAATTGCAGAAGGCACTTTCAGCTGCTTATAGAGAATAGCCCTTTGCCACTGCAGCCAGATGTAGTGGGGCCATTTTACAAAAAGGATAAGGTCCCTTTTGGGCTAGATGTCCTGAGTGATGCTGAAGTTCTTTGGCCTCTTCTCGAACAGCGGATTTATCACCTTCTTGATTTCCTGCTTCTTGACCACAACAGGGGCGGGAGCCACCTTCTTTCCCTTGGTCTTCTTTCCTTTTGGCATCTTGGGTGGCTGGAGGAGAGAGAAAGCTCAATGAGATTTTATATCAGGTTTGTTAAGATACAGTTTACCTATAATAAAGTTCACCTTTTTGAAAATTATATAGTTTTAGCTGCGGTGACTTGGGAAGCTGAAGCAGGAGGATTATAAATTTAAGACCAGCCTCAGGAAATCAGCAAGGCCCTAAGCAACTTAGTGAGACCCTGTCTCAAAATACAAAGGGCTGGGGATATAGCTCAGTGGTAGAGTATCTCTGGGTTCAATCCCTGTTACCAAAAAAAGAAAAGAAAAAGAAAATTACAGTTTCATGTTTTTGACATTTTAACCTATCTGTGTAGCCACCATCACAATCAGGATCAAGGTATAGAACATTTCCATCATCTCCACACTTGCCCTGTGCAATCACTTCCCCCAACTCAGCACACTGATCAGCTTTCTGCACTGTAAATTAGTTTTCCATGATACAGAATGTCATATACATTGTCATATATATGAAGTCATACAGTATGTGCTCTTTTTAAAAATTCTGCATGTTTTATTGTATGCTGCTGCCAGGGTATATAAAATAATTACCTTTGTGAAATAGTAATTCTTTAAAATTAAGAGATTTAGATATTAAAGAGTGACAAAAGTAGGTGTTTGTTGTTGCACATGTATGACAGGGAAGCTTTTTGTACAGTTCTCAGATTTAGCTGTCTTGAATATTCACTGGTTGGTGAGAAGTGGTTTGGGAAACCTCTGAAAGATTCATTTGACTATAAGAAGAAATATAGTGTTGAGCAGTCTGCAACAGAACTGTTTCAGATTTGCAACTCTTGGGAAATCTTAATGGGGCTAAGCCTGGTCTCCAGCTGGAGCTGCTAAACCACTTTCTTCATAGTGGTGGCACTGAAGGAGCCAGATACCATGCACTTTAGGGCCAGGCCGACTCATCAATCTGAGGATCCCTAGTATGTGCTTTTTAACGTCCTGTTTCTTTCTTTGAACATGGTGTTTCTGAAATTCATTCATGTTATTACTCAGTGTGATACATTGATATGATCCATGGACTTGGAGCCTGAAATGAGTAGGTGGCAAGTAAAATTATAGACAAAATAATTATTTTTATTTTTATTATTTTTTAAAAATCTGTGCCCTGGCTGGGTGCAGTGGCACACACCTATAATCCCAGGGGCTTGGGAAACTGAGGCAGGAGGATTGTGAGTTCAAAGCCAACTGCAGAAATTTAGTGAGGCCCTAAGCAACTTAGTGAGACCTTGTCTCAAAAACATAAAAAATGTTGGTGATGTGACTCAGTGGTTAAGCACCTTGGGTTCAATCCCTGGTGCCAAAAAATAAATACATAAATCTCTCTCTCTCTCTCTCTCTCTCTCTCTCTCTCCATATATATATATGTGTGTGTGTGTGTGTGTGTGTGTATGTACACACACACACACACACACACCACACCCTGGCACTGTTCCCAGACCACTATTATTTGTTATAATCATAGATGTTGCATGGTGTAGTTGGAAGAACACTGAAATGAGACTCAGGAAACCTGGTTTCATATCTGTCTGTGCTATAAACTTCTTTTGTGATGTTGAACAAAAGAGTTAGGCCATAAATAGACCTTATTTTCTTTAAGGCTCCTTGTTATAGTTTAGATATGCAGTATCCCTCGAAAGCTCCTGTGTTAATGCAGGAATTCAGAGGTGAATGGTTAGATTTTCATAGCTGTAACCAATTAGTCTGTCTTAGTTTAAATGGACTAACTGGGTGATAACTATAGACAAGTGGGACCTTACTGAGGAGGTGAGTCTCTGGGGTGCTCTGGAAGGGTGCATCTTCCCTGTGACTCATTCTCCTTTCTCTCTCTGCTTCATGGCTGCCATGAGCAGAGCAGTGTTCCTCTGCCATGTCTTCCTGCCATAATGCTGTACCTTGCCTGGGGCCCAGAGTAATGGAGTTGGTCAACCATGGACTGACCCTGTGAGCCCAAATAAACTTTTCTAAGTTGTTCTTGTCAGGTATTTTTCACAGCAATGAAAATCTAGCTAACACACCCCTCTTAACTTTAAAGTTCCAATCTAGATACACAATAATTAGATATATTGATAGAAAAAAATAATGAGAATTGTAGTAGATTGAACAGTTCAAAGTGTCAGAAACTTGGGTTAGGAAGTGCTTTGGCATGTAGTAGCAAAATTATACAATTAGTGCCAGCAGAGATGTGTAGCCTTCATTGTGACTATCTCTTTAAGTCTGGTAGGAAAAGTAGCCATAGCCTCTGAACTGATTCTTCTTGCAATCCTCCTATAGATGTTGGTTTTGCAAGTTAAGAAGAGCCACCTTAAGTCATGTAAAGTGTAAGGGAAGAGCCTACTCATCAAGTTTTGATAGAGGCACTAAGGGAAGAAAGATTAATCTGATTTTCTTAAATATATATCAAACTATAGATATATATAAAGTGAAATAGTGTATTGGGTTATAGAAAAGTCAACTTTATAAGGTTTGGTGCTTCTCTTCAGGAAGACCTGTATTCTAAAGGAGTGAGGATAGAAATGTTTACACTTTAAAATTGGAGCCGGTATAGGAAATTGTACCTAAAAATTTGCACCAAGAAAGCAGAATGCCACTGTGAATTTTTTCATTTTAATGATATTCCCCCAATATAAATAATATTTTGATAAAAGTTTTAAAATAAAAATCAATGTAAAAAAATCCATGAACAAAGCATCAACATTTTGAATAAAGACAGGATCATAGAGACAGACATCATTACCCTATGTACATGTATGATTACTTGAATGATATGAATCTACATCATGCATAACCATAGAAATGAAAAGTTATGCCCCATTTGTGTACAATGAATCAAAATGAAGTCTGTAAAAAAAAAATTTTTTTTTTTGGTACTGGGGATTGAACCCAGGGGCACTCGAGCACTGAACCACATCCCCAGCCTATTTTATATTTTATTTAGAGACAGGGTCTCACTGAGTTGTTTAGGGCCTCCCTAAGTTGCTGAGGCTGGCTTTGAACTCGTGATCCTCCTGTCTCAGCCTCCCAAGTGCAGGGATTGTAGGCGTGCGCCACCATGCCCAGTGAAGACTGTAAAATTTTTAAAAAAATAAATTAAATAATTAAAAAAAAAAAAATTATTATAATTCTTTTTTTTTTTTTTTTTTTTTTTTTTTGCCTTAGGCTCTAGTGTGGGGTTGGCATGGTGCTGGTAGATGCTTTTTTATTTTTTTAAAATTAAGTTTTTAATGGACACAAATATTGGGTATATTTATGGGGTACAATGTGATGTTTCAGTACATGTATACAATGTGTAATGATCAAATTTGAGTAGTTTTTCACCACCTCAAACATTATTTCTTTGTGGTGAAAACATTCAAAATCCTGTCTCTTAACTGTTTTGAAATATGCAATGTTATTGTTAGCTTTGTTCACCTTACTGTACAACAGAACATTAGAACTTATTCCTGCTGTCCATAACTTTGTACCTGTTATTAAACATGTCCCTGTCCCTGCCATACTCCTGCCTTGCTCCCCTGCTGATTTCTCTTAGATTTATTGTTTCATTTAACATAGAGTTGCTTGTTTGTGCTGAAAGAAGTCAGATTGTAGTTGGGGAGGAAAAGGGGGGTTTTAAAATTCTTAAGTGTTTCTTAATTACTGAATTCTTTTATGCTCCCCCATTTAAATCTATTTATGTATTTCTCATTTAAATCTGTTTTCTGATACCTTCAAGACTGCTGCAGGATGTTTTTTTCCTTTTTTTTTGGTACTGGGGATTGAAAAAAGGGGCACTTTTACCAAACTTTTCTTTTTTTGGGGGTGCAGGGGAGACAAGGCCTCACTAAGTTGCTTAGGGCCTCACTGATGGTCACAGGGATTAAAAGCATGTGCCACCACCCCCAGGTGCAGAATAGTTTTCTGCTGCATTGTTTTTATTATCAGTTGATGACCCAATATGTAATTCCCTTTAGATTCTGTAGTATTATCTTCGTGAACAGTTAAAATTAAGGTAAATACAATATTGGAGTACTCTGTGAAGTATAATAGTTGATTGATGGGCTGAAAAAAAATCACTGTCCTGTCATGGCCCATAGCATTCTTTGGTTTGTTTTTTAAACTTTTAGTAAAGTTTGGGAATAACTGCCAATAATAACATGACCATGGCTATGTGAAAGATCACATCACTAAAAGTAAGATTTTTCTCCCCTCTTTAATTGCAAGTGACCTTCAAGAATACTCCTTTAGTATCTCTATACCATTGATTAAATCTCATAATCAATTTCCTTCCCCTACCTTACCTACCCCTCTCTCCCTAGGTAACAAAACTGATCTATGTGTGTATGTGCATGTGTAACTCCAGAATGATGTAATCCTTGGTTTATGAAATGCTTATCATTGGTCCACATGTGGCCACTATTATTTATTTATTTGTCTAGTTACTTATTTAAAAAAATAAGGACCCACCTAAAAGAAAGGTGGGTCCTTAGCAAAAAATGGTATTTAGCCATATGCCTCTCCTCAACCCTTCTTCCTGCCTCCCCCTACCTAGATAACTATTTTCCTTAATCACATGTCCATTACATTTTCTTGTTTTCTTTATTTATATAGTTCTTTCATATTTACATGTATCTCTTAAAAGTATTTACATTTTAAACTTTATAATGTCTTCATTTTTATAATCTATATTATCTACTATATATAAATATTTTTGGGCTTTTTGTATGTTATACATATCTAGACACAAATTTCTATTTGCACTTGTCCATTTCCTGGCACATGGCTCCTAAACCCTTGGTATGTCTTAGGTGATAAGTGCCTTTTGTATACTAATGAAATGATTGATGGCTGGGGGCTCCTCAATAGCCTCAGGATGGAGGCTGGTTGCCACAGGACCCAACCTGTGGTTAGAGGGTTAGAACTTTCTATCCCACTCCCTTATTTTCAGAGAGGGTGGAAGGGCTGAATGTTGAGTTGATCACCAGTGACCAGTGATGTAATCAATTATGCTCACATAATGAAGCTTCTATAAAAATCCCTGAACAGTATGTAGGGTTTAAAGAGCTTCTAGATCACTGAACTTACGGAGTTACCTGAAGGGTGGTGGAGGTGCCTGGAGTGTGGTTTGCCTGGAGAGGGTATAGAACCTTTGTGCCCCTTCCCACATGCCTTACCCAATGTTTGCCTCTCATTTGTCTGTTTGTATCCTTTGTAATATCCTTTATAATAACTGTAAGCAAAGTGTTTGTTTCCCTGTGTTCCATGAGATGCTCTAGCAAATTTAAACCTAGGAGGAGAGCATGAGAACCTTGATTTATAGCTGGTGGGGTCAGAAGTACAGGTCTCAATCTGGGATTTAGCATCTGAAGATGGGTGTAGTTTTACGGGGTTGAGTCTTTAGCTTGTGGAATCTGCTGCTATCTCCAGGAAGACAGGATCAGAATTGAGTTGAATTAAAGGATACCCAGCTAATGTCTGTTGCAGAACTGCTTGGTGTGTATGGAAAACCTCTCACACATGTGATCACAGCAGTTTTGGTATTGTAAGAGTACAGTAGGAGAAAAACTGTTGTTTTTCAACATTTGATTAAGGTCTCCTAACTCTGATAACATGTGTGTAATCTTTTTGTGTTTTCTATGTAAATGATCTCATGGTTCACAAATAGTGACAGTTTAGTTCCTCCTTTGCAATCTTAATAACTGTTTTTTTTTTCATTTTATTTCATTTCTAGGACTCTAACAGAGAGTTTTCCATTCAGATTTTTCTAAAATTAAACCATCGTTATGTACCTGGCACAAATTCAACTTGGTTATGGAGTAACATTTTATTTATTTATTTACTTTAGTTGTAGATGGACACAATACCTTTTTATTTATTTATTTATTTTTATGTGGTTCTGAGGATTGAACCCAGTTCCTCACACATGCTAGGCAAGTACTCTACCACAAAGGTACAACCCCAGCCCTGGAGTAACATATTTTTGACTAAAAAATGACAAAGATGACTTTGCACCAATACCTTACTTCTTTATGATATTTGTTTAGGAAGTTTGCATCTATAGTCATGAGTAAGATGGATCTAGAATTTTCCCTTCATGTAACAACTTTGTCTAGTTTTGATTTCTGTGTGTCATTTTAACTTGGGAGTTTTGCTTCTTTTTCTGTTGTCTGGAAGTTTGATAAATGACTGCCCTTGAAAGTTCAGAGTCTGTCAAGGTCTAGTTACAGAAAGAAAAACTGCATCAGGTATTATTATTATCATTATTATTATTATTATTATTTTGTTCTTTTTAAATATATATGACAGTAGAATGATTTTGACATATTATACATACATGGTGCATCAGGTATTATGAACAGAGGGTATTCAACAGTGAAAATTGTTTACTTTGGTATTAGAAGAACAAAATAATAAAAAAGGTATGTTGGAGTTAATAACTGCAGGAAGCAATTGTCACTACTAGGATTGGGAGAACAAAAGTGAACAGCTGTAGTGTTACCAGATCCTAGGACTTTGGAGGAGGGTCTTGGAGGCTGATACTTAGACCTCTGGGGTGAGTTTTGAGTAGCTGGTGCTCAAATCCCTGAAGAGGAAACCAGGCCTGACAGGTGATGGATAGACCCAGGTAGCACGACCCAGAGGATGAGTAAGCAGAGCAAGACTGGTAGTCTGCCTGCCGAGGAGCTATAGTCCACACTGCCGTAGGTACTTTAAATTAGACTTCCTGGGGATGTTGAAAGAAGCTAGAGGCTAGAAGAAACTCTGTTATTGTGGGAGTGACACTGAGATCTGGAAAAAAGGAAGGAAGGAAGTTCCTTTTTAAAATCCTTTCCACTTTGCCATTGGCGGAATGAAAAGAAGAGAGCTGTCAAAGGAGTATTGGAAATTAAGTTTGTAGTCTTAGCCGCATTGTTGCACAGCATAAAAGGGTGGGTTTGTTGCTGAGGGACAACAGGTAAATAACAGACACTGTGGCAAATATCATGTACATTTTACAAAGAGAAATCTGAATTTGAGCAAGGTTAAATTATTTGCCAGAGATCAGTAGAGTTATTAAATGGACAGTTCTGGAATTTAAACCTAGGCCTAAACCAGTTCTACTGCTATATTCCATCTAATCTAAGACATTGTTGGTTATTAGAAACACCATTATTTTACGTATCTTTAGGAAAATAATGTCGGTTAAATAAGGCATCAATTATAAGTTACATACTTAAAACTGAAATATGGTATGTTTTGGTTTTGAGAGGCTGGGACTGTGTCATAGTGGTAGAGAACTTGCCTCACATGTATGAAGCACTGGGTTCGATCCTTGGCATGACACAAATAAATAAAATAAAGGTTCATCTACAACTAAATTTTTTTTTTAAATTTGTTTTTGGAATTCTTGATTTTGAGATATCTGTGGAATATCCAAGTCAAACATTTAGTGGGCAGTTTAAAATGTGGAGTTATAGCTCATAAGAAAGATGGGAACTAGAGATGTAGAGGTCAAGGCCATCTTCATGCAATGTCATGATTCCCAAATAGCTTCACTGACTTTTATCTGTTAGTCTATGATCTATACTGTTTCTTTTCATTCTATCCTTTCCCTGTCTTTTTGTGATGGCATCTGCCTGTTGGTCAACCTGATATTGTTGTGGTTTTTTTTTTTTTTTTTTTTTTTTGTTACTTTGGATTGAACCCAGGGGCACTCGACCACTGAACCACATACCCAGCCCTATTTTGTATTTTATTTAGAGACAGGGTCTCATTGAGTTGCTTAGGGCCTCACTCAGTTGCTGAGGCTGGCTTTGAACTCTCGATCCTCCTGCCTCAGCCTCCCAAGCCGCTGGGATTACAGGAGTGCACCGATGCGCCCGGCCTGATATTGTTTTTTGTTATTCAGAACAACTTTTTTTTTCCCCTAAAACTTCACAAGGAAAGATTCTCTTTTCTCTCTTGTATTTGAAAAGTATGTAGTCTGCCAGTATGCAGACTCCATATAGATACAGTTGGAAATACTGTTATATGAGTATGGTGATGAAAAGTGGGTCTCCAGAGGATATATGGACAGTGTGAAGAAGTCCTATCTATGCACTCTCACGGTTTCTCATTTTTATAGGTCCAGCATGTCTGGCTTGCACCTAGTAAAACAATGTCGAGACCGAAAGAAAATAGACTCACAGCGAGATTTCACTGTGGCTTCTCCTGCAGAATTTGTTACTCGTTTTGGGGGGAATAAAGTGATTGAAAAGGTAAGTTATAACTTGCTAAATTCTTTTTGTCAAAAGTACATGAGGGTGGGCTCAGTGGTAGAGTGCTTGCCTAGCATTTGTGAGGCAGTGGGTTCGATTCTCAGCATCATATGTAAATAAATAAAATAAAGGTCCATTGACAACTAAAAAAATACTAAAAAATAAAAAAGTACATGAGGACTGTGTGTGGTGGTACCTGTCTATAATCCCAGTGACTCAAGAGGCTGAGGCAGGAGAATCATAAGTTCAAGGCCAACCGTAACAACTTAGCAAGACCCTGTCTCAAATTTAAAAAGCTGGGATGTAACTCAGTGGTAAAGTGCCCCTGGGCTCAATCCCCAGTAGCAAAAAATAGGTATGCCAGGGGCTGGGATTATGTTTACCTAATTTCTGCATAGCCCTGGATTGACCATCTCCAGCATGGGGGTGGGGGAGTACATGCAATTTAATGCCTAGAGTTGTTCAAAATTGATAGTTATATTTTTCAGGGACTCTATCACTTTTTGTGGAATTGTCCTTTCTGCTTCCCCAGCATCCTATTGTATAATTTTTCTATTTTCTGTAATATATATTTCCTACAGATAATTTAATCACAACCAATTCAGGAGATAAAACAGTGTTCATAAAGTTCTTTTTGAAAGATCTTATGGTTTTACAGGGTGAGTCTTCACTGATCTGATAGAGTATGAGGAATTTATTAATTAATGGAGTGCAACAGCATTGGATGTAGAGTTTCAGAGCAGGCGGCTTAAACAATTTTATGTACTGTGAGTTACTGGCTTCCACCAGGTATTTGTGCTGTTTAGAGGGGATATGTCATTTGAAATACTTGAAGAGATTTCAGGTATTTTCAAATGTTTTGAGTAATTCTATGTCATTTATTTATTTTTTTGGTGGTGGTGGGGGGGTTCTACTAGAGATTAAACCCAGGGCCCTGTGCATACTAGACAAGTTCTCTACACTCATCTACATCGAGCCCTTTTTACTTTATTTTGAGTTATTGTCTCATGCTAATTTGCCTAGGCTGGCCTCAGACTTGCCATACTGCTGTGGTAGCTTCCTAAGTAGCTGGGATATAGGCATGTGCCATTGTACCCAGCCTATGTCACTATTCAAGCCATGTCAGAGCTGAGAGAATGACTTAGTTAAAATAGTTTATAGTGATTAAAAGATTATAGAATGGGAACCTCGTATTCGTACTCCTGAAAGTATTGCTTCAGCAGTGTCCCTCTATTTCAATAAACATGGGTTATGTATCTATTAGCCTATATTATCCTCAGGGGCATGATTGCAAAACAGGTAAGGAGATGAATGATTTATTTACAGAGAAGTGTCAAGATCAAATTTGGTTGTGACCATTCTTTCTGAAACAGTCTCTACAATTCTAAGGAATTGGGATTCAGCATTTTGGAGAGAAGCAATTGATGTCAGGGTTTTATACATTTTCAGGGCTGTGTCCTGTTTTATTACAACAGGGAATCGTGCATGACACTGCACAGTTTAGTCTTCTCCCATTTCTTATTAGATAATGCAACATCTCTCTGAAATTTGTTTTCCTCTGTTGCCTAGTAATAGGTATGATAGAATAATTCACGAAAAGTGTATGAGTAATGATGACTTTGTTTTTTCTCCAAGAAGTGAAGTTAGAGTGGAGTAAATTCTACCTAGCACACATTGATATATTTGCTTAGCATACATTTAAAAATACTGCTTGATCATGTGGGATCTGGTTCCTAGACTAGACTAGCAAGAATTCCTGGTTGAAATTCTGATTTTTTTTTTTCCAGACAAAAATCTCCCATCTTTATTCCTTTGTCATTGCCTTTCTTTTTCTGTATTTTCTTCCAATTTCCATTCTCCTTTCTCCCAGGTTCTTATTGCTAACAATGGCATTGCAGCAGTGAAATGCATGCGATCCATCCGCCGGTGGTCTTATGAAATGTTTCGAAATGAGCGTGCAATCCGATTTGTCGTCATGGTCACACCTGAAGACCTTAAAGCCAATGCAGGTGAGTCATTAGATTTACAAAAGCATCACCTTTAAGCATAAAACATTGCATAGCCCAGCCTTTCAGTAGGAAAATGCTAGTTTAGGGGTACTCCCGTATCTAGGAGTTCCAGTAAAATCGTATTTAAAGAATTTCTCTTTAACAAGTATCAATAATAGCCATGTAAGAATGATTGTAGGGGCTGGGGTTGTAGCTTAGTGGTAGAGCGCTCACCTAGCAGGCATGAGGCCCTGGGTTCGATCCTCAGCACTACATAAAAAATAAAATAAAGGAAATGTGCCTACCTACAACTAAAACAAAATATTAAAAAAAAAAAAAAAAAAGAATGATTGTAGGCTAACACAGAAGAGTAAAGGAAACCTCCATAAAACCCAGAGAAAAGATTACAAAACTCTCTTTGGATCTGGAGATCCAAAGTCTGGAGTTATAGCTGGGGAGAGGGGGCAATTATACCATAATTAACCATAGCGTTAATGATATACTTTCCTATATTCTAAGGAAAGTAGTAAAAATTTAACACAGGAATTGATTTGGGCTTTCAGGCATATGTCTTTTTAGTATTAAGTATTTGCTGTGGCACATTCTTTAGTGTGCATAAGTGGAAAAGTTTGGAAGGAAATGCTATTTCCATTATGAATTTTATCAAATTCTGGAGAATTTTAGAGTAAAGTTCCTTTTTTCTTGTCCTCATGAAGGAGAGAGGTCTTGGGACCCAAATGGCTTTCAGTAAGTAAACACTTTTGCATATTCTCTCTGCTTAGATGGTCCTTTGTCTGAGAGCTAAAGACTGCTGGTAAAACTGAGGTGTGGCTGGTCTTTCTTCTCTATATTTTGTATCGCTAAGGTATAATCTCTTAAGATAAGAGTATCTACAGATAATATTAATTCTTTAAAGAGCTATTCTTTAAACCCATTTGGGTCTGTATATGTTGTCTCCATTGGATTAAAGGTTATTATGGCATCTATAGACAGTGATGTCACCAGTGTATTGGAAGGCATGTTTAATTATGTGAAACCTTTTAGATGTGACCTTTAATATCTCTGAACTATAATTTTTGTGCCTATAAATGAAGGATCTTAATTTCTTTTCCCCTAAAGAGTTGTAAAGGTAAGATCACCTATAGAAAATGTAAATTGACTTCCATGGTTTCTTTTCTCTATCCATTTTATCTGGTACTCCTATTAATTCATTTATTCATTCACCCATGAACATGGAGACCAGATCCATAGTTGAATAAGATGTGATCTTATTCTAGGAAACAAATAACTTCAACACAATGAGGTAAGTGCTACAGTGGAAACATACAGAGGGTAGTATGAGAACACAGAAATGAGACATTTAACACTTGGGGGCAGGGTTAAGCAGAAAGCTTTCTGGGTTTTTTTTTTTTTTTTTTTTTTTTCTTTCTTCTTTTTTTTTTTGATACCAGGGATTGAACCCAGTGGTGCTTTACCACTGAGCCATATCCCCAGCCCTTTTTTATATTTTATTTAGAGATAGAGTCTCATAGTCTCGCTGAGTTGCTCAGAGCCTTGCTAAATTGCTGAGGCTAGCTTTGAACTCACCAGCCACTGGGATTACAGGTGTGCGCTACCATGACTGGCAACTGAAAGCTTCCTAGAAGAGACTATGCCTAGCCAAGAATAAATAATTAATAAAGTTAATAAAGCAGTTAGGGGAGGGTGAAGGGAATAACAGGCAGGAAGAACACCATATGCAAATGTATGAGGGTATAACACAAGCAACCTTCTAAGAAATTGTAGGTAGCTTATTAAAGTACAAAATAAAATTTAGGAGCTGGGGATAAAGCTCAGTTGGTAGAGTGCCTGCCTCCCAAGCACAAAGCCCTGGATTCAAACCCCAGCACCACCACCAAAAAAAAAAAAAAGAAAAATTTAGTAATTTAATTAAAATAGTAATACAATAGTAACAGGAAGTCCTTGTTTCCTATCCTCAGAGGTCAGACTTTATTTTTTGGGGATATGTGTAGTGTGATTGTGTGTAATGTGAATGTGTGTCAGACATTAAAGGGTTTGCATTGTAAACTATTTTTTTTTTGGTGCTATTGAAAATTTGTCTGTTAGGCAAGTGCTCTACCACTGAGCTACACTCCTTGCCCAAGCTTTTTTTGTTTTCTTTTGTTTTTAACTGTACGAAAGTAGAAAAGTGTAATGAACTCCTTCTCATCTACTTATTTTCTATTATCAGCAATTACCAAGTCATGGCTGCTCTAGTTTCATCTAAACTTTCATCCCTGCCACCCATTTCCCCACTTATTTTGAAAGCAAACTCTAGATATCATGTTATTCCATCTTTATTTTAGTACGTTACCTCTAAAACATTCTTTTAAAAAATTGGATGATTCCATTTGCATCTTTAAAGGTCTATTTGAGGAGAACAATAATAGAGGATATATGATGGGGCTGAGAATAGAGAAGAAATGGATGGTTTAGAGTGATGGAAATAACAATAACAAGATTTAGTAATTAAGGGAAGAGTTATTGTTGACCTTTGGGTGTCTAATTTGGTTGATTAGGCAGATGCTCATACAACCAGCTAAAATAGGTAATATAGCTAGAAGAGCAAGTTTTTTTGTGGGGAGATGAATTTAGTGTGGAGTACCTGTGGCTTTTTTTTTTTGAACCAGGGATGCACTTGGCGACTGAGCCAGATTCCCAACTCTCTTTTGTATTTTATTTAGAGACAGGGTCTCACTGAGTTGCTTAGGGCCTCGCTAAGTTGCTGAGGCTGACTTTGAACTTGCGATCCTCCTGACTCAGCCTCCTGAGCTGGGATTACAGGCGTGCATCACCGCGCCCGGCACCTGTGGCTTTTGCAAATTCTACGAATTCTATAAAAAGTTGGCTATATCCTTCTAGAATTTAGAAACAATGAGAGCTATAGATTAAGATGTGTTTATTATTGGAAAGTATATGGTGCAGTTAACACTACCTTCCAAAAGAACAGATAGAAGATGAAGAGGGCCAAGTATAAGAATTTATAGAAGACAAAAAATTAGGACAGTTTAGTAAGCAGGCCCATAAACAAAGCTGAGAAATGATAAATGAGATTGGAGAAGAAACAGAGAAGCACAGCGAAAAGAAATTTCTATATGGAAGGGTCAAATATGACAACAGTTCAAAATTCGGACCAGAAACCATGCAGCAATTAGGAAATCATTAGTTACCTTTGCAAGAATAATTTCAGTAGAACAATTTAAGTGTATGCAGAATAATATAGGATGTTAAGGAATGTGAGAAGTAATTTGGACATAACCTGTATGTTGTTTTTTTTTTTTTAAAGAATTTTGTATGAGAGGAGCAAAAGAAAAGGCAGTAACTAAAACAAAATTCAGGGTGAAGGGAGGATTTTTAAAATTTTTAGAATGAAAGAAATTTGGGGATGTTTACAGTCTGAGAGGAAGGAATCATAGAGGAAGGATGGGTTAAAGTACAGGAAGGACCTGTACATTAGAGACCAATAAGTAATGGAATGGGAAAGGATCAAGGGTACAGGTGGACAATAATATATATTTCTTTTGATCAAAAAATTCTAGTATTCCTAGGGGGAAGAAGTTGTAAAAAGGGCAAATATATTTGTACAAGGATATTCATTGCTTATTATTTTAAAGTAGTGAGAAACTGAAATGATTGTTAAATATTACCAAATTAGTTGATTAAAAGTACATACAAATTAGTTAATTAAAATGTACCATACCAATCTATGAAATACCATATAACCATTAATAAATATTTTGTGAATGACATTTATTAGTATGAGACTATTTGGATAAATTGCTATATTATCTATTACCATATAATAATGATATCACAAATTTAGGAGCTGAAAGCAACAGACATTTATTATTTCATAGTTTGTGTGAGTCAGAGGATGATTTAGCTGATTCTCCTGTTTCAGGTGTTCACAAGGCTGTAGTCAGTTGTCAGCTGGGATTGAGGTCTCATCTGAGCCTCAATTTGGGATGAATGTAGCTGTAGGCTCACATGGTTGTTGACAACATTCAGTTCTTTTGTGAGCTGTCAGACTGTGGGCTTGAATGTCTGATTATTGGCTATAGTCCACTCTTGGCTCCCAGACACACAGACCATCCCAAAATGACTTCTTACTTCCTCAAAGTCAGCAAGGGAGAGGATCTCCTAGTAAGATGGGTTATATTCTTTTGTAATGTTCTCATGGAAGTGATATCTCATCACCTGCGCCATATTTTCTTGCCCAGAAGCAAGTCACAGATTCTTTCTATGCCCAAGGGGAGGAGGTAGGTAAGCACAAATTCTGGAGGTTGAGATCATGATAATTCCTTAGTGTTTGTCTGCTGTGTTTGCTAAGAAAAATGTTGCCTATAAAAGGAAATTGATAGCATGATATAATAGGAAAAAATACATTGCGTACAATCATAGAAAAAAGGCTGTAACAACATATACCAAAGCAGTAATAGTCTTTTTCTCTGAAGGTAGAATTTTGAAGTGTTTTTATTCTTTGTGTTTCTGCTTTTCCCAAGATTTTCACATTTAGTATATTCTTTTACAAAATTTAAAAGTTATTTAAAAAATAAAATGCTAGAAAGGAGTACCATGCTAATGATATTGAATAGGGAGTTAGTATTATGGATGATTTTTCCTTTTCCCCTGACCTTTCTATTATGTTAATTATTGTTTAACAGCTTCTTTGAGTGTAATTTAGTATCATTAGGTCTGTGAGTTTTAGCATATTTATACCATTGTGCTGTCATCACTCTAATCCAGTTTAAAATACAAATTACTTTTACGATTTAAAAAATTATAAAAAGGAGCTATAGATAGGAGAGAGGACTTCATCCTCTGAGACTGGAAGGGAATAGGCAAAATTGATAGGTTAAGGATGGTAATAACTAACCCATTTGCATATTTTAATTTCAGGATAATTATAGAAAAGTTGGAAAGATGTATGATTAATGAAAACCATAGTAAGGAATTGAGTATGGTTATCCCTCCGGTCTGTAGGGGATTGGTTCCATATCCCTCTGCTGATACCAAAGACTGCAGATACTCAAGTCCCTCATGTAAAATAGTATAGTATTTACCTACAACTTAACCACATCCTTCCCTATATCTAGATTACCGATAACACCTAATATAGTGTAAATACCACATAAATAGTTGTTATATTGTTTAGGAAATAATGACAAGCAGTTAAGTTAAAGTTACTATGTTTTCAGTACAGATGCATTCCCCCCCCCCCCCAAATTTTTTCTTTTTCTTTTTGGTAGTGGGGATTGAGCCCAAGGACGCTCTACCACTGAGTTACATCCCCAGCCCTCCAAAATGTTTTGTCTACAGCTGATTGGATCCACAGATGCAGAACCTGCAGATATGGAGTGCCCACTGCAGTTTTGTTTTTTGGGTTTTTTTGGGAGGGGATATTTTAAAATTATTTGTGAATATAAGATGATGGAGAGATACAGGTATATATATAATTAGGATGAGCTGTCTTTTTCTACCACCAAAAGTGTCTTTTTTTTTTTTAGTGTCTTCAGTAATGACAATAAAAAGTTTAATAGTGTAGAACTCTGAACTTTTGTTAGTTAGCAGCAAAAATACCATTGAAGATTGTGTGTATGTGTGTAAATGATATAGGTCAGCAATTTTTTTTTCTCTATCTACAACTACTGAACTACAGAAAAGACTAAATCACAATGGAAAAGTTAGATTTGACTACAAAATTTAGTATTTAGTAAATAAAAAAGAAAAAGTTAAATAAATTGTAATCTGGAAAAACATACTGGCAACAAAGAGTTTCTACCTGCAGTATAAGAAAAAGGCACCCTTCAATAGAATATGAGCAAAAAACATGAACAGGTCGTCCATAAAGGAAGAAATAAGCCCAGTGCAGTACTATGTGCTTATAATCCCAGCTACTTGGGATACAGAGGTATGAGGATTACTTGAGTCCAGGAATTCAGGGCCAGCCTGGCAAAACAGCAAAACCCTTTTAAAAAAATTTAAAAAATAAAAGATGAAAGAAAAAGCAGCAAATATATGAAAAGAGATTCAGTATCAGTGGTAACCAAGGAAAGCAAATCAAAACAGTGGTATATAGGGGTTTTTAAAAACAAACTGGTAAAATTAAAAAGATTTGATAATATAGGTGAGACAACTAGCAAAAATCTAAAAATGTGAATACCCTTTGACTTAATAGTTTTACTTCTAGGAATATATCATGAGGATATAATTGGACAGCAGTATAAGTGTATACATTATTTTAATATTTTTCAAATTTTAAATAACTGATATTTTTATCAATAATTTAGCACTTGAATGATAGACTTGAAATATTAATCATTAAAATATTAAATATATTCTATATATGCATATAATTAAATATATCCCTATGTCATAATGTGAGTTGATATTACAGCATATTATTAAATTGCCTAACTGTGGTTACATGTATATCAGTATGAACTGGTTTTCTCTGAGATGAGACAATGGGTGGTTTTGACCTTTTAAAAATAGTGTTATTATATCTTGACATCTAAATTTTTAAATAAATTTCCTGCTTCTCCTTCTATAATCAAAAAGAATGAACTTATTTTAATTTTAAGCAATCTGTAGGACCCTATATCTTAATTTTAATGGAATTTTGTTTTTAGTAGAATTTTTATAGAAGAAATTAAATTATTTTAAAGTTAAGAACAAGATCTAAGGAATGTTAATAAATATGAAAAGGATGAACTTTAAACAAGTTACTTAACAACTCCAAGCCATAATTTCCTGGTAACTGGGGTGCTAATAATACTTATATATAGGATTGCTGAGAGACTTTATATATAAAGGGCTTAGTTTAGTTCCTGGAAATGGTAGTTACTCTGCTGTAATTGTTTTGTCAGTATAGGAAAAGAGAGACGTGAGGTGGCAAAACTGTAAGGAAATACTGAACAAACAATAACAAGAACAAAAAAAAATGTGGCGAGGGAAAGTGGTTATCTTTCTAAAATTTCTTTGAAATACTGCTTCCAACATTTGAGATAAACCTTTTTCAGACACTAATCCGATTCCTCTAACTAACCTTCCCTGTTTAGTTAATTAGCAAACCCTCCAAATTCTACCCTCTTTTCCCATTCTGTACAGATCTACAGTAGGGAAAGGACTTTCTTGTGGTACCATGCAAGTTGAAGGACTAGGATGAATAGAGTAATTGTACATTGGCCACTGACAGATTGATCAACCTTGATATAGAGCTCACAAAAACCCTCTAAAGTGAAATTTTTGAGAACTGTTTCAATATAGGAGATTCCTAATTGTGTGACTTACACTCAGAGCCTCCAACTAAATCCTGAAAATTATCCCATTAATGCTGTTTGTCCTGTGGTTACTTATGATAGTCCCTGTCCTTTGCACAGGTTTCCTTTACCATTATATTTCTGAAAACAAATCATGTGTTCTGTATTAATTTGTTTACATTTTCAGAATACATTAAGATGGCGGATCACTATGTACCAGTGCCTGGAGGACCAAACAACAACAACTATGCAAATGTGGAATTAATTCTTGATATTGCTAAAAGGATCCCTGTACAAGTAAGAGAGTTTTTTAAAAGCAAATTCAGCTATTTTACATTTAGGCACAAGGAGAACTTTATAATAAAAAATTTTTATTAGAACTTTTTTTTTTTATACTGGGGATTGAACCACTGAGCTACATCCCTACATCCCTAGCCCTTTTTATTTTTTGAGACAGGGTCTTGCTAAGTTATGTAGGGCCTCACTAAGTTTCTGAGGCTGGACTCGAACTTTCATTTCTCCTGCCTTAGCTTTCCAAGTCACTAGGATTACAGGCATGTACTACCACATCTGGCACTTTTACAAAAACTTTTAAATAATTTTTTTATATAAAGAGTTTTATATAAAGCATCTTTTTGGAAAATTCTTATATACTTTTATATGGAATAACTAAAACAGACAAGGAAAGATGGAAATAAGGGAATGTTTAAAAATAAACATAAGTAGAAAGTTTGCAAGGGTCTTTCAGAGACTTTCTTGTTCTCTGCATCTCACCTTCAAGCCATCTCAAGTAAGTACAAGTTAGCTATTTCCTATGGAATATTCTTAGCCTAAATTATGATGGTATTTTAAGTAGATTGTTTCTTCCTTATTATATTGTGTTAGGAAGTTTAAGGTAAATACCTGAATGCCCAATGAGGAAAAAATTCTAGGCTTAAATGAAACAAAGATGGGATTGGGTGGCCAAAGTAATTGAATATTTGAAAAATGGCCAATATTTCCATAAATGGCTCTCTAGAGCCAAGCTGAAAGGCTATGAATTGAGTTTCCTAAAGAACTACAAGACTAATGGGATTGTAATATCAATTTCAACTTGTTTTTTACTTCTTCAGAGGTTTTGTTACAATGGACTGTTTATTGTTGTTGTATAAGTTTGCCAACAATCAAGCATAGAAGCTGAATTAAGCATTAGTCTGCTATGAAGCTATTGTACTTCATGTAGTAGGGCCAGCCTTAATAGAGAATAAGATGGTTGTGGGGTTTTTTGTTTTGTTTTTTGGTATGAATTTTTAGAATGAATCATATTGTGTTCCCTTGTAGGCAGTATGGGCTGGCTGGGGTCATGCTTCTGAGAATCCCAAGCTCCCAGAGCTTCTCTTGAAAAATGGCATCGCCTTCATGGGTAAACCTTTGTGATGTACTGTTCCTGTCTTTCTGTTTCCTTTTATTAATTTTGCCCATATTTTACTCTTATTTTCTTCTGTTTGACATACTTGGCCCTTTTGTTGTTTTTTTATTTCAACCAGTGATTCTCAGAATAACCCTCTTTTTATTTCTTTATTCCCACTTCTTCATTTTTTTCACCAGGCTTAGCTCATTTCATCTTGTATGTGTTTTCTGTCCCTGGGTTCTTTAACTTGAGGTATGAAAAAGACTGCTTTCCAAAACACACTTTTAAGATGTTCCCACTAACCTTAGAAAAATATGTGGAGGGAAGGACCCGTTTTTAAGTACTGAAGAAGTGTGCCCTTAAATATGAATCAGCACCTTTGCATTTAAGAATATATGTTATATTCTTATGGATAAGAGGTATTTCTTCCAATAGAGGTTATATGGCTCCAATGGTTTCTCTCTGTCTCAGAGGCTTTCCATAATGCTGAATATCTTTTGTAAATATTATTAAAGATAGATCTCTAGTTTGGGTTCTCCTAAGACTAAAGAGGTTGTAATATATCAGACTTGAACCCCAGAACATTACCATCTTTATTTTAGGATATAAGTTAAAAAAAAAGATGTTGTTAATCACTAAAGATGGATTGTGAAGGATGATAAATTAGGTTTGTTAGGAATTCAATCCAGCATATACTTGTATATATTGAGCTCTCACTGTGTGCAAAAAGCTTACTGTATTAGATTCTCTAGAGAGTACAAACATGAGTCAAAACATAGTAGTCCCCATAATCAAATTTATGATCTTCATGACATGTAATGGGAATGGGACAAGACAAATACAAGTAATTATAATACATGGCAAAATATATGTGCTATAAAAATGAGGCAAAAATGTTACAATTGGTGCTCTCTTCCTATTTTGTTTTTAGGTCCTCCAAGCCAGGCCATGTGGGCTTTGGGGGATAAGATTGCATCTTCCATAGTGGCTCAAACTGCAGGTATCCCAACTCTTCCCTGGAGTGGCAGTGGTAAGAAATTGTTTCTTGTTTGGATCTTGACATGCAGAAAAGTTTAGTAGGTTATTTGGGATAATAGCATGGGGCTTAGTTTGTTTAAAATGTTTTTTGAGGTACTTGACAAGAAATAATCTTGATATCTCCTAGCTTAATATATCCGTCATATATTTTTTGTCATGTCTTAGGAATTTAAACTTAGACCATGCACACAGATGCTAAACTGGTTTGGAATGACATTGGGACTTAATTAGAAGAAACTGGGTAAACACAAGTTCTGGGGGTTCAAATCTACTCAGGGTAGGCTAGAATCTTCCTCAGAGGCCGGCTTAATAAGTGGAATTGGACCTTTGGATCATGTTGGGGTTGGCCTGGGTCCCCAGGAAAAACTTAAAGCCCTGTTATTCAAATGTTTACTTATCAGTGCTTTTCTGATGTCAGCCCGTATCTGTGAGTGATTTGCTTTCCTAATACCATTCAACCTCAATTGCCCTTGATGTAGAAAATGAGGTCAATAGCCAATCTTTCTTCCAGTCATGCAGAGGGATAAAATTTTTTAAAAAATTATTCTTGACAAATCCTGTAAAAAGTACCATGTGAATTATTATAGCTGATAACAATATGAACTTTCCTTTTTTTAGTACACACCCTTCTGGGAGCAGACATACATTAAAACCTCTTTTAAATTGGAATGACCATTGTCTTGAGGCCAGGAGATTTGAACCCTTGTTATTCTGGCTCTCCAGGGGGATTGCCATATCCTCTCTAGATCTGCTAGGTCAAATAGTTTAAAATAAAAGGTTGAATTTGTTCATGTTTGAATGGAGAGTCTGTAGTGTTCCCCTTGTGGCTAAGTACAGGAACATTCAGGGAGCATGAAATCATGACTCTGCAGAGGCCTATAAAACCGCCATTTCCATTTCCATGGGCTCATAAAGATTGAATTATTTCTCAGACCTCTGCCCCTGGAGCAGGCCTGAACACACAGATTGAAGGTATTGCTGGGTTGCTGTGAGAAGTCTGTTATACTTTTTTGTTGGTGTCTTGTATGTCCTTGCATTTTTATAAGTTGGTCCCTGTTAGCTTTCCTGGCGTTTTCCAGCCTAAGAACCCAAAATCAGCTCATGCTGTGGATAAATACTGTTACCTACAAGGACTGATCACAGTTTTATGTCCTCTATCTTTCTGCCATCTGCCTCTAATTTAGGATAAATATCATAATGTTTTAAAGAATATGTAGCAGAAAACTGACACAAATTCTTACAGTTGCTCTCAAGTCACTTGTCTATTGCAGGTCTTCGTGTGGACTGG
Organism: Glaucomys volans; assembly: GCA_020662805.1. NCBI lineage: Eukaryota > Metazoa > Chordata > Mammalia > Rodentia > Sciuridae > Glaucomys > Glaucomys volans. The sequence goes on along the minus strand of JAJEJO010000200.1, from coordinate 356,303 downwards.
CAGGAAAATGATTTTTCGAAACGTATCTTAAATGTTCCACAGGAACTGTATGAAAAAGGTTATGTGAAGGATGTGGATGATGGGCTGAAGGTGGGTTCCTAACTTCCAGGGAGTGATGCCTTTAAACTGATCAATTATAGTCACAAATATGGGGATTTGAATCCTGGTTTATGGTGTGTACCCTTGATGGCATGAGGGTTTTAAGACCAAGCTGCACAGTTTATAAAGTGTAGAGTGAGGAAGTGACTTTAAACTGAAATTTAAATTAGTTTTAAGCATGCTATTCATCTGGACAGAGTATAATTTCTTAGGCAATTAAATCAGCATTTTAGGGAAGTACTTATTCTTTCTCATTCTACCACCTATTAGGTATGAAGGGGGATCAACAAACCACATACTTTTTCTCTTGCTTGAGTTCAGAACCAAGGTAAAGTTCAGATGACTAAGACAGGTCAAAATGTCAGCTTTGTTACAGTACACTTGTTGATAAAAATGACTTCAGTGTATAACAACAATGAGATTTACAAACTGAATGCCAGAGTTAACCAGGTTCACCGCCTCACTGGCTACTAGCAATGCTGAATAACCACAAGCTTCCCTCTACAGAGACATCATTTTTGTCATTCAGATTATTATATGGCTGAAGCTGACAAAAAGCATATGTTTTGTGTAGTGAACTTAACTCAAAGGGGAAGAGGCTGAACAGTACATATTCAGTTCTCCTTCTAAATTGACTAGTCACATAATTTATGCTTTTTCCCTTGGGGAAGGAGTAAGAGAGAGAGCCAAGAGAGACCGAAAGCTTTCCTCTATTATCCTTCTGCAAAGAAAGGTGAAGGTAGGCAAAACAAGAGAGATTCTTTCCCTACCCTTTTCTTTTCTTATAGTTCTCTCCAGTTTGTTCTTCATTAACTTTTTAACTAATTGGAAGTATCAGTTATGCCTCTAGGTCATAAAGAGACCATTTTAGAAAAACACATTGCTTGAGATTGACTTGTGTGTTATAAATTCAAGAGGAGTGCTTAATATTCAACTAATTTTGCTTTGTTGTTTGCAGTTCAAGTTAAATATCCCATAATCTCCATAATAAGTAAAGTTAATATTTCTAATTGAATTACAAATACTTTATTCTATTTGCTATAATTTGTAAAATAATGGAAGTCTTTTCTGCTTTCTTTTTTTTTCTTCCTGATTTTAAATTATAAGCAGAATTAAAAAAAATTTTTTTTGTAGTTGTAGATGGACAGGATGCCTTTGTTTATTTTTACATGGTGCTAAGGATTGAACCCAGTACTTCTCACACACTAAACAAGTGCTCTGCCACTGAGTTATAGCCTCAGCCCTATAAGCAGAATTTTCTGGTAGAAAATTTGAAAAGCCAGAGATGATAATAAAACTATCCCCATAAAGCTCCTATCTAAAGATAATGCCTGTTAACATATTCATGTAATATCCATATATTTTCTTCCAGCTTTTTAGTTCATTCATAGATTTATATAATCTTTATTAATAGATTCCTATAATTTAAAAATTAGAGTCTTACAATATATATTGTTTAGTCATCCTGGTATTTTTTTCTACTTAGTTTTTATATGTTAGAATTTTAATGTCATGAGGAAAAGGATAATGTGTGTATAAAAATGGGGTGTGTGTGTGTGTGTGTATAATATTTATTTACTTTGGTACTATGGATTAAATCAGGGGTACTTTGCCACAGAGCAGCATCTTCAGCCCTTTTTGAGATAGGATTTTTCGCTAAGTTGCTATAGTCTTGCTTAGTTGCCGAGGTTGGCTTTGAACTTGTGATCCTCCTGCCTCAGGTCCGAGATGCTGAAATTATAGGCTTATGCCATCACAGACAGCAAAATTCTTTTTTTTTTTTTTTCTTTAATTTTTTTATTTTTTGGTACTGGGGATTGAACTCAGAGGTACTTTCCCAATGAGCCACATCCCCAGCCCTTTTTCAAAGTTTTTTTTAGAGACAACGGTTTCACTAAGTTGCTGAGGCTGGCTTTGAAATTGCGATCCTCCTGCCTCAGCTTCCTGAGCCACCATGATTATAGGCATGTGTCCCTGTTCCCAGCCTTGCCCAGCAAAATTTTAAAATATTTTTAATGGGTGACTGGGGCCAGAACTTTCTTATATTTTTAAAAGGCCTATCTTCTTGCTGAGTCTCTGTGGGATACCCTCTTCCCTCTCTAATGTCTTTTCCATGTTTGTGCTATTTCGTTGATCACCTATCATTGAGTGATTGAGTTAATTCCACTAATTCTCTTTATGTGAGCATAGGAAAGAATAGAGCTAATTAAACTTTAGAAGAGATGGAACTAAGAGAGAGGGGTTTTCATTGCTAATCTGACACAAAATTTAAAATTTTGATACAGTTTAAAGATAGCCTAATAACGTAGCAAAATCTTAAAAGACCAGAATCATTTTACAAAGGAATGACTTAGTTATATAAAAATTTTGGTTAATTTTCCCCAACTTACTTTTTGCCTAAACCATACAATTTGGTTATCTTCTGTATTATTACATATAAAAATAATCTTATTCCTTCTGATAATTGCATAGTATTCTCCATAGTGTATGGTATATCTTGTTTTAACTAGTTCCTTAATAGATAATTCACTTTTCAAAAAATTTTAGAACTGTCACCTGGTCAGCCTACTGTAAATGTGGAAAGCACATTTAGAGCATGTGTTGAAAATTGGTTTTCTGAGTAATATTATTATTTTAAGATCTTGTTATATTTTATAAATTTGTGTGAGAAAAAAATTTTGAATACTCGAGCATTCTTAGACACTTTTATGTGTAGTTAGAAGCTATACTGAGACCATTCACTTGTATTAAACAAACTACTTATTTTTTTTAATAAATTATGGGTAATGTGTGAATACCTGCATACTATAAGGAATGCACTCCAATACTGAAATACATTTGGGACAAAGTGTAAATTTATTTCTACCCATCTTCGTTTTATAGAACACTGCTGGTGTATATTCTAGAATTCATTTCTTTTCATTTACATATGTGGGTATATTAATTAATATATATTCATACATAAACCTGTATTTTCATTTTGTTTTTGACTTCTATAATGGATTATCCTAGATTGAGCTATATAAAATTGCCAATATTCCAGTATTTTTTATTTATTTATTTTTTTTGGTATTGAGGATTGAACTCAGGGGCACTCCACCACTGAGCCACATCCCCAGCCCTATTTTGTATTTTATTTAGAGACAGGGTCTCACTGAGTTGCTTAGGGCCTCGCTAAGTTGCTGAGGCTGACTTTGAACTCGCAATCCTCCTGCCTCAACCTCCCAAGTGCTGGGATTACAGGCGTGAGCCACCACGCCTGGCCAGTATTTTTTTTTATCTACAAAATAATAATTTCTTGTGGTTTAAACTAATACTACAGATATTGTTTTATTAGTTTTTCACCTTACTGTATCTTGAAGTTCTTTCTTTTTTAGTACTTATAGACCTAGTAAATAATTGCATTCTTAAAGGAGAAAATGCCAGTTTTATCCTACTCTACTAATACTACTCTTCCATTTTCCTCTTTCTTCTTAAAGGCAGCAGAGGAAGTTGGATATCCAGTAATGATCAAGGCCTCAGAAGGAGGAGGAGGGAAGGGAATCAGAAAAGTCAACAATGCAGATGACTTCCCTAACCTCTTCAGACAGGTACAGTGCAAGTTATTTTTGTTTATTTGAGCTGACATGTATATCAGAGATGCATGATTTAACACTACTGAAATCTGATGTCCAGAAAATACTTAATTTTTAACTTTGCCTATATCTACTCTAGTCTTTCTCCCTAGCCTTCCATGGGCTTATTAACAAGGAGAAAAAAGTTAGTGAAATGTCCAAATCAATGTAAGTTTTATTCATTTAGGTAATTCAAACAGTAGAGTTATTCTTTCTTTTATAGGAAGATAGCTCTTCCCTACATGGTGCATGTGGCTCACAGTATCTCATAGTGGCAAGAAAAAAATCAGTGTCTTTCTGCATTTTGTACCTGTGTTCTGCTGACATTATAAATAAGTGTTTGGTATAGTGATAAGATATTGATCTGATTGCTCTTAGGTTGACTCTCCTTACTTCATTTCAAATTTTCATTTCAAACTCAGGCCCTTGAATTTCTACCATGTGTTGATGGATCCTCTTGGCCCATCAGTCTATTCCCTAGTTTGTGCTGTGTGGCCATTGTATCCTGGGCACAGGATCCCCATGACAGGTCAACATTATGTAGAACTGCGAGTGGCCAGCAAAGCTCATCCTAGTGTTTCTCTTAGTCTTACCCACTGCTTTGTAGTTAAGTTTATGTGACCAAAGTATTGGTTGGTTGTAGAGGCAACCATAGACATGGTATCTTTTTTTTTTTTTGAACCCAGGGACATTTAACCACTGAGCCATGTCCCCAGCCCTATTTATTTTTATGCTTTATTTTGAGACAGGGTCTCTCTAAGTTGCTTAGGGCCTCACTCAGTTGCTGAAGCTGGCTTTGAACTTGTGATCCTCCTGCCTCCGCCTCCCAAGCCCCTGGGATTACAGGTGTGCCCCAGTGACATGGTATCTTTTCAGAATCTTAAACAGAAAAACAGGAGACGAGTCTCTTTGCTCTGCCTTCAGAATTACCCTCACATACTTCACTAACCTCTTTTTCTCCCACCAATATCCAGGGAAAGATGTCAGAAAGAGGAAAATGGGACACAAGTTTGACCTTACACTCTCTTAGCTTCCCACTTTTTCCTAGTTTTCCTAGCATTGTCTATTATTTTGTACCATCTTTTCTTATGCCCTTAGCAACGTTTTTGTTGTTTTTGTTTTTTGGGGGGCACTCTACCAGTCCTTTTTATTTTTTATTTTAAGACGGGGTCTCTTTAAGTTGTCCACACTGACCTTGACTTTTCGATTTTCTTGCCTCACTCGGCCTCTCCAGTAGCTTGGAATATAGGTGTGTGCTACCGTGCTCAACCCTAGCAACCATTTATTTGCCTCCACCCCTCCTTTTTCAAAATCATTCATCAGCAGATTTTTTACTTCACTTTCAAGGGCTAACGGGAAAAACTCTGATCTGGGTCTTTCATGATTTGATGTACAAGATAAGGAAAGTGGTAAAAGTATTGTCTTATTGCATTCTTATTTGGAATATCAGAAGTTGAATATTACCTCAGTTTTTTTCTTTTCATTCCCTTTTGTAAATTTTGATTTTAGAAATAGATCAATGCTTCATGGAGTCTAGAGAAAAGGCCTTTGTTCTTAGAAACAAAAGAGAAAACACAGTAATGGTAACTCCTATAAACATTTCAAAACTACTTATTATTGTGGAATTCAATAGTTGAAGAGTCTAGGACACTGAGAAGTTGTTTTATGTGAAAATCCTTAAATTTCAATAATGGTTAGCTAAATAACTTCAAACCAGTCCTCCCACTGAGAAGAAACTAAAAAGTTGGACACGATTAAACAAACAAACAAACAAACTCCGTGTTAAGGCATTAAAGAGCTTTCAAGACAGTGAAGAATTATGGGAGAAGAAGAATAAGAGAGGTGAACATGGAGTTCAAAGCCACTTTCTCCATAAAGATATCTTCTAGAAGAAATAGCTGAAAAGCTAATTGGAGTTTTCAACAGTCTTACAATACTAAAAGGACAAAATGTAGACTTAAGGGCTTGCTGAGGATGGGTACCCAGGGAAAACTCCCACATTTTAGGTTGAGATCCTGAAGGACTATACCATAGGAGAAAGGATGAACTGGAAATAGACCAGCCCTCTTAGGGACGAAATCTCAGATTCAAAATACTCAACCTTGATTCAAGTAATGTGCTTTATGATTATTAGTGCTTGTTGCCACTCACAGGAAGCAAATATTAATCTACTCCAGAGAAAGATAATATCCAGAACCTCAATTCTCTTTATTAATTTGTACATGGTATATTAAGTACCCAACTAAAAATAAGCAGTCATAAAATGCCATGATTGAAATCAAGATTAATAGTCAGTAGAAACAAAATCCATAGAGGATTTAAATATAAAATTATCAGACAAGGGATTTAAAGTCACTGTGCTTAACATGTCCAAGGAAATTAAAGACAAGATTGAGAATTTTGGCATAGAACTGGAAACCATAAAGAAGAAACAAATGAAAATTCTAAAACTGAAAATGCAATAACTAAAATTAAGAATTCAGTGTAGGAATTTAATAGCATATTAGGAACGATTGAAAAGAGAATTAGTCACTGAAAAATAGATCAGAAGAAATCTTGAAATGAAGTATGAAGAGAGACAAAAGGATGAAAAATACAGAAAAGAGCAATGTGAGATAGTACTTTACAAAGATGACTGTGGTAACTCCTCCCCTCTCTGTATTCCCCTCTACAATATGATATTGCTCTTTTCTACCCTTAGAATTTCAGCTGGCCTTGTTTCTTGTTTTGACCAATAGAATGTGGCAAAAATGGTGTGCAAGTTCTGAAACCTAAACTTCAAGTGGTTTTATAGTTTCTGCCCTTCCCCTCTTGGAATGAACCCTCAGACTACTATGTAAAGAGCCAATTGTAGCCTACTGGAGAAAGGTCAAGTGAAGCATAAATGAATCATCCCATCTAAGGCCTCCTAATCCTATTAGCTAATGATCAGCACCATGCTTGAGACATGTGAGACTTTCCAGCTAGAGTTGAGCTGCCAGATGACTACAGCTGCATGAGTGACAAGATCACTTGCTGAGTCCAACTCAGAATGGTGATCCACAGAATCCTAAGCAAATAAAATCGTTGGTGTCCGAAATCATTGAATTTTTGGAAGTTCGTTAGGTATCAATGGATAACTGACACATTAATATCTAAAGGTATAATACTGTCACAGTGAAAAACATGGCATTGTCTTTGAAATTGACTCAAAGGTAGAAGCTGGAAAAATGATGAGGAAGATATTGGGGGAATGGTGAGCAAAGTATTAGTGAAGCCTGAAGAAATAGTGAAATAAGTGTCATTGGAGTCTAAAAATAAGATAACCCCATGTTTCATAATGGTGAAACAATTGACAGAAAATTTTGTCTGAGGTAACTTTAAAGATCGATTATGTGTTTAATGAGGTCAAGAGTCTGATTAAGGAGATCTCTGGGGAAAAAGTGTTGAAAATATCTGTTGAGTGTTTCTGCTTGCTTATACTAAGGAACTGTAGAAGAGAGATGGGTTAAAGATGTTTTATTTGCAAGCAAAATTTAAAAAATCTAAAAAACCTAGAACTTGTTGGGTTTAAAAATATAATTGTTTCTCATTCCCAGTCTCTTCAGCAGCTAAAAGATTTGTGAAGCAAAAAAAAAAAAAAAACATCTTAGCAAAGATGAAGTCAAAAATGGCTAGACTTTAAGACTTCAGAAATATTTAAGGCAGTATCTGATAGGTTACCTTCTTAGCTAGACAAACATGCTTCTAATAATATTAGGGTTATTGCCCCACAGTAGTTTGACTTGTCCAAAGTATAGAGAAGTTTATCCAGAAATGATTTATGGTTGCGGCTTTGAGATAAGCAGTGAATCATTATGATTCATAGAAAACCTACAAAGTTATCAAGATACTTGTATTGATGAATGCACCAAAGGCCCTAAAAGGGACAGAAACAGTTCAAAATGAGAAGAGGCCTTTGGGTCTTTAAATTTTTATGGGAAGGAAGCAGACTGAGAAAACTGTTCAGCTGTAAACATTAGTTATTTCTAATAAAATGATTTTTCAGTGGAGAGGGCAGAGGAATGCCATGGATTAGAGATTCACTTTCAAGGAATAGAACCAGATCCTAAAAAAAAAAAAAAAAAGAAAGAAAAAAAAAACATGCCCCTGGGTAAGGGATCCTAGCAACATGTACCCATGTGGATTTCAAAATTGCTATGAACCAGTGACCACTATGTACTTCCCATCATTCCCTCTTTGAATGGGAGTACCTTTTGCAGTTTTTTCTCCCAATCTATTCATTAGCTGTTGGGGGTGTTGGGGCAGATAACTTGTCTTTTTAGTTCCTAGATCTTTGCATCAAGAGAAACTGTACATGTGGAGCTGCCCCCAAGGAACCTCATTTGCTTCTGGACATGACTCATGAGAAAAGTGGACGTCAAACCTGATGCCATGATTGGATGAGACTTTGGGGGTCTTGGGAGGGGGTGAGTCTATTTTGCATGTGGGAGGTATGTGAATTATTGTGGCCACAGGGGGACCATAGTAGATTGTTTGCACAGGTGGCCTCAATAACTCCTCCCATTCCTGTATGTACACCCTTTGCAATGTGACTTTGCTGTTCTTCCCTTCAAGAGGTGGCATCTTTTTCCTCAATTCTTGAATTGTAGCTGACCTTGTGGCTTGCTTAGACCTTATTAAAAGGTGACCAAAGTGATATATAAGTTCTAGAACCTAGATCTCCAGAAGCCTTGCAATTTCTGCAAGGATCACTGTGTTAAAGACGCCTGGTCTAAGCTACTGGAGGATGAAATCCCTAGACCTACCAGCCACCAAGACCTGTGAGTGAGTCCATTCAACCCTACTCCAGCCACCAGATGATGATATGCACACGATTGCAAGACCAGAAGAACTATCCAGCATAGCATGATGAGCAAGTAAAAGGTTGATGTTTTAAACAAGCAACTGCTTTTGAAGTGATTTATTATTTAGCAAAACAACAAAAAAGGTACAGAGCATAAAAGGCATGGGATACAGTGAAATGATCTAACTCATGTATTTTAAGTCTCAGAGAAGAGAAAGAGAATGGAACAGAAGCAATATCTGAAGAAGTAATGAAACAGAAAGCCGTATTTGAAAAGATAATGGCTAAGGATTTCCTTGAACTGATAAAAGATACCAAGTACAGATTCCAAAAACACTATGAGCCCTAAGCAGGACAGATGCAAAGAAAATTACACATAAGCTTATCAGAATAAACCTGCCACCCTCCCACCCCCAGAAAAAAAGAAAAAAGAAAAAAAGAAACACACACACATCTTAAAGCAACAAGAAAAAGATTACTTTAAAAGGAGTAACAAAAATTAGCAGTTGAAAACTCGATAAAAACAGTGGAAACCAGAATACTTTGGGGTATCTCTTAAGTGCTGAAAAAGGGCTAATTCCCATTGTAGGGTTCTGTACCCACTGACAATATTTTTGAAAAATGAAGATGGAAGTCTTTTATTTGCAGTAACACCACATGTGATGTAATGTGAACGAGGAATGCATCTAGTCTGGAGCACGTTGTACATTTAGCTGTATGGAGTAGATGGCAATATTTGGCACTGTTGTGGGATTTATATGTGTGTGTTTTCAAATATTTTGTTGTTTACCCTTGTAACACACTGGATGTTTTATGTTTTCATTTTCATTAATATTGGTTATGTAACTAAGAATGCATTACGTTAAAGAGAGACAAGGCATGGACTCTATTTTATTCATTTTGTACGTCTATTGATTGACATAGTCCTACACTTCAAGGCATCTGCTTGTTGAAATCAATGCAGTTTATCAGAACAAAAAAATGTTTACCACTTAAGAATTTGTTTTCTTTCTTTCTCTAACATAGGTTCAAGCTGAAGTCCCTGGATCACCTATATTTGTGATGAGACTAGCCAAACAATCTCGTCATCTAGAGGTACAGATCCTAGCAGATCAATATGGCAATGCTATTTCTTTGTTTGGCCGTGACTGCTCTGTACAGCGCAGGCATCAGAAGATTATTGAAGAGGCACCTGCTGCTATTGCTACTCCAGCAGTATTTGAACATATGGAACAGGTGTGTCTGTTAAATATTTTAATTTGTTTTCTTACACAGAACCACTTCTTCTCTTTCAGTTCCTGTACTGACTTGAAAAGAGTAGAATTTCAAGCCATGATTCTGGATAGTTGATAATATTTTGTCCCTTTCCTGGAGGAAAAGAATTCTGCTATTCCCCCATTGGGAAAATTGTCAAAGAACATTTTATGCTCTAAAAGTAGTTAACACTTAAAAAAAAGAAACCACTGTGCTATTTTGAGTAGAGATAAAGGAAAGAAAGATATTGGGATTTTTAACAGGTTCATGATAAGCAAGTAGTTCCATTTTCTGGATTGGTGATCATCACATCTTCAGATTAATCCATTATCTTCTTAAAACGTGTTCTAAATATCTTTAAAGCTTATATACTCTGTATTTTTGTATAGAAAAGAATTTCTGAGTCATGAAGCATGCCTTGGAAGTGGATATAGTTTAGAGGTCTTGAATGTAATCTTTTTGGAGTCATGACTCAGTCTGTATGTTATTGAAAATTTGTTTTTTGTGTTTTCTTTTTACTGAATTCCCAAAAATTTATATAAGTGTTTACCCATGATGGAAGTTTAATTCCTATGGCTTATGTGTATATTAGGATGTACTCTTAAACTGCTATAATAAAGATGCCTCCAAAATACAGGGGTTTAAACAAGGTGTAGTTTTCTATTTGTCTCTTCATCATAGTTCAGAGCTGAGCTGGTGCAAGATACCCAGGGTTATGGCTCTGCCATTCCCTAGGACAGGGCTTAGCAACCTAGCTCTTGGGCCAATACAACCTGTTGCCTATTTTTTTATATATATATATATTTTTGTTATCAATGGATCTTTTATCTTATTTATTTATTTATATGTGGTGCTGAGGATGGAACCCAGGGTCTCACACATGCCAGGCAAGTGCTCTAACACTGAGCCACAACTCCAACCCTGTTGCCTATTTTTGTAAATGAAATTTTACTGAAATACAACCATGTTCATTTATTTATTTATTATCTATGGTTGCTTTATTGCTGCAATGGCAGAACTGAGGAGTTATGAGTATATTGCCCACAAAATTGAAAAAATTACTATCTGGACCTTTACTGAAAATGTTTGCCAGCATTTTACCCTTGGGTGGTGTCATCATCCTTCACAATTAAGTGAACTGACAAGATTATGCTCACATTGAAGGCAATGGGAGAGAAAGAGAGAGGATATGGAGGGCAAGCAGATAAAGACATGCTCTAAAAATCACACGTCATTTCTCACATTCCATTGGATAAAATTCAGCCATACCCAGCGCAAGGGATATTAGGAATTGTAGCTTTTTAAAAAAAAATTTTTTTTTTTAGTTGTCGATGGACCTTTATTTTTTTTAATTATATGTGATGCTGAGGATCAAACCCAGTGCCTCAGACATGCTAGGCAAGCGCTCTTCCCTGAGCCACAACCCTAGCCCAGAACTGTAGCCTTTAACTGGATGACCATGTGCTCAGCTAAAATTCAGGAGATTCTTTTCTTATGAAGATGAAGAAAAGTTGCTGAAGGGCATTTAGTAACCTGTGTGCCAGTCTGCTCTTCTAGCTGCCCATTGTCCTTTATCTTGGTTAAAGCAGAACATACTTAGCCTTTTCCCAAGGAAGACAGCCGGAAGTTCTTACTAATAATTACACTTGCTACATCACATAGAGATCCAAGGTGTACATGAGATCAAGAATATCCGGGCTCAGTGGTAGAGGATTTGCCTAGCATGTACAAAGCCTTGAAAAAAGGGGAAAAAACCAAACTCTTATCATTGTATTGTGTGCACATTTGAAAATGTAACAATGAATCCCACCCTTATGTACAACTATAATGCAACATTAAAAAGGTAGGGGGTGTAAATCTAGGTCACTGAAGATCTCTTGATGATGTATATTCTTCTCCATTTGGTGTGTATGTGGCTTTTCATGGGCCAGTGGCCTAAAATACAAGTTTTTATTCCTCCCCACTCTCCCACTCCAACCCAGTATACCCATTACACAGTAGTGGAATATGAACAGGATAACTCTTATTTTGGAAAATGAAAAATACACAGCAATCATTGATTCACAGCACTTAACAAATCTTTCTGAAATTTTGTTGATTCCCTGCTATATAGTGGAATAATACTTCACTTAATTAGACCCTGGTTCTGCTCCTTGGGAGTAAGTCCTTTTTGTCCATTGCCCTATGAAATTTTGTTCTCTGGGTAGTTCTTCCTTATCAGTTTTCATTGTGAATTAGGCTTTGCAGACTGTGCCTGCTTTGGTGGAACTTTTAGAGCCTACTTCCTGCTGGTACAGTACTGGGGACAAATATTCTAGTTAACTAGCATAGGCTATTAAAGGCCAGACTGTGGTTTGTTTAAGAAATACAATTCTCTCAAAGACTTCATAAGTTTCTGGGTTATTTGCTACTCAGTTTTAGGTGGTAGTAACCATACCCAGAGATTTCTTATAGATGTAGAAACTTGTCTTCTTTTATCTGCTGACTTTTCTGCTTAGCCCATCTCTCTCTTCCTAGTTTAATGTTGACTACCATGAGGCCCCTGAAATTAAAGCACTCCCTTAATCTGATCTTTGACACTGAGTTGCTTCAGGGTGAGAATCTAATCTTTGATTATTGGACTACAAAATAAAAGCAGTTTTCTTTTTTAACATTCTGACTCTAATCAGTTTTCTTAAGGCTCAGTTGATGTGTGGTTAGTATTCCAATATTATAGAAAATAGTTTACTAAAGGTTGTGTCATGCTGTAGCAAAGAGGCTACTTCCCAGCATGCATTACCTGTTTCTTTTCTACCCACTACCTTACTTTTTTCTTTTGCAGTGCTGGGGATTGAACCCAGGGCCTTGGGCTTGCAAGGCAAGCACTCTACTAACTGAGCTATATCTCCAGCCCCCTACCTGCTACGTTATTGTTAAGCCATATTTTAATTCTTTTAAATAGTAGAATCCTACCTGCAATTAATAATATCTGTATTGATTAGGATACAGATTAAGCTACTATAATAAAAACATCCAAAACACAGTGACCTGAATGAGATGGAATTTATTTTCCTTTCCCATCATAGCCTGAGGTGAATTTTACTAATGGGAAAGTTGTATTCCATGATCCCATCTTGGGATTCAGGTTTTTTCTCTTTTGCTTTGCCTCTTTTATTGTGTTCTCATTGGCATGGTTGGAACTGGCTTATGCTGTCATGACAGTGTTCCAGTGCATAAAACATAGAAACCAGGAAGAGAGGGTAAGCAATTTCCTTTTCAAAATATGATTTTGCTAAACAAAATAAATAAGGAAAAATATGATTTAGTTGTTTTGCATATAACTCCCCAGGGCTCATATCCTGTTGGTCAAAAGTTAGTCACTAATTATAAGAGAGGTTGGAAAATCCAATCCATATCTGAAATAGTCATGTTTCTAGGAAGGAATGCGTACTGGGAATACTTAAAATTAGGGGAAAATGACTACCATGTGGTTTTCTCTCCCCCCCCCCCGCCCCCTGCATGTCCTTATGTCTGATGGGGTGAGATTTCTTATAATCTGGAGTGAAAAAGTCTTTTCTCCCAGCTTTTCATTGAATTTGTCATCCATGTTCAGGTACATTGTGTAATAATCAGAAGGGGTGAAACTTGCTCTCATGTGGCTAAGTACCTTTGGTGGCTCTTAAAAACACTGGATAGTTGAGTCAGAGAGAAGCTATAGATAGTCATAGTGATTCAACCCCTGGATAAGGTGACATACTTACATTTGCTTATATTTCTACATTTGCTTATCTTTCTTTGAGTGTGCGGTGAAACTTGCCAAAATGGTTGGTTATGTGAGTGCTGGGACTGTGGAATACCTGTATAGCCAGGATGGCAGCTTCTACTTTCTTGAACTGAATCCTCGGCTACAGGTGGAGCACCCTTGTACAGAGATGGTGGCTGATGTCAATCTCCCTGCGGCACAACTCCAGGTGAGTCACCCTTATCTGGGCCCAAGTTAGAGCCCTAGAGAAGTTGGGAATGTCAGAGATGCCTGAAAAACTGGTTTAACCTGTATCTGATAAGAGACAAGCACCTCCTATCTGAGTCTCACCTAATGTTCATTTATCTTATGTTTTTTGAGTTATTCATTTCATGTGTGGTTGGTTTCCCTAATGTGTACAAACACAGGAATATTACTGTATTTTCTAGCCAGATACATCTGATATAAACTTGTTATGTTTTAAAAAGAAACTTTAAAGACAATATGCTTTAATTGTTTAATTATTAAATAATTATTAATTTGACAACTTTGTAATTAGCCCTTATTCCTTTTTCCTTGTGTTCTTTATTGAAGTAACTGTGTATCAGAGTAGTGTTCTACATTTTTCCTGACTTTGATAGCATACATTTATTTTAAAATGTATAAAGTGACAGCCATCAATATTATTGTCTTTTCTCAGCCCAGGAAACAAATACTATGGGAAGCAGTAATAGCTAATAGGTTTTATTGTGTGTGTGGTGCTGGGGATTGAACCCAGGGCCTTGTGCATGCAAGGCAAGCACTCTACCAACTGAGCTATATCCCCACCCCTTATAAACTTTGATATTATTTTTAATCTATCATATTCTTTGCCCATTACAAGAAACACCTTATAGGTTCCCATTAAAAACTAGAGATTTATTTACTTCTAACGGTTTGTGGGATGGAAGAGATAATTTTAACATTAAAACTTTGCAGCTGGGCTGTGGTTGTAGCTCAGTGGTAGAGTGCTTGCCTACCATGTGTGAGGTACTGGGTTCAATCATCAGCACCACATAAAAATATATATAAATAAAGTAAATAAAATAACGGTATTGTGTCCATGTACAGCTGAAAAATAAACAATTAAAAAAAAAACAAAAACCCTGCAGCTATTTGAATTTTGTGGATGGTTTCAGACACTGACTTTTCCATTGGATATTTTTATTCTCATCCCTTCATGGAGATGACAATAGAGGGAAACTCATGTCTTTTGCATTAGGATTTTAGGAACTTTTTTGGAGGGGAGAATATTCTACCAACTTATCCGTAGTGATATATTGTATTTCAAGTAAGTTAAAATTTATGATCGTAGAATGGACTATAAAAATGGCTCCCAAAATGAAAACTTTCTTAGGTAATCTAAGGAAAGTAACTATGGAAAAAAATGAAGGAAGTGTATTTTATTACCTTTCAGATTGCCATGGGGATCCCTCTGTTTAGAATCAAGGATATCCGTATGATGTATGGAGTATCTCCCTGGGGTGATGCTCCCATTGATTTTGAGAATTCTGCTCATGTTCCTTGCCCAAGGGGCCATGTTATTGCTGCCCGGATCACAAGTGAAAATCCAGATGAGGTAATCCATTACTTAAAAGGTTTAAGTTTCTTTTCCCTTGTGAACTTTAATATTGTGATAGTATCTGAGGACATACTAATGAAATCTCTTGACTCCCTCTGGAGAAGGAAGTTTATAGAGGTTTCTCAGAGCAGAACATTCAGTGGGTATGTAGCCCTGGGTCTTGGCCTTTATGATTTTTGTGTATGATTTCTGCACCTGTGTGTGAGGAACACAGAGTCTAAGTACTGAGTATATCAGTGTTCTCTTCTTTTGAAATATAATAAGATCTCTCATATTTTTCATTCTCTAACAGGGTTTTAAGCCCAGCTCAGGAACAGTTCAGGAACTAAATTTTCGCAGCAATAAGAATGTTTGGGGTTATTTCAGCGTTGCTGCTGCAGGGGGGCTTCATGAATTTGCTGATTCTCAGTTTGGTCACTGCTTTTCCTGGGGAGAAAACAGAGAAGAAGCAATTTCGTGAGTATAATAATAGCCTTTGATTGCATTTTACAAGATAAATTTTTGCTAATCTTCAGTGAGGTGTATTTCACTTCTCTGCTATGAAAGTATTACCATGTATAGCCTTTTTTGAAAAAATGTATTTCATTCATACTTGTTGTTCTGAGGCTTTTCAAGTATTTTTGCTTTCTAAAATTTTGATAAACTTATGAAGTCAGTTGCTTTAACTTATATTTTTCACAGAAACAGTATTGTTATTGGGGGAGGCAGATTCTTCACCAAGAGCTCAGTATCAAATAATCATAGATTAGATCTGTATTTTTCATTAAAATAAATGTATTGCTGTACTTGTTTGTTTTTATAATGCTGGAGATCCAACCCTAGGGCCTCAAGGTATAGCTATAAACCTCTGAGTCATTTAAAATTTTTATTTGACAAGTAAAAGTCATACATATTTGTGGCATACCACGCAATGTTTTGATATATGTATACATTGGAAAGTGGCTAAATCAAGCAGTTCATTTGCATTATATTATACACTTACCATTTTTTTAATAGTAAGAACACTTTAAATCACTATCCTAGCAGTTTTCAAGCATACAGTATTTATTAACTGATAAACTCTTCTAGTCATTTAAAATAATAAAATTATTCTTTTCATTTTACAGAAAGGGCATAAAAGAATTATTACCTTGCATATATAAGAAATTTTAGTGTGCTATAAAGTATGTAAAAGCTTATATAAACATAACTGGTATATAATAAATGTTAGTTAATATTAGTCATAAACATTAAATATCAAATTAACAGCAATTTGCTTATCTAAAAAGTAGGCTTTTAGGATGTAACTTTGACAGCTTACATATTTTAAAAGTATCTGCCTAGGCTGGGGATATAGCTCAATTGGTAGAGTGCTTGCCTTGCATGCACAGGGCCCTGGGTTCAAACCCCAACACTACAAAAAAAAAAATTCTATGTAAAATTGAGCTAGTTCCTCCCTTCTTTCCTTCCTTCCTTTCTTCCTTCCTTCCTTCCTTCCTTCCTTCCTTCCTTCCTTCCAGCTAGGGATCAAACCCAGGGCCTTGGACATGCTATTTTTTGTTTATTGCTTTATAGTAGATATTTAATACCATTTTCTTGATGTTTGAACTGCACACAGAGTAATAATCAAGTATTTATTAGTATTCTTAGTTTTTAATATTTTCAGAAGTCCTTTATGGTTCTTCCCCATTTATTCAAAACTATGAAGTGAAATTTTTCAAAATTATAACACTGCTACCAGAAACAAAATCATTGGTATAAAGTTGTTATTGTTGTTGCTGTTTTTCATTTTTCTTTCACTGCCATGTCCTGCTCTGCCAGAGTGAAGAAGGTTCACTGTAGAGCTTGCAAATGGGCAGCTTTTTGGCTATTGTCAATTTTCAGATGTGTTTTGATTGGCACACAGAGTTTTTATTTTGTTTAACTTGCAAATATTTAAAAATTGAGGTTGTAATAAAAATATGGATTTATGTTTTCTTTTAAAAAATGGGATAGTGACATAAGTTTTATATTCCACTTGGTAAAAGGTAAAGTTTTGTGTAGCTATTCCTTTTAGATTACTTGAACTCTAGTTCACACAACATGCTCTTCCCCTCATCCAGTCTGCCTCACTCATTGATATTCCCACACTGGCTTCTATTGACATGTAGGTGTAAGTCTTCATTAGGCAGACCTCTGTTGTATTTCCTATGGGATATGTCCATGACCTGGTACGGAAGCCTTGATCCTTCTTCTGATTTCCTGTATGTATTTTGTTACAGTATAAAGCTAACAAGGATATCTTTTAGCATATTTAAACTGTTGTCTCTACAGTAAATTTGCCTTTTGATACCATGTCAAAAGTTCATTCTTTGACTCAGAGCTTTGTTTTTTCTTTCTTTGTTACTTTAGGTTTGTATTTTTCAGTTTGACATTTTAGACTCTTGCTTTCCTTAATAGTCCCAGTCCATATTTCCAACATTATTTCCCTTGGATTATAATGTAAACACCATAAAAACAGAGCCATGTCTATTATTGTTACTGCAGCATCCCCTGAACACAGTAAGCATTCAGAAAATACTTGTTAAATGAACGGATTTGTCACTAGTCCCTATCCTCATACCCTCTGCTTTAATCACTTCCTAAACACTTCCCATATTTTCTTTTTTCTCTGTCCATTCATTTATTCATCACACTCAACAGATAGTTACTGATATCAACTATGTACTGGTTCTGGCAATATAGTCAAGACCAAATAGGTTCTCTGTCCTCATGGAAATTTATAATCCAGAGGAAGAAAGACAAGCAATTAAAACACAATGTAATAAGTGTGATGATAGTGAGCGTATAAAAGGTCTTTATAGGGGCATGTAGCTGAACCTACAGGGTATCAGTGAATGCTTCCCGAAAGGACGTGATGTCTAGACAGATACTTGAAAGTATATAGGTCTAAGGTAAAGGAGGACATAGGAGGACAGAGGTGGGAAACAGAATAATGTCCTAGGCTGAGAGAATGCCACTAGAATACTGTTCCTCTCAACCTTAATTTTCCAAGCCCATGTCAGATACCACATTCTTCATGGAACCATAAGGTTTTCTCCCTTCTTAGAACCTCTCTGTACTTGGCTTAAATCTTTCTATTGGCATTTATGGTATTCTTCTATGTACTTTGAGTGCAATTGTTATATCTGTATTCTTTCTTCCTTGAGCTTGATAGGTGTCTTTAGCATGTAAAATGCACAGAAAGTATTTGTCCATATGATAATAGACCCTGGGAATAAAAATCCCATAGTATTTGATACTCTTAAAATTTAATCATTTTATATGTAATTGCAAAGTAATTTAGTAGTAAGTCATTGCCCAGATGTCCAAATGTAGTTTAAAAAACTCTCACATGCAGAGGCTGATGTCTGACAGTACTGACCCAGTTGTCTCATTTTAGGGAACTCTTTAAAGTATTAACATTTGTCAAAATTCATTGAACTGTGTACTTAAAATAAGTATATTTTCTTGCATGTGAATTATACATAAAATAAATAAGAAATAAGAGTAACATACTTGGGGCTGACGTTGTGGCCCAGTGGTAGAGCATTTGCCTAGCATGTGTGAGGCACTGGGTTCAATTCTCAGCACCATATATAAATAAATGAATAAAATAAAAGTCCATCAACATCTAAAAAATATTTTTTAAAAGAATAACATAATAAATAACATGTAAAGATGAGGAAAATTAATGTTTTAATTCTAGTTAGTCAGTAGTAAATGAATGGGGTGATGGAAACCTAACACATGAAGGCTAAGGGTGGTTTGCATATAATTAGTTCTGTACTATGTGTAATGAAGTGTGTGTGATTTGCTGATACTTATCATGGTAATATCAGTTAGAATCTATAAGCTTACCGACTTTTCCCAAATTCTCTCATATGGAACACTCCTGACTGAGCATACTTAACATGTGTACGCTCATTAGAATTCTCTCCCTCTGCCTTCCCGCCACAAGACTCCAAAGGAATGAAACAGTTCTTTAAAATGATTGAAAAACACTACAACATATATTGCTGAAACAGATTGTCTTCTGGTCTTCCCCTAGAAATATGGTGGTAGCTTTGAAGGAGCTATCTATTCGGGGTGACTTTCGAACTACAGTTGAATATCTGATCAAATTGTTAGAGACTGAAAGCTTTCAGTTGAATAGAATTGACACTGGTTGGCTGGACAGACTGATAGCAGAAAAAGTACAGGTGTGTATTTATCTTATCTTCTTGCGTAAGTAGCCTCTGGGATTAGGTTTTAATAGGCTTGTAGTATGATTAGTGCCTGTCATTCGATGACATTTACTTGATTCTAATGTAAATGGTTCTTGGTCTACATGGAAATCAGTAGTACTTTAAGCCCTGTAAGCATTCTTGTGCTGGGCTTGGGATGTAGCTCAGTGGTAGAGCCCTTGCCTAGCATGCGTGATACTCTGAATTCAATCCCTATCACTACAAAAAAGAAAAAGTTTTTGTGCCTGTGCTCTGCGGTCATTTTATAGGTTTTAATTTTATTTCCAAGCCGGGCGTGGTGGTGCCCCCCTCCTATCCAAGCGACTTGGGAGGCTGAAATCAGGAGGATCGTGAGTTCAAAACCAGCCTCAGCAACTTAGCGAGGCCCTAAGCAACTCAGTGAGACCCCGTCTCTAAATAAAATACAAAATAGGGCTGGGGATGTGGCTCAGTGGCCAAGTGTCTCTGAGTTCAATCCCTGGTTCAAATAAAAAAAAAAAAAAAAAATTTATTTCCTTGGGTGTATTTGAAGAGAGGTATGAAGGGATTGAAATACTACTTTGCCTTTTTTCATTTGATGTTCAATCTGATTCAAAGGTACCAACTTTTACATCTACTAAGTGCTGATAAGAGGGACCTCATTTAATTCAACACCCACCTCTTGTTCTTAAGTTAACTGCTAGGCTATTCTAAATTATCCAAAATGTTGTGTAGAATAATTAGATTCATCTAAATTGTCTAAAGGTCTACTTTGTGGCTATATGCCATTTTTCTTTGAGATTATCAATAGCAAAGTCTTTGTACATTTTTAAATTTATTTCTAACAAAAGCCTATTTTTGAGCTTCTCTTTGATTGACTCAGTGGAAATCTTATAGAGTGGGAGGAAGGTTGTTTTTCATCTCTATTCACATGGTGCCTATTCAAATTCTAAACGTAAATGTGTTTTATTTTATCTCAAAAATCAGCTGGACAATAAGAGTAGAGATTTTCATTGCTCACTGTTTCTTCACAGCAAATTTGAGCTTCATTTCACTGGAGGGGCCATGGTGACAAGGGGCTATGCTTTTGATCTGCCCTCTTTTTCTTCCTTTCAGGCAGAGCGACCTGACACTATGTTGGGAGTTGTGTGTGGGGCTCTTCACGTGGCAGATGTGAACCTGCGGAATAGCATCTCTAACTTTCTTCACTCCTTAGAAAGGTAGGCTTTGTTTCTTGTGACTGTGCAAGCTAACGAGTAGTCCTGAGAACAGGATTGCAACTCAAAGACCCATTCATTTTTTGTCCCTTTCTGGCAGCTTGTGAATGCTGCTTGTTATTCATGAACTGTGGTGGTAAGGGAGATTGGGGAAGTACCAGTTCATGGCAAATCATTTTAGGACTTTCACTACAGATTGTAGAAATTAGTTTATAATGCATTTAGAACACATTCCTTTATTAAAAAATGAAATCCAGCTGCAGTAAGCATTCCATACTGTGCAAGCATCAAATCTCCTCAAACCCTGGTGATAAAGATCTCATACTTTTCCCTAGCACTGAACCTTAAGTATTTCATGTATTACCTGTATCACCTTTTAGGAATTAATAATTGAGGCTGATACTCAGGATGACTTCACAAGTCTTTCAACATGTATGGGTCTAAACTAATTTCTGACACCGATTCTGGAGACTAAACTCTGCCTTGGAAGTCCCCAGAGAAATGGTTCAAAAGGCTAAACATAAGAAGCACTTTTAATCACAGGCATTTTATTTCTTCTGTGTTGTTAGACATATATCAGTTCCCTTTTGAAGTGTCTGAAAGGAAGGAGTAAAATTTTGAAAATTGAACTGAGATTTCAGTTATTCAAGCCCTATGATAACTATCTTTCAAAGTGTTACTCTCATGCACTAAAACCTTCAGCAGCTTGCATATTCTTTCTGTGTCAAATCAAAGTCCCTTAGTGTGACCGAATACTTTGTCCCCTTTTGACCAAAGTTCTTCAATATACAATCTCTAACCAAGTTAAATGGTTTCCCTGTGGGTGCACAAATGTCTCACAATCTCCTCTATGAGTTTCCTAGCTTAGTGTTCTTATTTTTCTTTTATTTTTAAAACTTAAATTTTGAAATAATGCCAGACTTTTTAGGTTTGCATGAAGAGAATAGTTTCCATATATTCTTTACCTAGATTTATCAACTAGTAACAACTTTCCACACTTGATTTATTACTCTTTCTTTATTAATTTTTTAAGTTTCAGTTTTATTTATTTTAAGAACAAGCAATAGATTCACATGGTTTAAAATTCAAAAGGCACAAAAAGATATGTAGTGAGGTCTCCTTTTTAACCTCTGTTCTTTGGCCACCAAGGAACTGGTTTCTTCCATAACCCTCAAGAGATATCCTACACTTAAATAAACATAAACATGTAATATTTATTTCTTCTCACTTGTTTTTCTTAAGATACAAATGATAGTCTACTATGAAACTATATTTGTATAATGGTATATTTAGAGTGTTTCACTTTTGTACATAAAAGATGTCCTCTTTTTAATGGCTGCATAATATTTTGTTATATGTATGAGAAGATGCTTAACATTGCTAATCATTAGGGAAATGTAAATCAAGACCACTATGAGATATCCTAGTGGATATCTAATACAGAATGGATGCCTAAAACAGAAAATAGGTGTTGACAAGGATGTGGAGAAATCATGACCCTTGTTCATTTTATAGATGGGAACGTAAAACAGTACAGCCATCATGGAATGTAGCATTAAAATTTCACAGAAAATTAAAAAGAGAATTACTGTATGATCCAGCAATATCACTTTTGAATAGTCTGAAAGAATTAAAAGCAGAGTCTTAAAGAGACATTTCCATGTACATAGCAGTATTATTCATAGAGGCTAAAAGTCAGAAACAACCCAAATGTCTATTGGTGGATGAATGAATAAACAAAATGTTATATAGATGTAACAATGAAATACTATCTAGCCTTAAAAAGGAAGGACATTCAGCCATGTATGGTGGCTTGTGCCTATATATAATCCAGTGACTGGGGAGGCTACAGCAGGTGGATCACAAATTCAAGGCTAGCCTCAGCAACTTAGCAAGACCCTATTTAAAAACAATAATAATAATAAAAAGGGGCAGGGCTGGGGATATGGCTCAGTTCAATCACCAGTACCAAATTAAAAAGGAAGGAAGAACATTCTGACACATGTTAAATCACAAATGAACCTTGAAGATATTCAGCTAAATGAAATAAGCCATTCACAAAAAGGTAAATACTGTACGATCTCACTTTTATGAGGTATCAAGAGTAGTGAAACTCAGAAATAGAAAATGCCAGGGACTGGGGGAAGGGATGAAAAGGGAGTTGTTTAATGAGAATGAGTTTTGGTTTTGCCAAATGAGAAGGTTCTAGAAATTGATTGCATAATAGTGTAAATATAATTAACATTATAGGGCTACACATTAAAAAATGGTTAAGCTGGGTACGGTGACACACACCTGTAATCCTAGTGGCTCCGGAGACTGAGGCAGGAAGATTGCAAGTTCAAAGCCAGTCTCAGCAATTTACTGAGACCCTGTCTCTGAATAAAATATAAAAAGGGCTGGGGATGTGGCTCAATCTTTAAAGATCCCCTGGTTTTAATCCCTGGTACAGAAAAATAGAAAAAGGAAAAAAAGGTTAAGATAGTAAATTCCATGTTATGAGTATTTTACCACAATTAAAAATAGAAATTTCATTTTTTAAAATAATTTATGTGATCAGTCCCATATAGATGGTCATGTGGGTCTTTTCTAATCTTATGCTATTTCAGAAAATACCACCATTAATAATCTTAGAGATTTCTTTATAAACTATTAGAACTTTCTGCTTGTAAATGTCTCTTACCCTGGTGTTCTTTCAGGGGTCAAGTCCTTCCTGCTCATACACTTCTGAACACCGTAGATGTTGAGCTTATCTATGAAGGAGTCAAGTACGTACTTAAGGTATGTGAACCCCATTGAAGCCTGCACCTTATTTTTTGTCTCTCTTTGTTCTCTTTAGTAAAGAGATGGAAAAGTTTAGTGCAGGGATTGGGGGGGAGTTAGTAAAATTAGTCATTATTTGTATCAGTAGTCTGAAATAGTATTTGATGATTCTATGGAAATCGTTTTATTTTTTCAACTTCACATTACAGCCAAGAGATGAAGGGAGACAGGGAACACCTGGAATAGAGAGGAATACCTAAAGTAGCCTCATTTGCGTGCAGCAGGCTCGAGCCATTTTCATAAACACTGGTACAAATAGCATCACTGACCAGTGCCATTAATTTCTTTTTTCTGACAGAATTTTTTTTTTTTTTAAACAGTATCTTTGAAACATTCACATTTTGTCTTTGGCTCTATCTGAAAAGAGCATACTACTTATCTTTTCTGGTTCTTTTTCACTGCAGGTGACTCGACAGTCTCCCAACTCCTATGTGGTGATCATGAATGGCTCATGCGTGGAAGTAGATGTGCATCGGCTGAGTGATGGAGGTCTGCTTTTGTCCTATGATGGCAGTAGTTATACCACATACATGAAAGAAGAAGTGGATAGGTGAGTGACTTCTCAAGGTCCATTTGTTGGACCTTTTTCTTTTATTAGTCACTAGCTCTTGGATCTTTCCCAGGCCTTTTTTTGTATACTCAATTAAAAACAATGAATATACATGCACGTAACAAAAATTTCAAGAAAGCAGAATTGTTTATAGAAAAAGCATGTCTGAGGCCAGGTGCAGTGGCATGTGCATATAGTTCCAGCTACTCAGAAGTCTGAGGCAGTGGGATTACTTGAGCCCAGGAGTTCAGGGCCTGCCTGAACAATATGATCAGACCCTGTCTCTTAAAACTAGACAAAAGAGAAAAGAAAAAAGAAGCCATGTTTCCCAACCACTCCAATCTGGGTAGACAGTGAAAAAGTTCCTTTCTTTATAAAGAACTGCTAACAGTTTCTTGTACATCCTTATAGAACTTTTATATTGTATGTACAAGTTACACATATGTCTATTATATTTTTCCTTTAAAGACTTACAAATAAAAAGATCCTTTAAATACTATCAGCATCTTATTTTTTTTTTCATTTAACATATATTGTAGACCGTACAATGCCATTCATAGTGTTGTGGGAATTTAATGAATTAGCATATTTAAAGTGCTTAAAAATTTGCCTGTGGCATAGTTAGGGTTCAGGCCATCATCATTATTATTACATCATCATTATCTTTGTATGTTTGTGTTTTATAGAGGTGCCCCTTCTTTTTAATGATCTTGCACTATTCCATTGCATGAATGTACCAGAGTCCATTTAATCTGACCCTTGTTGAAGGAACTTGTTATTTAGAATTATAAACAAAAGATGCAATGAATGTCCTCTGTATGTTTGTGTTTGTGTATAAAGTTTCTGGTTTTTTATGTTGATACCTTCTTGCCTTTTCCTTTACATCCCAAGGTGCTTTATTGACATACATACTCCAACTTATTTCCTAGATATCGAATCACAATTGGCAATAAAACCTGTGTGTTTGAGAAGGAAAATGACCCATCTGTGATGCGCTCACCTTCTGCTGGGAAGTTAATCCAATACATTGTGGAGGATGGAGGCCATGTGTTTGCTGGCCAGTGCTATGCTGAGATTGAGGTCAGGGTGGTGAATAGGCTGTTGGGTCATGGGAGGGAAGTTAGGAAAGGAGTTGGCTGGAATGGTCTAGGGCTGAAAAATAACAGAAAGGAAATAGAAAAGAAAGAACATTAGTCGGTTTAATTGGGGTTGTGAACCTTAAGATTTTAAAAACAAAATGCTTGCTGTTTTTCTTTGACAGGTAAAGTAACTCTAGCTCTCAAAGTAGATGGTAGGCAGTAGCATTTACTGTTAGGTGTTGTGTTAACTACTGGGTGTACAGAGAAAATATGACAGAAGTTGGGGCACAAAATAGGCAAGTAATGGAATATGAAGAATTCTGAGAGAGCTAAACAAAGAGTGCAGAGGACCACATAACCCAAATCAAGGTAGGGTGCATTGTAAGGGAAGGCATTCTAAAAGAGGGGACATTTGATATTAGTTTTGAAAGGTAGTTCTAGATAAGGTGAAGAAGGGTAGGGAAGAATGTCTGAAGTTGAGGGAATACCATGGATAAAGGCCCAGAAGCAAGACAGTATGTGTATTTAGGGACTATAAGGATATATATATATATATTAGTAT
Source organism: Glaucomys volans (assembly GCA_020662805.1). NCBI lineage: Eukaryota > Metazoa > Chordata > Mammalia > Rodentia > Sciuridae > Glaucomys > Glaucomys volans. The sequence continues at coordinate 330,736 of JAJEJO010000200.1, read as the reverse complement.
TGCTTGAGAATAGACTAAGGTTAAATGGAAAGTGGCAAGCAAACATGCTAAAGAACTGGTGTAGTGTGAGATCTTGAATGTAAGGTCATGAGATCATGAAGGATCTTATCCACCATGCTAATAAGTTTCCACTTATCCTGAAGGCAGTAGGGAATCATTGAAGGATTTTTAAGTAGAAAAGAAATATGATGAGATTTAGGCTGTAGAATTAATATTTTTTGGTGGGGGGACCTTGTTGGACGTATATAACTGATAGGGAAATCTTTTAGGAGGTTTTTGAAGTACTCTAGGCTAGAAATGAGAAGGGCCTACACCAAAGACATGGCAAGAGAAGGAAGATTTTGAGAGGAGATATACTTGGTTGGGGTTGGTAATTGGTACATAGAGGAGGAAAAGGAGTGAAGAACAACACTTAGTTTTTGGCCTCCTGAATATCTTCAGTAGGCAAACTGAGAGTGAACACCCAGATCTGTTCATGTGAGGAGACCAAATTATTCATCACTTCTAAATACAAAGCAAGTATTATCACAAACTGTAGCAAAATGAATAGAAACAGAGGAAACGTCAGTAACTGTTACTAATCCTCAAACCTAGGTCCTAAGAAATCTTTTACTTGCCCGCCTCATTACTCTACAGGATAGACTAAGGAGGAGATTTTGATAGACATCCTTTTTTCTGGGTTGAAATAAATGTTTCCAACTATGATGCTAAGGAAAAATTGACCTCCCTAAAACATTCATCTGTATGAAAAGAAATCAGACTGTAAGTTAACCTATTTTTCACTATAGGTGATGAAGATGGTGATGACCTTAACAGCTGCAGAATCTGGCTGTGTTCATTATGTCAAGCGACCTGGAGCAGCTCTTGACCCTGGCTGTGTAATAGCCAAAATGCAGTTGGACAACCCCAGCAAGGTTCAGCAGGTGTGGAGGAATGTACTCTTAATTGCCTCATTTGCTAGTGTTTCCTTAAGCATTTTTCCCCTCTGATGTTGTATGCCTTGTATTTTTGGCTACAGTATTGTGGAACTAGAGTTTTCAATCTTAATACAATATTAAGATTCTATAATTTCTGACTTCTCTCCTGGTAATTGGGCGCAGGGAGGGAATTGTCTCGATTTTGAATGATGATACTGAATTGCAGTGGTGTTTGTATCCTGAATAGAAGGTAATGAATAACATTCTCTCATTGGGGTTGACAGGCTGAGCTTCACACAGGCAGTCTGCCACAGATCCAGAGCACAGCACTCAGAGGCGAGAAGCTCCATCGAGTGTTTCACTACGTCCTGGACAATCTGGTCAATGTAATGAATGGATACTGCCTTCCAGATCCTTTCTTTAGCAGCAGGGTACGACTCACCTCTCTTGGGGAAAGGATGTACAAATGGGGAATAATACCAAAATAAAGTCTCATGAGGATTTTCTAGAGGGAGAGAAAGAAAGTCAGTTGGCCTGGAATGTTCCCTCATTTAGTTGTGAGATTTGAAGTCTTTAAATCCTTGCTTCTTAGCTTTGTCATGGACTTCACCTTTAGTTGGAATTATTCCTTTTTAAACCAAAGGATAGGGGCAATAATTGATGCTTACACTGAAATTTTAAAGTAAGTACTATATGATGGTGAATTCAGATATCTCATTTTGTTTTATTTTGGGGAGTGGGAGTACTGGGGACTGAACCTAGGAGTGCTTAACCATTGACCTACATCCCCAACCCTTCTTATTTTTGTTTGGAAATAGGTTCTTGCTAAGTTGGTATGGCAGGCCTCTAAATTGTAATCCATCTACCTCAGCCTCCCAAGTTGCTGGGATCACAGGTGTGCACCACTACACCTGACTAGATATCTAATTTTATTTTGGGGACTGTGTTAACTTTGCATCCTGTTTTATTATATCTTTCTTGTTAGGTTAAAGACTGGGTAGAGCGGTTGATGAAGACCCTTAGAGATCCCTCTCTGCCTCTTCTAGAATTGCAAGATATCATGACCAGCGTGTCTGGTCGTATTCCCCTCAATGTGGAGAAGTCTATCAAGAAGGAAATGGCTCAGTATGCTAGCAACATCACATCAGTCCTCTGTCAGTTTCCCAGCCAGCAGGTATTTATAGGGTGATATTATCATTGTTTTCCACTGGAGTTCAGGCTGTAGCTTTCTGTTTGGATCTTCCCTATTGTCTGGACAGTGTGCTTTTACAGTTTTAAGCACTGTGCTCTCTATAAAACTACCTCAGAATACAAGTACTGCATGTAAAATGTAAAATGTCCTTGGTTATGAAAAAAGCATGTTTTTGCTATGTACTCCACATAGCTTTGTTCTTGAAGGCTATTCCCTACTTAGGGGTATTTTCATAAGTTTAAAGTGAGGGATATTGGTAGTTTTATTATCAAATACTTCCTTCCTATCTCAACAGCATCCTTACCCTTCACTGATGAAGTAGATTTATGTAGGGAGTAAAGCTGGGCAGGAAAGGAGTACAGTTTAGATCTTGATCTCAAAACAGATCGTTCACATGAGAACCTCTGAGTAGATGGTAGTTTTTTGATGTAGTAATTATTCCATCTGGGAAAGGGCAAAAAGAGACAAAGGTTGCTTGCTTATTTAGCATAAGCCCTAAAGTATGTCCAGTAACTTGAGCTGCTGCAGACACATCAGGGCAGATTCTCATGTTATAACTAAGAGGATTTCCTAGTGTGGTGATCTGTAGGCTAATGCTTTGTGTCCCTTGACTTCCTTTTATTTCCTCCTGTTTAATCCTTAGATTGCCAACATCCTAGATAGTCATGCAGCTACATTGAACCGGAAATCTGAACGGGAAGTCTTCTTTATGAACACTCAGAGCATTGTCCAACTGGTACAAAGGTAATTACATGTAATGTCAGATTCTTAACACCATTCTACTCCCAAACTTTCTTTTAAGTGGTCATAAAGAGATTTACCTCAGGCCCAACTTTGAGAAAATAGCAAGCACTTTATATCTCACAAAGTATCTTATATCGTCTGTGTCTTAGAATTGTGACCTCTCATACTCAATATTTCTGGTAATTTCTTAATATTCTTTTTCAATTACTAAGACGCAAAAGTTGTTGTTTCTTTGTCCTTGCTATTTTACTGAAGATCCTATTTTTTCTTCTGGCATGAAAGTAAGACATTTATTCTTCTTCACCTACAGAGCAAAGTATTGGACTAACTGGTATTTGTAGAGTATTTTCAAGTTTAAAGAACTTAAAAATTTTTCAGAAATCCCCTAATCATTGCAAATGCATGGTAATAATTTCTACTCAGCAGTAGGAACTGAGTCAGAATGTCATAAGGTAAAGACTATGAAGATTTTTAGTTTTCTTTTCATTTTCGTTTTCCATTATAAAAGATCATGTCTCTATATAGTGAGATTATATTTTAGGCTTGGAATTTAAATTAATCTTGTTGGTTAATTGTAGGCTGACCCCTGTCCTGCCCTATATTTAGGGGGAAAGAAGTTAAGGGGAAAATCTAGAAAGTAAATTTGACTTCTAGGTTTTTCATTCCATGGTGTTGGCCTGTCAGGTTTTTAATGGAGATGTTTTTTTCTCTCTGCTCAGGTACCGAAGTGGCATCCGAGGCCACATGAAGGCTGTGGTAATGGATCTGCTCCGGCAGTATCTGCGAGTAGAGACACAATTCCAGAATGGTAAGCTTCCTCCTGAGGACTCTTTCTAACAAAGTTTCTAATTCTGATCTCTAGACCAAACTATCCCTATAGGACTGTGTAAGAGCTCAGCCGGTTCATCTTGTCACCAACACTTCCCATTAACACACTCTTCCTCCTTTCAACACGCCCTTAAAAACGGAAATCGCCATATCCCACTAACACCAAAGAAAGAACAACAACAAAACACAGCTTGATGAAATTGTGAATCTAGTGTGCTTCCAAGAAAGGACTGAGATTACTTTTCTAGTAGAGATTAACTTTCCCTGTTGACATCTTCTTGACCTTGTATAGTGAGAGTTAGTTGAGTCATGACCAGGCTGAAATTGAAATTCCCTATCTGAAGAGCTTGCCTCTCAGCAGCTAATCCACAGATTGAACCATCGGCATATGGGAAGGGGTCAGATTTTCTACCACTTTTTAGTGTGTCATTTAGGTGGAATTTATCCCTGGCTTTCTCTGAAGAGCTTCACTAAATGAGGTAGTCTTTAAGCATGAAATACCTTGGCTAAGATTTTAAAGCTATGTACTGCTGATGTTGCTTCCTGCCACAAGATGGCAGTGAAATACCACAGAATTTGAAATATTACTTAAAATTTTCTTTTATCTGTTCTGCTCCCATTTGCATTCTTTAAAAGATGGCTGTGTTATTCATAACCAGCAAAATTCCCCACATAGACATTAGTACACTTAACCCAGCAATGTATAAAATAATACATCACAACCAAGTTGGCTCTAGCCCACTAATACAAAATTGAGTAACTTGGGGATAATTAATGGAATTTTCATGTACTAATAGATTAAAGGAGGAAGAAGCATGGTCATTATCTCAAGATATGGGGAGAAAAGCATTTCACAAGGTTTAACATTCTTTCATGATAACTTTTGGAAACTAGGAATGAAATGCAACATTTTAATTTTTAGTGAGGACCCACAATTGAGCATGGTGGCACATGCCTGAAATCCCAGCTATTCAGGAGACTGAGGCAGGTGGATCACAAGTTTGAAGCCAGCCTTGGCAACTTAGTGAGGCCCTGTCTCAAAAAAAAGGGTTCGATTCCAGTACCCCAGAAAAGTGGGGGCAATACCACAAAAAATCTACAGGATACGACATACATAGTGGTAAAAGTTGAAAGCATTTTTTTGAAGGTTAAGAATAAGACAAAGACTTGCTATTACTACTTCTATTCTGCATTGTATTGGATGTCCCAGCCAGTGCATTAAGACTAAAGAAGTAAGAGGTGTGAGGACTGAAGTAGGGAGTAAATCTGCCACTAATAGATATGCTGTGATGTCTACTTGGAAGGCTCAACAAATCTGCAATTTTACTATTAACTTATTTAAAGCCTAACAAAGCTGCTAAATATAAAACTTAACATAAAATTCAATTACATTTTTTTTTTCAGTAGAGCAACTCACACAGGTTTATTAGAAGGCATACACAGGATTGTTTATGTCAGCCCTGTTCATAATAACAAAAAAGACAGAAAACAATCTCAATGTACACAAGTAGAATAGATTAATGCATTCTAGAATGTTTCTATAATAGATTATTATACAGCAGTGAAAATGGATGAACCAAGTTACACACATAGACAGGATGAATCTCAAACATATAATGAAGAGGGAAGGAAGGAAGTTACAGAAGAATCAATTGACAGTGATTTCATTTTTCATAAAGTTCAAATAGAAAAATTAAACTGTACATACATTGGTGGTAAATGTAAAGTAAAGCAAAAGAATAATTAATATGAAATTCAGCTTAGTAATTATTTTCGAGAAGAAAACCACAAGGGTATTCAAAGATACTAAAGATGTTCTATTAAAATTTATTAGCTCTGAAATAGCACATGGGTATTTATTTCAACTGTTAGTATAAATTTTATATATTCTTCTGTGTACATATCACAATTAATAGTTTTTAATAAGGGAACATTTATTGTTTTCTTTCTATTAGTGTTTTCCCCCATTCCATGTAAATGTATTCTTTTTAATTTCCCCTGTTCCTAATAATTCCTGTCACCAAAATATATTTTTCTTGTCACTTCAAAGCAATGCCTCACTAGGGAAGAATATGAATATATATATATATATATATATATATATATATATGTATAAAACAACAAAAATATTTTTTTAAACATGGTGCCTGGGGATCATCCAGGGCCTTGCAAATGCTAGGCAAGTGTTCTACCACTGAGCTATATCCCTTGTCCCCCGAAAACCAATTTTTAAAGTTTCCATTTTTGTTTTTGAATCTTTTGTAAAATTGACAGCTCTCTAGGTATTGCAGTCTCCTGTTTTTTAAAATATATTTTGGTTTTATTTTGAAAAAAAATGCTGATGTCAATCTCTGATACTTAAAACAGATTAACTAGAGATGCTTGAAATACCAGTATTTTAGGAAACCATGGTAATGCAGTTTGAACATCACTGTTTATAACCTAACAGAGAATGTGAAGTGATAATTCTTTAGTATTTTGCTTATTTCATAAAATTCTGACCCTAGAGAATATTCAAACACTAATTCTTCTACTTGGAAATTTAATTCTGAGGTAAGCTGTTTTCTGATGAACTGATATTACTTGTATCCCATTGGAGATATTACTGCAGTATACCAGAAGCTTAAATTTCTGTTACAAAATATAGCTTTCTTACCCAGAACTAACCTGTCCCTGGGGGCCTTATGGAAGGCCAGTTAAAGTATACATAACTGTAGTCTCCCTACAGACCTTTTGACTTAATGCAAGGTTCTTGAATGTGTACCTTGGTTTGGGTTTGGAATTCCTAGGCATTATTTAGCTGTTTCATGGACTTATAGGGGGCAATGTTGATTCCTGAGGTAGCACCACACTTATTACAAATATTGGTAAATTTGGTCTGGTTTTATTTCTTGAGCTAAAACTATTCCTAGCAGTTAGGGTGAAACATTTTAAGTGAGTCATTGATGAACCAGAATCTCAAACTGGGGGAAAAAAGCCTTAAATATCTTCAGGTGTATTGATACTCCTTTTTAAGCAGTAAAGTCTTTTTTTTTTTAAACTGAACCCAGGAACATTCTGAGCTACCTCCCTTTTTTCTAAAAATTTTATTTTGAAGCCAGGTATGGTGGGACATGCTTGTAATCCCTGTGTATTGAGAGGCTGAGACAGGAGGATCAAAGTTCAAAGCCAGCCTCAGCAAAATGAGGTGCTGAGCAGCTCAGTGAGATCCTGTCTTTAAATAAAATACAAAATAGGGCTGGGGATGTGGCTTAGTGGTTGAGTGCCTCTGAGTTCAATCCCTGGTATCCTCCTCCAAAAAAAATAATTTTGAGACAAGGTTTACTACGTTGTCCAGGCTGGCCTTGAACTTGAGGTCCTCCTGCCTCAACCTCTTGAGGAATTGGAATTAATCAGTGTGTGCCACCATGCCCAGCTAGAACCCTCTCTTCTAAGGAATTCATTCCAGGAAGCCAAATAAGAGTTTAGAGTAAGTATGGGGTTGGAGTTATTCCCAGTCCCCAAGTCTTTAAGGCACATCTCTCTCTCCAATTTTTAAATGTAATGGACTAAGACCCAGAGAGGTCAAATGATTTGCCCAAGAGCAATAGTGAATTGATAATAGGCAGGCCTTGAGCCCAGAACTTTCATGTGGTTTCTCCTGACTCCTAGTCTAGTAGTCCTTTTGCTAACCCACACTGCCAGTTCTGTTCAAATCCATTCCAGAAATTCTTAAGATGTTTCTTCTCATACTTATCAGGTGAATTATAGACATTAAGAAATAAACAAATAGCATGTAAACATGAACTTTCATATATGGGTGAGGACCAATTCTTTTTGCTGTTTGCAGGTCACTATGACAAATGCGTGTTCGCCCTTCGGGAAGAGAACAAAAGTGACATGAACACTGTATTGAATTACATTTTCTCTCACGCTCAAGTCACCAAGAAGAATCTTCTGGTCACAATGCTTATTGTGAGTATCATTTTTTAGAATCTGAGGGCTGATGATTTAGAAAAAAATATTTTTTTTTTCTTCTGGTAGCTGTGGTCACAGGAAAAGCTATAATTATGGAATGAGTGGAGTATAGGTTGTAGATTTCTCATCTGTACCTTGATCTGAAGGAACCTGCTACTTAGAAAAGGATTGTCCTGGTTATAATGCATATAATGTGCATAGAAATTCAAATCTCTATTTAGAAATGCCTTGTGCTTCTCCATTCATGTTGTCATCATGACAGTACCTTTAAAACCTAGTCTTCTCTAACTAACGTACTTTAATTTTAACTCTCATTTGTTCCATAGATATAAGCAATGGTTCTAATGTCAATACCTTTAAAAAAAAGTTAGAAATTCATTACTACTGCTCCCCATCAAAGAAATTCAAATTTATTCTGCATCTTCTTTGTTTCCTTTTTGTTTTATTTACATAAAAATCTAAACTGAGCCGGGCGTGGTGGCGCACACCTGTAATCCAAGTGACTTGGGAGGCTGAGTAGGGAGGATCTCAAGTTCAAAGCCAGCCTCAGCAACCTAACAAGGCCCTTAGCAACTCAGTGAGACCCTATCTCTAAATAAAATACAAAATAGGGCTGGGGATGTGGCCCAGTGGCTGAGTGTCCCTGAGTTCAATCCCTGGTTCCAAAAAAAAAAAAAAAAAATCTAAACTGGGATTATTGTATTGGTAGTACACATTATTTTGTCCCCTTAACCTAGGAATGTAGGAATTAGTAAGTGGGAATGAGGGATGAGATTGGTAAATGTGAATAGGACTAATGTACACTTGACCAGAGAGTAGAAGTTTTGTGAACTTGAGAATTTTTAAAGATGCTTTTCAAGTCCTTAACTCATAGATCTTTCCAGTTGAGTTAATTTTAGGAATCTGAGGATAGTATATCTCTTAAGAGTTCCTTACCCCATGGTCCTGAGCAGTTGCCTTGCTCTTACATGTTTATCTGTTTTGGGGACTATAGTGCCTTCTTTCACTCCTTCAATTCCTTTCTTGTCCCTGGGAATAGGCATTCTTGGGAGTTTAATTCCATCATTTCTTCCTGGAGGGGGAACACAACCCTATAAATCCTGACTCCCATTTTTTATTTCATACTTGAAAATGAAGGGAAACCATCTTCCTTATATCTCTGATTCACAGTGTTGTGACTCATTCAGCCATCTGCCTGGTTAACTCTAAAGAGTATAAGAGTTTTTAGAATAGTTACTTTTTTAAAGTATATTATTATAGGGAGAATTTGTTACCTTTGCTACCTAGAATAGCTAGGTGGTGAGGCAACCAGAAAGTGCATTTGAAAGTACATATCACTATATAATATTTTAATTTTTCCAAATGACAGCTTTCAACAAAGAAGTTAAACCAGCAACTTGCTAAATTTTTTTTTTGACAAAAGAGGGAAGAAATCTGATTTTTTTTTTCCTTCAAATTTTAGTGCAAGGAATGTTAATTCTCACTTGGATAAGGCCAAGAATTTCTGAAGGCAAAGGGTAATGATGAGAGGGTAGAGGAATCTTGTCAGTTTGGACCTAAAATGGGGTAGAATTTCCCTTTATATGAAGCTAATTAGGGTGAATTTTTCATCTTATTATGATTACCTTTTTAAGAACTTAACAGTTTTCTGCACTAAAAATAGACCAAAGCCCAGAATCCTTGGAGCAGCAGAAGAGTAATGATCGTCCAGGACTGTCGCTGGGTTTCTTAAATTCTAATTTGTAAGATATAGGGGCTCGGCTCGCTCCTTTTGCGGAGTGATTGTAAGTAACGCTTGCCTTAAGAATCTCATTATTGGAACACGGAGCCATATTTCCTCTGAGAATTCTGGAGTAGCTTTGAGCCGGGGCTGTTCATTTCTCAAGTAATCACGCTGGTGTGATGGAGAGAGAAAATGGCAGCTGTTCGGAGCTCAGGCCTTCAATTTTCTTCAGAGTCCAGTCACTCAAGTGTGTAATTACACGGGGGTGCTGCAGAGGCGTTGGGCCCTGTCAGAGAACTGGTTTGAGGCTTTGCTTTTTGCTTTTGCCAGTCAGGACAGGCAGAAGCCAATGGGACTCTGGCTTGCTGTTGTTCTTTTTACCCACACCTTGGCATCTGATTACTTCTTACCTATAGGAATAGTACCCTTTCCAACAGACTGAGTGCTTTGGAGAGAAGAGATATTTTCAGAGCATCTGGGTTTGGAGAATAGGACAGAGGAGAAAGAGGATATGTGAACCAGGAAGCTGCATTTGTCTTTTCTCTGTTTTGGCATCTCCACATTTTTCTTTAAGAACAAAACAAGACTCAGTAAGCATAATAGGATCTGTAGGCTTATATATAGTTTCTTTTCATATATTGGTTGCTTTTACCCCATCTTAGAGATTTGGAAATAAAGAAGTTAATTGATATGATTGAGCTCAGGGCCAGCTCGAGGTGACATACTGATCAGGGATGAAAGCTCAGTTGATGTTCCTTTTGATCCGATATTACTGAATGCCAGACGTGTCTTCCTCTTTTCTTCATTGACATGGCCAGCGACCCTATCCCCATTCCATCTGTATTAATGGTAGTAGCTGGTAAGAGTTTTTTTAGTTGTTAGAATTACTCTTTCTACAGGTCTTATTGTCTTTTACAGATGTTATAGGACATGGTAGCATTTCAGTTCCCCCAGCTTGTGTTCCCTGCCCATTCTCCTTTCTTTGTTTACCTTGGCTTCCTGATTGATGATTATGTGCCCCAGCATTCCAATCTCTGCTTTTTAGAAATAGGAATGTTGATGGTGTGCTTTGCTGAGCTAGATGATGATTTCTGGGGTCTTTGAACCTACAGAAAAGGATCAAGAAAATCAGGCTGCTCCAGTGAAGAGGGAACTTCATCCTTTCCAGTATTAGCATAAGTTGCCTAGAGGCCTCTTGACCAAATTTCTTCTAATCTTTTACCCTATCTGGAAAGTAAAAATATCAAGTAAAAGGATATTCCATTTCTATTTCTATTCCATTTCCTTTGGAACATTGTACCAAAAATGAAAGCAAAGTCTGGAAGATCAATAGTAAATTTTTTTTTAAACTTTTTTTTTTTTTTTTTTTTGGCACTGGAGATTGAACCAGGAGTGCTCTACCATGAACTATACCTGTAGCCATCTTTATTTTTTATTTTGAGATGGGGTCTTGCTAAGTTGCCCAGGCTGGTCTTGAACTTGTGAGTCCTTCTGCCTTAGCCACCCAAGTTGCTGGGATTACAAGTGGGCATCACTGTGCCTGGTAGTAAATTAATTTTTTTTTTTGGAACTGAGGATTGAATTCAGGGGCACTTGGCCACTGAGCCACATCCCCAGCCCTATTTTGTATTTTATTTAGAGACAGGGTCTCACTGAGTTGCTCAGAGCCTCGCTAAGTTGCTGAGGCTGTCTTTGAACTCGCCATCCTCCTGCCTCAGCCTCCCCGATTACAGGCATACGCCACCGCGCCCGGCTGTAAATTCATTTTTTAAAAGCTATTATTTCTTTCTTGTTGTTTTATTTTTGTTTTTTAATATTTTTAAATATTGATAGAACTTTATTGTATTCATTCATTTATATGTGGTGCTGAGAATCAAATCCAGTGCCTCGCACAATGTAGGCAAGTACTCTACCACTGAGCAACAACTCCAGCCCCAAAAGCTATTATTTCTTAAATTAAACCTTATAGGTAAAAGCTTAGAGTTTAGAATAACAGTGTTTGTGTTTCCTTGAAGATATTAAGGGACTCTTTAGTCAAATTAAGTTATCAACATTAAAAATATCAACATTCCCATAGCTATATAGATGGCAGTGTACACATTGTATAGTTACCTTGATGCTGAGTAGTTTGCCAGTCAACGTTATGTCTTATTTCTGATCTGGACCACATGAATATGCTTCCATATAACTAATGCCATGCATATGAAACTCTGATTTGGTTTAGACAAGGAGCAAAGATCTGTGCCTTTTCTTCTTTCTTATATCATGACTAAATATAATATGTACAAAATATAAGTAAGAAAATTCTCAGTGATTTCAATCAAGTTTACTGAATAAGGATGTTGCTAACAATTTCTTGTTAACCCCATCCTATAACATCTTTGGAATGTTAAAAAGTCCAATTGTGATTGGAAGAAGCTACTAGTCCCTTACTATTGGGATTAGGGCAGTGTTGATATCTTGAGGGTATTACACATAAGGTCATATTCTTTCCATTTTTTATTGCTTCCCTCAGAAGTATTTAATATCTAGGATGCTAAGATCAAGTTAGGCTTGTTTGGGCTTTTCTGTCAGTCAGCTGAGTAACTAACTATGATTTTGACAGTTAAGCATATCTATTATATTTTTGCAAAGTCAACATATTCCCTATATTTAGCAATCAATGAGGATGAGGATAAAAATAAGAAATATCTGTGTTGTACCAGTATTCATTTTTCAGAATAATAATTTTTACTTTGGTCTACAGATTTTTGCAAATGACGTATAACCCCCAAATCAGCAGGTTGGTTTTTTAAATGATTTATTTTGAGGAAACGCATCTGCTGACATAATTGTCCTCTGATAGTGTTATAGATGTTTTCCAGGATTACATGGTAATGTTGGGTTGTTCAGTTGCGCAAAGGAACCCTGTGTCTAGGATGGAGGGCATGAGCTCCTTGAGGATGAGTGGTTTCTTTCTAGTCCACCACATGTCCAGGTCAAGGACAAGAGAGTATTAAGAAAGTTATTTTACATATAATTTTCTGGTGCCCATCTTTTTCTGAGTATTAATGATGACAGTGCAGAAAATTATATTTGAATGGGAAACTTCCAAGTTTGGATGAATTAATGTTAAGCAGTGGTTTATTCACACTGTGTTGATTTTTCTCATCCCAGAAAGGTCTGGTTTCTGTGCTTTATTACAAGAAGCCCACGAAGACTGTCAGCCTATGGTCATGAATGAATAATGACTTTACTTTTAATTTTTCCTAATCTCTATTGTTCACTTTTCTTATAGATACTCTATTTTTCCTACTTTCTCACTCTCTTTCTTTCATATTAGAAGGATGAAATGAGAAAATGGTTTTTTATGTTGCTTTTTTTTTTTTTCTCCCCCATTACTGGGGATTGAACCCAGTTTTACCACTGAGCCATATCCCCAGCCCTTTTTAATTATTTATTTTGAGACAGGTTCTCACTAAGGTCCTAAGGTGGGCCTTGAACTTGCAATCCTCCTGGCTCAGGCTTCAAGTTACTGTGATTACACATGTGTGGCACCACATCTGTTTTTTTGTTTGTTTGTTTGTTTGTTTAAAGCTGGAACATGATCTATAGTTAAGCAAGAAGATAATTTCATTTTTTCCCCTTTATTTTAGTTTATCTTTAGAGTTAAGCCCAGATTTCCTTCAATGGAAACACATTCTATCAAGTCTGATGTAGATTGGGAAGGTGACAATAGTGTTCTTAATGTGCAATGTTGGCTTTGGTTATTAATGTTGAAACTTTGGTCTGGCTATTTGCAGAGTTAGCTGAGTTTTGGTATTACCCAGGACAAATATGTTTTGAGATCTCTTGGGTCATTCTAATGAATGAAGAAAGTATCTCAGAAAGGAATACTTTGCTCTATTAGGAACATTAGGAAAGGAGGGATTTGGGTAGGAAAAACTTGTTTTGGTTTCTCTGTCCATTATTATCTATCTATTCTTTCCTTCTATTTATGGTCTTGTCTCTGGTCATTTATATATTCCTTTGAAATTCTATTTTGCTTATTAGTTCTCAGTAAAAGATGAAACTTTGTTATATTTCCCCCTCCTCCTGCTTTTATGCCTATCAAAGATAGGTGAAACAAGTCCTTAGTATCTGACTACATGTTCAACTGAACCCTGTTCTCATCATTAACAGCAGTTTTTATTTTTCACACTTATGTGGATAAAAACAATACTTGAACTTCCTTAACTATAAATCATGGGTTTTATGACCCTGGACAGTTGGAACAGATCTCTGGGTGATTGTTTGAGGAAGGAGAATTCCATGTTCTGAATCATTTTTTCACACACACACATACAAAAAAGTTGGAGAAATCTCCTCAGCATAATAGGGTTAAGTATTCCAAAAGTATTTTCCTCATTATGTGAAACATCTTTTGGTTTTTGAAAAAAGTATTTTGGGAAATGCATGTCTGCCCCAAAGGCTGAAGTTCTATGCTTTTATTTATACTGCTGTGATAAAGTACTATACAGAGTACACCCAAGATTTTTGAAGAAAAGGGCTGATGGGGTTGAGGGGTGTGTGAATGGATGGAAAAACAGTAATAGGGTGGGGGATGTCTCCCATGCTACTTGCCTAGCATGTACAAGGCCCTGGTTCATTCCCAACTCTGAAGAAAAAAAGTCTTCTTGTCCCCTTGATAGTTGGAGGTGATGAGTCACTAAAACATAAAGGTAATCACTTCAAAGTCCAAGCAGAGGGAATGATACTTGTATGCGTATGTGTTGTAATAAAAACTACTATACCGATAGCTTTGTAAAATTCGAAAGGCAGACATTTAAAAAAGCTGCAGGCTGGGGATATAGCTCAGTTGGTAGAGTGCTTGCCTTGCAAGCACAAGGCCCTGGGTTCAATCCCCAGCACCACACACACAAAAAAGCTGCATCCATAGTTTTTTTCAGCTTTGATGAAAATTACATGGATAATGGATGAATTTTGGGAATAAACTGATATTCTACTGGTTTCTAGAGGAAATATTTCAGAATATAATAGGAATTTTTTTCTTAACCTTTTTTAATTTGAAGAGGAGGATCCTATACTGAATAAACTGAATCCTATAGTAAGAGCTTGTTTTTTCCTCCAGTCCAGCTAAGAATTCACCATATTTAAATTCATGCAATGATTATTAGTACAGGAACAGGATAAATGATTTTGAATGCAGAATTGCCAGCATATGAGATGGTGTTTTTATTTTTTATTTTTTATTTTCATTTTTTTTTAAATTTTTTATTTACTTATTGATTCATTGAACACAAATGGAGTACAGCTATTGTTTCACTGGTTGTACACAAAGTAGAGTCACACCATCTGTGCGTTCATACATGTACACAGGGCAATGGTATCTGTCACACATTCTGAGATGGTGTTTTTAGTTAACCTATGTTTATAAATGATTAATTTTTTCTTGTGTTTCTGTTTTGCATCCCCGGGATGGTTGTTGAGGGGGAGCTCAACATTTGGTTTGTGGAATTTAAATCACCAGGGTGGTTCCTTTTGCTTTATTCTACCTTTTTTTTTCCAAAGTGAGAGAGGGAATAGAAAGACCTTTAGTTTCTACATCATTTAAAACCTCTTGACTCTTTGAGACATCATTTGTTATTTCTTACTCAGAATCCCCTTGATCTCTTTGAGTGGTCTCTGATGATTTCTTCTGCATGTTAAAAGTATAGTGTTAATTTAAGAAATACATTAGGAATTTTGAATTGGAATGATTGAGAGATTTGGGCTGCTTCTCCTTAGGAGCAACTTCCTCTGGGATAATATTTACCACATTGTTTAGGATAAAAATAATAGGGAGTTTGCATTTTCTTATTAATCCAACTTTGTTTACTTTGTTTTCATTCCCTTATTTCAAAGTCCTGTCCACCGACGTTCTTTTTTTTAATGTAGATGTGCACATTCTTTTTCACATTAATAATTAGGATCAGTTGTGCGGCCGGGACCCTACTCTCACTGATGAACTGCTAAATATCCTCACAGAGTTAACTCAACTGAGTAAGACCACCAATGCTAAAGTAGCACTTCGGGCACGCCAGGTAAGGACAATTGTTGCTTATCTTAAAGGAAGGATAGTTTTCATAGTTTGGGCAGTTCTAGACACAATGAGCTTTTACTCAATAACCTTACAAAAATCATGCAATTTTCTATGTATGTCACATTGCCCTTAGACCAAAGGTTTTCATGTGGTATATGTTTTTTAAAGAGAAAGGAAACGATTTATGTTGACTCTCTAAAATAGGATTCCTTTTCCCATTATAAAATCCTGGTGGTGTTCCCTACTAGCCCTGTGATAGTAAACCAGGGTCAGGTGGAGGGAAAGAAACAGGGAAGGAAATCAATATTTCTTCCCAAAGGGAGCTTAGAAGCAGATGAGAACTTTTAAGTAAGTAAGAAATAATCAAGTGTGGAAAGCAGAAAGATAATGAAATGAATCTTAGGCCCCAGCAATCAGAACAACTCCAGAGAAGTCCAGTTAGCTTCACCCCGTAGTGTTCATTTCCATTCCAAAAGGTTTCAGCAGGGAAGCAGAGAGTTGGTGCTCCCTTTTGTGTTTCATTGCCTGGGCATTGACAAGGAAGCAGCATTTGAAGCTGTTCAGTGACCTTCTGCTTTCTCTACAATTGTATCCATGTCACTGAGCTCCTCAAAGTTATTGAACCTCTCAGTGACCTGCTGAGGATATTCAGGTCCTACCGTGTCCCTGTTTGTTTGTGACACTGCTTTCACTCTCTCTGCCCCTCACGTGCATTTGTGTTACTTCCTGATGCCTTCTCCTTGGTGCTGAGTACCTGGGACTGTCAAAGCAGCTTTTCCTAGTCTTTCTGCTTCCGAGTTGCAAAAGCCTGCATGTGCTGCATCTACCTTCCCACAGCTGCTCCCTGCCAGACCTGATTCCCAATTAACAGCTAGTCATGCAGTCCCCAGGACTCGCAACTTTGCAATGGTAAATCACATGCACTGATGGAACTTGATTGAAGCTGTTTTCTCTCCCTTCCCCCAAACCCCCCTGGGAAATTGCCCACAACGCAAATCATGGTGAGAGTCAAGTAAGATTCAGTATTTGGTGGCATTGACGTTATGTTACAGGACCTAGAAGTTGTTTTACTTGGTCTGTTTTATCTTCGATGCCTGCACTTAAAGATTTATATTTATTGCTTTTGTATCAGAGCTACCTAATAGGAGCCTAGAATAATCACTCCCTCAGGAACTTATGCCTCTTATTTTGCTCTCACTCTAGGTTCTTATTGCTTCCCATTTGCCATCATATGAACTTCGCCATAACCAAGTAGAGTCTATCTTCTTATCAGCTATTGACATGTATGGACATCAGTTTTGCATTGAGAATCTGCAGGTATATGTAATAAATCTTACCACTCTGTACTCTTGTCCCCTTTATTCCCAAGCATAGTTCAATTAAGTAATCAATCAATTTTGATTTTCCATGTAATGAAGTTCCATTCCTTCACTTTTTAAAAATCATTTATACTTATACATGTTTTTTCATAAAAATGTCATTATCTTAAAAATGGTTTAATTTAAAAATCATATAGACCTGCCTTGATAGAAGTGTTCTATTAAAATCTTTATCTCTTATGCTCTTACCTAGAAAGTATTCTAGGTCAGAATTAAGTGGTAGCATTGTTTGATTTCTGATATTTGAATCATATGTATACATAGATGGTTGTTACTCTAGAGACAAAGCTATTTAAATATCATTTAATTTTAATTTTATTTTAATGCTTACCATTAAGCTATATAAAGAGCCAATTTTGTAAGAGATTATTGGCTAATTTTACTACTAATTGGAAGAACCTTACTATTTTTTAAACAACATCATTTTTCCTAGAGTGATTTCTGTTTTTCTACTTAGAAGCTAAGATGCTATTAAGGAATCTTCAGACTTTGTATAAGATTTCCTCCTGGAAAACCTAGAGAGGAAAAGGATTGTTTTCCTATTTGATTCATGGTTGAATTCTAGGGTTTCACCAGTGTTCAAATTTAGTATTTACCGTAGTGAGGCACTGAGACAATATTTAGGAAGTAAAATACAGATATATGTCAGAAAGAATAGTAATAATCATGAACACCTATATTAGCATATAACTGAAGCTTTTAGTATATTATTCTAAGAATTTCATTTATGTTAACTTATATAATCTTCACAACAGTCCTATAAGGATAAGTAGTAGTATTTTTCTCATTTTATATCTGAGGAAACTGAGGCGCAGAGAAGTTATGTTCATACATGGCATTCATAGACTGAATTCTTAGAGTTTGCTAAATGCTTCAAAGGCTGAAGATAGTTTACTGAAATTGTTCACTTTTGGATGTAAATGTTTAAGCCTATCTTTGTAACCTTCCAGAAACTCATTCTATCTGAAACATCTATTTTTGATGTCCTACCAAACTTCTTCTATCACAGCAACCAGGTAGTGAGGATGGCAGCTCTGGAGGTGAGTGTTCATGATTGTTTGACATGATTTCCTCCTTGGTTTCTAACTGATGTTTTCTGTCTGTTTGGCTGTCATGACAGTTCTTTTTCTTTGGCCTCAAGGTTGATGGCTTTTTTGTTTCTTTTTGGTTTTGTAATGCTGGGGATTATCTCAGCGATGAGGCAAGTGTCCTACCACTGAGCTACACTCCCACTCCATAGGGTTAGTTCTTTTTTTTTTTTTTAATATTTATTTTTTAGTAGTAGATGTACACAATACCTTTATTTTATTTATTTATTTTATGTGGTGCTGAGGATTGGACCCTGGGCCCCTCACACGCTAGGCAAGTGTTCTACCTCTGAGCCACAATCCCAGCCCCCATAGGGTTGGTTTAAGCATAATCTTTTTGTTTGTTTGTTTTTTTGTGGTGCTGGGAATTGAACTCAGGGCCTTGTGCTTGCAAGGCAAGCACTCTACCAACTGAGCCACATCCCCACCCTAAGCATAATCTTAAAGTACTTTTTGCTCAAGTGTTTCATCGGACCTAGTCACCTGTTTCTAGATTTCCAACCATGGGGAAATAGATGCCAGCATTTTTCAGTAGTCTCTATTTTCCAGGTATTTGATTTCTCACACTTTATGATGAATTAAGATTCCCCATAACACAATAAGTGAAAGAATATGTGGCTGATTAAAATGTGCAACTTTATCATTTTGTGATTTGAGCCAAATTAAAATGTACTTTAGTTATATTTTGAATTATTAAGCAGCTCTTATAAAATATTGCCTCATAGAAAGAAAGTAACAGCATTTAATAAACTCTGGTTTAGGTATTTTATTTTTCTCATTTACATTTATGAAATAAACAAAGTGAGATTCTGAGAGTTTATGTGACTTGTCCAACAATCCCATAGGTAATAAGTTGAGGAGTTTGCATTTGAACTCAGGTCCATCTGACTCCAAACACTTTTCTGTTTCCACTATAGTACACTACCTCATTAAGCACAAAAATTACAAGCTCTGAATACTACCTTAAAATTGCCAAGTAGATATTTTTAAGGTGGGGAAAAGGAGCATGTTGGATGATTTTATGTAATGAAACATCATCATAGTGTGCTGCTAGCTCTTGTGAGTTTTTATTTGTATTGTGGGTAAAATGTAAACTATACTATTCAGTAAATTAAAAATATTTGAAATATATGTGTTTTTTAGGGCTTTCATATCATTTACTGAGACGCTTCCTCATAAAGCTTCATGTGCGGATAGAATCCCATGTACCATTTTGTGTGCATGAAAAATTGAATATACATGAGGATGGTTTGTTGCTGTTTCTTTAACTCTTAAGTTAGTGTGTTTGAGATATGTCAGATTATGCCTCACTGCTTTTGCCTAAAGTTGAGAATCTAAATAATCCAAAACTGATTTAGGGTAGTAGGGTTAAAAAAACAAGATATAAGATAGTAAAAGAGTTGAGCTGTACTGCACCTGCTTCCATCTTCTGTCTTTTCTCCTAAGTGAAGGGGAATGAACACCTGTCATTTTTCTCACTACTTGCTTTTGTCTTGGGTTGAAATGATCATCTTAAATTAGTAGTCATAGTTCTATAATGCCCTCTTGAAGATCAAACCTTCTCCAGAATTTAGGTTAATGTGAAAAGTTTACCGAGCACTTAAGGGTGTCCGGCAGAGGCAACCAAGTTTTATTTTCACTTATATTCATGGATATAGTTTTAAAATTCCATCTTTATTAATTAAAGCATGTATGTGTGTATAGGGTCTTTGGACCTGTCTCACCATAGACCACCACCTTCTTCTTTTCAAGACTGTCTTTTTCCTGGTCTAGCCTTCTCTTCATTTCTACTTTTGAAGTTTATTTACAGAAGATACTTTTTACCAGGTGTATGTTCGAAGAGCTTACATTGCCTATGAACTTAACAGCGTACAACACCGCCAGCTTAAGGACAACACCTGTGTGGTGGAGTTTCAGTTCATGCTGCCCACATCACATCCAAACAGGTGAGTTTGAGCTGGTATGTGTGCCTTAGCCAGCCAGAGGACTATCAGGAGAGTTAGGGGAATAATGGGTATGGCAGTTCCATGTTTTTTTAGCCAGAAATTTAGAGTGAAAAATGAACAGATTTGAACCATACAAGAAGAACCCTTTTGTTGTCCAGTCTAGTTAAGATAAGTTTAGGATTATTGCATTCATTCTTTCTTATATTATGGCATTGAAGAAACAATGCTTTCCTTTTTTCTTTTTACTAGCATATTTCTTGTTGGAACTTTGCCAGAAAATCACTTTAAAAAAAAAAAAAACAAAAAAACCTTGGGTGGAATTGCTTTGCCTTTTTTTGTGTTTGCTATGGGTTGAAGTCATACCAGAGCAAGTTTTATTTTCTCCCTAAAAATACCTGAATTTAGCAGTTGTAATTCGATCTATTTTTTAAAAAATCACACTTCAGAACCAAACTTAAATTACTTAATTGGCCATGCTAATTCTATTATTCTTCCCTTCCTAAGACCTTTTTATTGTACATAGGAACATTTGTTTCAGTATTGCTTTGATTTTAAAATGAAAATACTTATCTATCTTATCCCTCATTTTTAAAAACTATATCTAGATATTTTTAACACACACATATGCTCATAACACACATATGCTCATCCCTTCCTGTATTTTTTGTTTTGTTTTGTTTTTTAGTAATACCACAGGAAATATAAATACACAGCCAATCTTAACCTGCCCCTCTCCATTTCTTCTTTATGGCCTTTGGTTCTTTGCTTGGTATTACAAAGTATTATGTCTTTGGGGATCCTTAGTTATAGACACTAGAAATGGTTTTGTTCTGAATTGCCACTTCACCCAAAGCAATAGAGCCTTTCTGGAGACAAAGAAGTCTATGCTGAGACTTTTGGCCACTGGATGCCACTGTTGATCCAGCAGAGATCGGCAGACGAGCAGAGGCATCTTCAGAAAAGTATCTTTCTTCTTTGTCTCAGAAGATCCTTTCACTTCTCTACCTCAAAAATGCCTTATAGCTGGCAGGGAAAAGCATATATCCTTGATTTAGCAAGCATCTCTGGGTACATTTTTGCCTCCATGGATTTCAGAATCTCATTTTCTAGAAACGAATGGTTGTCCTTCAGCGAGCAGGGAAGTACTCACGGCACACATGGGCTCAGCACTCAGTCTTCTTTCTTTTCCTGCATTCCTTGAATAATTGTAGAGAACTACATACTATACTAATGCTCTTTGTAATTCTCAAGACAATCTCTCTTTCTTCCTGCTTTCTACTGCCTCTTCCCTTTGGGCAGTGATTTGTAGTCAGCCTGCAGGGCCGTCTCTGATTTCCTTCCCTCCTCATTGCTCCCCTGTCTTTCTGAATTGCTCTCCCTGTCTTACTTTTTTTTATTTGAGACTCTTTGTCCAGTTTGATGAGGGAAAGTTGACTAAAAAATGAAGGAAATTCTTAAGTGCTATGTTGAAAATCTTACCTTTCCACATTAAGAGTATGAATCCTGATATGGTTTCAAAACATACATCCTTGTCCCTCACACATCTGAGATGTACGCACCCCTATGGATAATGACCAAACTTGAATCGGTCTGTTTTCTGTAGTCTCTAAAGTCTTTCCTGGTTAGATTTATAATTTTATTTTTCTTTTTTGAGGGAAGGGTACTGGGGATTAAACCCAGGAGTGCTTTACCACTGAGCTACATCTCTGGCCTTATTTTATTTTTTAATTTTAAGACAGAATCTCACCAAGTTGCTTAGGGCCTCACCAAGTTGCTGAGGCTGGCCTTGAACTTGTGATCCTCTTGCCTCAGCCTCCCAACTGGGATCATTGGCGAGTGCCACCATGCCCAACTTTATTTGTAATTTTAAAGCTGCTGAAATTTTATCATTGTTATTTATATAGGTGTGAAGGTAAAGATGAATGTAAAATAAGAAGAGATAAAACAATCTTTTTGAAAACCCAGAAAATCTTAAAATTGCTTTAATCCTGGTTTTTTGTTTTGTTTTGTTTTTTAAGATCTATAGTCCTTTTGGTAATTTAGGATCAGATTTGATCAGAAAATAGCATACCCATTGGGAGGCTGAGGCAGAAAGATCACAGGTTCAAAGACAGCCTCAGCAATGTAGCAAGGCCTTCAGCAACTTAGCAGGACCTTGTCTCAAAGTAAAAAATAAAAAGGTTTGGGAATGTGGCTTGGTGTAAAGCATCCCTGAGTTCAATGCCCTAGTTCCGAAAATTTTTTAAAAAGGGATAGCTTATTCAGACAGTTAGTACAGATTTGCTACTTGAATTTAGTTTTCTTAGACTCTGTATTTGCTTGCAAATACAATATGGAGTTACATCACATGCCACAAGTTAAGGGCTCAGTTTCTACAAAACTGCCCCAATTTCAAAGGGTCCACAAGTGGAGTCCCCAGGTCACCTGCACTTTTAATCAACTGGCTACAAAGTTGAGGGTTCCCTAATCCCCTCAGTTCAGTAATTCCCTAGAACAACTCATAGAACTTTAAGCCTTACAGTTTTATTGTGAAGATTATAGATCAGGACCACCTGAATGAAGAGACACGTGGGAAAGTCTAGGTTGGAGGGATATCAAACACAGCTTCCTTGTTCTTTCTTTAGGGGATCAGGACATCTATGTGTTCACTAACAAAGAAGCTCCCTGGAACTTCAATGTCAAGTTTTCATCAGGGTTCAATTTCATAGGCATGATTGATGAAATCATGGTCTTATAATTAAACTCAATCTCCCCTCCCAGAGGTCAGGCTGACTCAAAGTCCCAACCCTCTAATCACATAGTTAGTCTTTCTAGTGGCCAACTACGATTCTGAGTCATCTGATCTCATCTCTTACCATAAACTCATGTGTGCTTCCCAGGATCTCATGGATAACAAAGACACTGCTACAACTTAGAAAATTATGTGTTTAGAGCCTGTCTCCCAGTAACCAAGAACAAAGACCAGTCAAATTCTTTATTATATAATGAATCAACTCACTTTAAAAAAGGTTTAGCTCCTTTTGAACCAAGTACTTTCCTTTTTCTACAACTCCATTATTTTTTCAACCTTTTTATTGGTACATTAGGTTGTACATAACTGTGGAATTTGTTATTATATATTAGTATGTGCACACAATATAACAATACAATTTGGCCAATTTGGCTCCCCAGCACTTCCTTCCTCCCTCCCTACCTCCTACTCCCATCCCTTTCCTCTATTGTACTGATCTCTCTTTGATTTTCATGAGATTCCCTCCACTTTCTTTTCCTTTTTCCTCTTTAGCTTTCACATATGCCAACTCCATTTTTTTTTTTTTTTCCGTTCTATTCTAATGAGTCTCAGAAGAGTGTTTGAGGAGCATTTTGAAAATACATGTAGTGGGGTCCTGGCTGTCAAGATCTGATTCATTTTGTATTAGAGTCCATGTGACCACTTTTTTGCAAAGCACCTTTGATAATTCTGATAGCACTGTAATTAAGAATCACTACTTCTAGACCAACTCTGTCCAGTAGAAACCTAATGCAATCTGCATATGTAATTTTAAATTTTTTATTCACATTTAAAAGGGTAAAAGAAACATAGTAACATTTATTTAACCCAATATATGCAAAACACCATTTCAATATATAGTAAAAATTATCAATGAGATTTTTTATACATAATTTATAGCATATCTTAATACAGACTAGCCGCATGGCTAGTTACTGCTATGGTGCTCAGCTCAAATCTAGACCAAAAGTTAATTGGACAATCACATTGAGTACTCTGTTTTGTTAATGATAAAAGAGGGAAAAAACAAACAAACAAACCAACCCTCTTATTCTTATATTGGTTGTCTTGGTAGTTATAAGAATTATTCAACTAATACGATAGATACTATACTGCATGCTTTAATTATTCTGTGAAAATAAGAGAACAAGCATATGAATCAATATATTTTACTTATATTTTTACTTTACAGATTATAGTATTTTTCTCAGTTGGGGTTAATAAACCAAACATTCTTTGGAAAGAAAACAATTTTTTAACCAACTTTTTTGCATTATCCTTCCTGGCACTTGATCTTCACATTCCTATCCAGGTGTTCATTTGAAGTAGACTAAATTTGTCATAGAAGTATCTTTGTACACTGTAATGTGAAAGCAAGAGGACAAGCTCTTACTGTTTATGAGTCATCTGGTGGAATTCCACTTTTGTAGTTTGTTTTTGACTATTAATTTAATCCCCTTGGGTTGGGATGAAATATGGTTCTCTGTCTGCAAACTCACAGCAGCAGAGTATTTTTTTAAGAAAACTTCTTAGATGCCTTTTGGACAAAAGGCCTATGTCTCATTAGTACCTGTTTCAATTTTTAAAGAAGTAGGCAAAATACATTTGTAAATGAGTAGGGCAGCTCTAAGAAGGTAGAAGATACCTCCTTTTAGCACATTTGGGCAGCTGCTGTGTGGCCAGCATGTTTGGTACCTTTTTATTTTTATTTTAATCCATCATAGGACTTTGTATTACTTAACATTTACTTTATTTTTCAGTATGCTTTGTATTTTTTTCCTAGCATTTCTCTCAATTTTTTTTAAAAGGCCAATTATTAGATTATTTCTAACTCCTATGACTTCCTGCTGCTGCTTCTTGCTGGGCTGTCTTCTGTCAGAGTGCGTTATCTTCTTCTTGACCTTCTACCCAAGACTTAAAAATTTTTTCTGGGAACTGTAGTTATAACTTATTTGGTGTTCTGGGGTGTTCTTCATCAGAGGATCCTGTTATTAGAACTTCATTTAGGGAAACTCCTGGTCTGGATTTATCCTCCTCTTCCTAAATTTCCTACACTTGAACAGCAGTTTAGGAACAGTTAGAAATCTGGCTGGCAGTGTACTCAGTGGTAGAGCACTTTCATGTGTGAAGCCCTGGGTTCCATCCTCAGCACCTGGCCAAAAGAAAAAATAATATTAGTTAGAAGCCTATTTAAAAAAAAAAAAAAAAAAATATATATATATATATATATATATATAGACATGTGTGTATGTTTTTGTGTGTTTCCTTTTTTACTTTCTTAGCATTTAAAGGCTATGTTCTATTATATATGAAACGTTTTGAAGGGAGAGGATTTTTTTTTAAGATGACTTGTAGCTAGTTAGCAATTGCTCTTTAAGGAGACATATATGAGTTTCTTCAGTCATTTTGTCATTTTCTTGGTTCAGGAACAGTCAGGACAACTTGTCTACTTCTAGGACCTAATTTTCTTGTCTAAGATTCTATAAGTTCAACACTTTAGTTAGTTTAGCTAGTTTTTTATGGATTACTCCTGGAGCTTAGACTATATAATTCAACATTCCTTTTTCTCTTTCTTTTTAACAGTGAGGGTCAGGATTTAGAGCCCAACATGTGTTTGTGTGTTTTCCCCCCTAGTATTACTCACTGATGCTAGAAAGGCAAAAGCTTGTTACACTGAGACAGCATCCTGAATGCCTTTGTTTTTGACAGTTCACTGAATCATTTGACGTTCAGGATTTCACTTAGCTTTGGGCATATTAAATGCCTCAGGATAATGTGGAAACAAATTTTCCACTGATCCTATGAATTTAATATTCTAAAATATAGCTGTATTTACACAAACATGTAAAGTAAATTGCCCCACAAACACTGTGGCTCTGCATATGGCTCTGTATATTTTGACAGTCTGGGAGTAAAAAATTTTAAACTCCAAATGACTTTTATGTGTAATACATACTAACAAACATAGATTATTTAAAAAACTTTGAATGTGTGATTCAAATAAGGAACTTCAAAATTGATGTAGGAGAGGGAAGTATACTTTGTGTGTGTTGTACATTTCTCTACATACATAATGGATAAGGACCTATTGGTGTTCATTTCTACTTCCTGGATGGAAGTCAATGCTTTGGTTAAGTTGGGTTTCATTGTACCTTCTCTGCTATTTGCTTCTTGTGAATTTGGCCTTCTGTGTTATGTTTTAATTCAAGTACTTTCCTTTTCTCTTGCCTTTTATCCAGAAGAGGTTGGCTGTGTTCTTGCCTGATAACATATATTTTGGTCATGCTGGATTTAGGCTGCTTGGCATTTTCAATGTTCAGCTGTCGGTGGATGGCTTCTGGACCTTCTTTTTATTTGTGAGGAAGGTTAGAAATCAGAAGCCTTTCACGTGATTAATCAGCAGCCTGCTGCCATTTTTGAGAATTCTGATAATCTTTGACACCTAGAGTTTAGACCCTCTTTGGATAGTACTAAGACACTCAAAAGTCATGCAACTTGTAGCATTTTTTTAGCAATGGGAGCACTTTGTTGTAGTTAGCTGGCTAGAACGAGCTATAAATAAATAAAATCCTAGAGTATTTGCTTCCTTGATTCAGGGTAGTCTGCTGATAAGATGCAAGCATCTGGCAGAAGAGAAGATTCTCAGCAGGTTTAAGTGCTTACCAAAGTGCTTTCCGGGATCCGTGGCTCAGCCTTTAGTCTCTGCTGTGTTATTTTGGCACTCTAGACTTGTAAGATTGGAGAGTTGAGTTTAAAACTCTCAATATATCATTAGGGTAGCCCAAGGTCCCTTCTTGTCAAGGAAGACTAGCTGATTCCAGGGGGAAGGAAAAGCAGAATCCAGGGCACCTGTAAATCCCTGTAGTTTTGTGCTGTGGGTTTGTAGCTAATTATACGGCAGGCAGCCGTAATATGCTGTAGCCCCGTTGGCGTGCTTGTTTCAGAAAGAGGGAAATCTTCCAGCAGAGCAAAGAAGGGACTTTGGAAGGGCTGCAAATGAATGAAGCAACAATCATTTTATTGTAAACTAACGCTTTGCAGTAGAATATGGGCATCTGAACTGCAAGTGTGTATGGGGACAAGGGTGTGCCAATAGAAATACATGTTTCAAATGTGTTTTACAGCTCTTGATTTGGATTCTCCTGCAGATACAGTCACACAAGGAGACCACCACTGGTCACAGCCAGTCAAATTGCTCTTTCTCCTATGGTACTGCTGTTAGTGACTGCTAGTAGGTTATTCAGCCAACCTCTTCTGATTCTGCTTTGCTGCCTGATTTCAAAAGATTTGCCCTACACTGGCTTTCAGTCACAGCTTGATGTAACCACTGCTTGTTTGCATGCATCCCCATCATTTTCATATAGGGTCTTTTTGTTTTTTTCTTGTTCAAGTTAGAAGGCAAAATAATAGGGAGCATTTTTATATAATGAAAGATTTATGTAGGGCCAGCTAGACTCAAGCAAAATGAAATTCAGTTGGAAGAGATGGTAAAAAAGCTCAGAAAACTTGTGACTATCAGAGAAATCAGTGTTTCTTAAATTAAAGAAGGTTCAGCTAGCAGACAGCGACTCTGACTTTGCATTCATATTGAAGCAGGCTTTCCAGCCATGCTGGGCAGGCAGATCAATAAAATCAGAGGTGACTTAATGCCAAGAACCTCAGAATTCAAAGGATTTCTCTTGTCCTTCTTTAAAGTCTGTATTGATGTGGAATGCTAACTTCAGGAGCCAGGGATGAGAAAATGCCAGGTCTAGATGTGGTGTATTGACACCATGTTGAACAATGTCCTTGGAAAACATTCACTTTGATTTCTCAGTTATCATATCTGTAAAATGGAGCTCATTTACTAGAAGGAAAGTTATTCCAGTATTTTTCAAAATATGTGAGAAAATTTATCATAATAAGTGCTTTAAATAATTCAAATAGCAGATTTGGGAAGTGAATTTATGTTTCACTTATATACTTGAAAATATAATTGATTGCCGTATAGAGATGGAGCACTTGTTGTTTTTGCATGAGGAGTATGCTGTGGAGCATGGTGGATTTTATTTTTAGTCACATAAATGGAATATTTGACTCATTTTTGCACAGACCATGGTTCTAGCCTTCTGGTGTGTCACAGTAGTTGTATGAAGAATGCTGCATTTGTCATATTCTTAAGATGATACAATAGCCTATGTAGGTGGAAAAAAATTGCCCGTGTAGGATAATAAAATATATAAGTTAGCAATATGGACATGGCTAAGCATTTACTTATTATATAACCAGTTTATCCTTCCTTCCCTACTCATCTCTGCTCTGACCCCATTAATTCTTATCCTACCAAAAAGGATAAGCCAGCTCTAAATTTACCTTTTACATGATTGATTTGGAGGTCATCCCTTTAAAAACTGTAGATATTAGTTTTTTTAGTGTGTGTGTGTGTGTGTGTGTGTGTGTGTGTTTTTAAACGCCATAGTGTGTATGGTGCATAATTCCCATAACAAAACAGCAGGGGGCTCCATCTCAGAGCTGGAGACTTGATGATGTAGAAGGACTGACTTTTTCTTGGTGATGTTCTTTTCAATTTAGGTCCCTTTCTCTGGAATATTTAGCCATCATCCTATGAAGACTCCCAAAGGAATTAGAGTATAGCTATAAAAGCAGTAAGACCATTTATTAGTTTAAGAAATTGGTTAACAGTTGAGATATTACTGGTTTCTGAACTCCAGAAACCTGCATGAATAGTCCCTGAAATTGCTTTGGTTATAGGATTCTTTCTTAACTGAGGTTCATGGTAAGAGACTGTGCAAATAGCCCCATTACTTAGAATTTTTTTGCATCTTAAAAGGAACACTTTTTAATACTTTGGTTACCACCTGCAGTTTTAGTTTTTGTTCAGTTACACCTCCCTCTCATCTAGAATCTGTGCATATTTTTTGTGTATTCATGAGGGCCTAGTGCATTATGATGACTAAGAATCTTTTATAAAATAAGATCCTTTCTCCTGAGTGACAGCTCATGGAATTCAGATAGGAGAGGTTCAGGTTTTTGTACTTGGAGTTTGCTCTTGTTGCCTTATGAATTCACTCTGTGATACAGGCTTGATGCAAGGAGCATTGCCACCCACAAATCACATGAGGTATACAGTTTGTGTGCAGTAATATGTCACAGTTTTTTATTTATATGGCCAGCTCAGTCTGTTCTGCTCCTTTCACTGCCATGGGAAGTGCATCACTTTCCTCCCTCTATCCTCCTTCCCACATATCATCAGCACCACCCACTATGTTCTGCCCATTAAGTCCTCTGTGTGCCAGAAAACTCCAACAGTGATTAAATGCTGATCAAAGAATATAAGAAGGTTAAGATAACAACCAATCAACACTTTTCATTGCCCCAAAATTGTGGGTGGTAACCACACAATTACCTTACTACCCACTTAACACTGAAAATAAGAATTTTTATTTGATTCTTTATCAGTTGGGGAAATGACCGACGTTAAGATTTTAAGATACAGTGGCAAAGAGAATACGAGAGACTTGCCTTATTTCCCATCTTATCCTAGACTTTCTTGATGATTTTGGCACATTCTTTATGAGACAGTTCTAGGACTAGCCAATTTTAGGGTTATATTTATGAGAGATCTAGAGTTTTTAAGCTAACAGTCATTTAAAAAATAATTATTACCCTAAATTCATTTAATTAAAAAGTATTAATTAATTTTGACCAGTTATACCACTCTAGTGATAGAATCACTTATCATCACATCCCAGCATGATTTTTCATTTATGCTCCTATGACACAGGGTACCCTCTGCTCTCCTCCCCACAGAAGCAAGGGCATGACTGAAAAACTGGGAACTCAGATCACTGGATCCTTTTCTTTAAAAGAGGATTTGTAGGTCCATCACAAATTGTAGAAAAACAATCAAGATGTAGAGGAAACTGGATCAACTTCTCTTATTAACACCTTTAAATAATAGAAATAAGAAATGAGTCTTTAGTGTCTTATCAAGAATTATATTTTGTGTTGTAGCTTAATATAATATACCATTATCATATAGCTTGAATTAATTTTCATTATTCTGTGTCTTACCAATACTCTGAATAATTATTTTATAATAGAGTTATTTTGAAAAGTCCATGGCAAATACATTTTGACCCTTTCCTCAACAGCTGCTGTGGAGAGGTAGGTCAGGAGGCCTGCCTCTTTGGAGGCACCCTGGGGGTTGAAGGGTAATGAGCACTTAATTATGTCTGCTGAATGCCAGAGTGGCCAAACCCGGAGCTCCTTGTGACTGGTCTGTATCTACTCTGACAATTCTTTTATTATGGCTTTCACTAACCTATCAGTAACTAACTGTGGTTGTTTAATTACAGAGGGAACATCCCCACGCTAAACAGGTACCGTACGTTTAGTTTCTTTTCCAATTAAAAGCACCTTTTTTTTTTTTTTATAACTTAGAAAGTGAAATCAGGAAAAATAATGCTATACTTGATAAGTTAATGTGTTATCTTCTGCTAGAGAGTCCTGAGCTCTCCTTTGAACAGACTAAATTACTTGTGTTTGGAAAACGTGTCTTCAGCTTTTCTTCAGCTGTTCAAAAAGCAATACTTGAGAAGCATCAGTATGGAAAAACTCCCATTTAACTGTATGTGATAGGGAGTTTGTCTGCCTGATGTTCAGCTTTACTGGAAATATCTTTTGCTAAGTTCTCTGCCTAGTTTGGGACTTTCAGGAGAAATCCCTAAGGTTACTCCTATCTGCAAATTGTTCACAGTCTTTTCAATTTTTAGTTCCTCTCATTTGTTTCTCCTTTAAGAGGAGTACTAATCCAGAAATAGCTGATTTCATGTTTTATTAGTTTGTTAGCTATTTTTCTGAAATAGTTTTATAATGATTTGAAAGTCAAGTTTTTATTTTAAATCTATAATAAGATGAACATTGGAAAAATATACTTAGGTTTTGATATGTTCAGCCTTGTGAAGAGATTTCCAGGCCAATGTAAAACAAGTGATTTTTAGTACTTACTTTGTGTTCCTCCTGCCTTTCGAACCAAGCAAGGTAACACAATGCAAGTTTGAGAGGATAGCAATTTGGCTTGGAGTTGAATCTACAAAATGCTAAGGCAGTGTATTCTTTGTAGATAATGTTACATGCGAAAATATTTATAGGTTTATATTTATTTTGCACCTCTCCCTTTAAAATATTAGGCAATCAAAACTGATCATAGCTTTTAGAGCCCAGTTGAGATGTGGAGAAGAAAGGAGTGTTTTTATAGGATCCTCCAGTCTCCCCTTAGAAGGTGAACTTAATCTTTTCTGCCTGCCCTTAGCTGTGCTGGCCCACAAGCATGGTAGTGAAGGGAAACTGAATCGTGTATATTTCCAATGGGGTTCAATCTAGTGAAAAAGATATTAACCCCATGTTTACTACAAACACAGCCTGTTGGTTTTGTAAGAGGAAGTTCCATGTAAATGTTATCAGGAACCCTTTTATCTTTTCTGTCTAATACCACACAGGTAGAAAAATACTTCACAAACTTGCTCCTTGAGTAAATATATTTTGTGCTCCTAGTGGTTAATACAGCTCATAATCCCAGTTTCTAGTAAGCACCATGTGTAAGACTTGCTTGATGTGTGTTTCATTTGTTTGCTTCACTCATGGTATCAATGGTTTCCTCTCCCACTCTGCCTTTCTATTCCCTCGTATTGTCAAAAGATGACGTACCTTTTTCATAGTCATCATTTACCAAAGGAATGAAAGCCAAGAGTGTCAGTCTCTATAGTCTGTGTGAGCAGCATTTCCATCCTATAAAGAATTCCATTGCCTTTTACAAGTATGATTTGCAATAGGCTGCAGTAAATACCAAGGTCTCAAGTTCACATTGCTGGCTCTCTTCCTCCTGCAGCACTGCAGGTGGTATACTTCAAGGAGATTTTTGGACAGTTCCCCAAAGTGCAGGTGCCATTGCCTCACTTTGAATCAGTATGTCAGTAACACGTCAGGCAAATCCTGGAGGCATCCTTTAACTTGGTTCTTCCTAGCATGCTGTCCTGATTGACTGGGCATTCAGAAATACTTTGCAGTATTATTTATCAGTGCATACTTCTGAGGTTCATCAAAGGAATATTCAGATTCATTATGGTTTAGATTGAACAAATCAGTTCAATTCTCTCCAAGCATCTCCATTTAGCCACTATTTGTCATGCTTACACATACTTTGAGACCCATGCTCTGCCCTTTTGTATCTTGCTGGAAATTATTAAGAGCTTTCAATGAAGATATTTTTGCTTTGGTATAGAATTGTTTAATATAAAAAGGAAATTTTGCAATTTAGGGTTGAAAAAATCTTTTAAAAAGAGAGAACTATAATCTTAACTATCCCTATCCTATCAGCCCATTAAAGAAAAAGATAAATACCTCAGTAAAGTTCATTTTATAGACACACTTGTTTCTGTACCATAAATAATGCTTTTTATAAAATGATTTACTAAACCTTTCTTAATTAGAATTATTGTTTTACATACATATGTTTACCTATCCATACCTGTGAATACCTAACACTGTTCCTAGAGAAAAAATGCCTTCAGTGTATTATAATTACTCAGTTTGCATACTTCCTTTTAAAGGAGGAAATGTTTGGGGGAGGGGGAAGATGCAGCATGGTTTTTAACCCGTATGTGCTATTCATTCATCAGTCATGTCATGCCATGAAATTCCTGACAGGACTTATGCTTCTATCTGAAGAAATTTTTGAATGATGAAAATTTAGTTTGTATGGGGAAATTCAAATGAAACATGAATCTAATAAGACAACCTTGTCCATAGCGGGCAAAAAACCATATCTGCTCTGCAACCTGACCCTACTTCGGAGTTTTCTCCTATCTTCTTTTCCCTGTTGTTACTCTCCCAATCCTGTTCCTGCCCTCCTTGTCTAATGAACTTGATTGAATTGCCATTTAGAATGTCCTTCTCCTCCAACCTCAACCACTATGGCATGACTCATGTAGCTAGTGTCAGTGATGTGCTGTTGGACAACTCTTTCACACCACCATGTCAGCGAATGGGCGGAATGGTCTCTTTTCGGACTTTTGAAGATTTTGTCAGGTAAGATATTATGGAACTGTGTTTGTACAAGGGGAGCCATGGATCTCTCTATTTTGGGGTCTCATCTCCCCCAGAATGGCCATGAACTAGTTAAGGAGGTATCACCCTCATCGTATATGCCCTCAGAGAGGTATACATCCTTTCATTTCTACCTCTCATTCAGACTCTACAAGCCTCTGCTTGTAGTATGAGCCTGGTCAGAAAAAAAGAAACAGACAAAAATCATCTTTTGCTTAGAAGCTAACAGAAGAAGCTGTCTGCTCTGTGATGAGTGAAATGTCAGGAGAAATTAAACACAACACTAGAGTGAGCCCCACCAGAGACGATACATCTTTTGATTAAATGCATTCAGCATCTATCTCTTGATATATACTGATGCATTACCCTAGGGGGAGGGGTAATTACACTGGTCTGTCACTGCTCCAGTCCCAGGCTCTTTCTGTTACTTTAAGACTGATGATGACAGCAGTGCTCATATCTTACATATGGAAAAAAACAAAACAAAATAAAAACAGAAAAGCACTAGGTCATTCCTTTTTAAAAAAGAAAAAATATATATGGTTTGTTAAAGTTTAAACAATCTATCCTCCTAATTTCTGCCACTTGGTGAAATTTCGCATGTCAGCTCTAGCCACTGGTGATTCTATTCAGTTGACTATTGAGCACAGAGTAGCATAGATTATTCTTTTAGACTGAGCTGCCAATGGTAGCATTAGTTTCCTGTCACTTAGGTTTTCTGCCATTCGGGTTTTCATGGTGGGTGTTTCTCTGGTATTTTTCAGAATATTTGATGAAGTGATGGGCTGCTTCTGTGACTCCCCACCCCAAAGCCCCACATTCCCAGAGGCAGGTCATACATCTCTATATGATGAAGACAAGGTATAATGAGTACCCCCTTTGGGAGACTGCTATTTTCCTTTATACATAGGACTTGTACTGTGTACTGTCTTTCTGACCTTGGAACATGATAGAGAAAAACTTACTTTTTTACCCTACTTTATGTCATTTAATTTAGTATGCCTCATTGAAGTATTTTTGGAAACAGGTGATATAAATTTTTTTTTCTTTTTTGTGGTACTGGGGATTGAACCCAGGTGTGCTCTACTACCAAGTTATATCCCCATCCCTTTTTATTTATTTTTGAGACAGGATTTCACTAAGTTCCTGAGGTTGGCCTCAAACTTGAGATCCTCCTGCCTCATCCTCTGGAGTAGCTGGAATTATAGGCATGCACCACTGTGCCTGGCTAAATTCTTAATTTAAAGAATACTAATTAATCTTAGAATCCATAGTGTAGAATGGGCTCAGCTATACCATTGCAGCTGCCTGTGATTCTCTGTATGTGTTTTAAAGATTTGAGCCTTGATTGCTGGATTTTTACTCAGTTGTGCCTTGTATCTTTTCATCTTGGTGTTATTATAGTTCTCAGAGAATAGTGTATTTTTAGCCTGCAGGAAAACAGACATTTGTTTAAAACTTTGTCCTTTCATGAAGTCCCTTCTTTTCATTATCTTAGTAAACACATTGTTCTACAACATTATTTTCCCATAGTTTGATACTACCAGTGTTGGATGAACCATAAGGAGATATTTTGCGTGAGAATATGTTCAGATGGCTTCTTTCACTCGTTTTTCTTCACATTCTGTGAAGAATGGTGGCAAAAAAAACAAATAAAATGGTTTAACTCCCATTTTGTTGGTGAAAAAGTTGAGACATGGTAATCTTCAAGTTATGTCAAGTCAAGATGAAGCTGCCTCTAGCTAATGCCTTTGCTGCCTTACCTTTTATGTGTTTTATTTTCTAATTTCTATTGTGACTATTAGGCAGTACTTCAGTTTGCTTATTCCTACTGATTGGAAAACCAGAGCATCTTGTGGGGGTGAACTTCTTTTTCTGTTATTCTGCTAGGTACTTTAGCTCATTCCTGCTTCTGTGGTAGCTAGCCTTGTTATTAATTTGGTTTGTGTTTTCGGGTTACAGGTCCCCAGGGATGAACCAATTCACATTCTGAATGTGGCTATTAAGACTGATGGTGATATTGAGGACGACAGGCTGGCAGCGATGTTCAGAGAGTTTACCCAACAGAATGTAAGTCTTAGGTTAAGTGAAGCTAGTGTGCCCTTCCTGCTAGTTGTGTCAAAGGCATCTCCCCTCCCCCCTGCCCCCACAGGACTATGGATTGAGCCCAGGGCCTTGTATATGCTCGGCAAGTGCTACACTACTGAACCTTTTTTTTTTAAGATAGGTTTCTTCTTTTATCTGTTACTACTTGTAAGGTTTATCATTTATAATGACTTTTATTGTAACTATCAGAACTGTAGTTCATTCTTCCTGTGAGGATAAAATTCCAAAGTAATTTAATGTTATATAAATGAATATCTTTTTGTGTCAACAAATATTTGAATATATATATATATTTGAAATATTTTTAAGGGAAGTTGTGTTCCTAAATCTATCCTAGAGCTCTCTAGTCTTAAACTTCCATTCACCTGCTTAATATTTTCCTTCTGTCTTAATTCCACATGTGTAAGCCCAAACTCAACACACATCCCTTCTCTGCTTTTCTCTTTCTTCCTTTGAAAATATTAGTTATACTTCCATCCTTTCAATTTTATGTCAGTTGGATATCTCACATTTACAGACTCCATAGTCTGAACTTAAATTTGTATCATTTTCCTTCACCTCTCACCTAGAATGTTTTTTCCTCACTTTCTCCCTTCTGCTTAAGAACTGTCTCAAATTTTACCTCTTTGATGAGGACTTCTGAGTAACTAATTAAAATATATTTTTATCCCTTGAATTACTCATCACCATAAACTTATTAGCAATAAGAATAGTTTTTATTTATAAAGATGCTTATAATGTAGTTGAGGGGACTGGATAGGTGTACCGAAAATCATTATCTACAGTTACTTTTTTGGGTTTTTTAATTGGTATGGTGCTGAGGATTAAACCTAGGATTTGACACATAGGCAAATCCTCTACCTCTGAACTACATACACCCCACACCCCTACAGTTAACATTTCATTGTAGTATGTCATAAATGCCAAAGTGCCCTCTTAAACTGCCTTTAGTCTGGTGTAGCTCAGTGGTAAACTGCATGAGGCCTTTGTTCAATCCCCAGTACTGCAAAAAACCAAATACAAAAACTGCCTTTAATGACCAGACTCATGTGTTCTCTTTGAATGGATAGCACTTAGCCTATAGTGCTTGTTTTAGAGAAAGAATTCAATAGATGTTTTTAAGACTTAATTCAGCAGTGTAAACAATTAGTGCCACTGGCATTCAAATCATATAATTCTAATAGTAGATACCTAGGGAAAAGAAGAAACTTTGTAATTAACATGCATCAGCATTTACTCCATAATGCTCTCAGAGCCCATAGACTCGGTGATCAAGAATTGCAGGGGCCAACATGAGGAGAAGGTATATATATATATATAGGTATGTATATATATATAAATATATATATATTTTTTAACATGAACAAGCAATAAGGTATTACTTTTTCCTTTATCGGACTTATAAGCTGTGACAGAGAAATTAGTCTTTGCCTAAGGTTATTCAGAAGGGTCAGGGTAGATTGCTGACATTCCAGGCCAAGAGAAGCTATTAACTGCATCAGGTATTGTGTTTATCTAGGAATATTTAGCATTTTCATCTCCTTATTTAAAAATACATATGAAAGAAGAAAAGGAAGGAAAAGCAATTTAAGAAAAGAAAGCTGAAGTGATAACTAGTTTTGTTTTTCACTTCATGATCATGCTTCTAGCAGTTTAGAAAGTTTTTTTTTTAACGTACACATTAAACTATCAAATAGGTTGATCCAAATTGTCCAAATAATCTTCTAGTCCCAGCATGTCTTTTTTTTCTCTCATAGAAATTAGGATCATATATTTGTAAATGACTTGTGGAGGAGATTGAAGCAGTCAGTGTAAATGGAGTTTCTCCAGGTGCTGACGCCTAATCGCTGGGTAATAGCTGTGGACTTGCTGTGAGACCCACATTATTACAATGTAATCAGAATCCTGTTGCTCTGCTGTTATTGTCAGCCACTTGTGGAATTTTAAAAGCAATAACAATTTTGAGTTTAAATCATGGCATTATTAGAGTTATTTTCTTCCCTTGCCAGAACATAGCTATTGATGCTTGCCTTTGAAGGACTTGACTATGGTGGAATTCTTTGTTGGTGTCAGAAGGAATGCATCTGTTCCTGGTTATACTGAGAGACTGAGCACCACCATACCCCCTTTCTTTCCACACAGTTTTTTCTTATTGTAGTATCAGTATTTTGTTATTTATATTAAGGAGTATGATGACAGAGTATGGATTATATTTAAGTGTGGTTGGGCCAAAACTTACTTACATTTGACCTAGGAATTTATTATTAGAATTTATTTATAGAAATTTATTTTTCCTGTATTTTTTGCTTATACTGTTAGTAAAACCAATTTTATTACTGAGCAATACCATAGAAGAAATAGAGAGAAATAGGAGAAAATGGCCCAGAAACATGCTTCTTTATAAGGGGAAGCAAATTTGGATTTAAAAAAATATATAGTATCATGAAGTATCATGCAAATTAAGAATTGGCTTGTGTCAAAATGCGTTCTACTGTCATGTATAATTAATTAGAACAAATATAAAAAGAGAATTGACTTGTGAATATACCTCTTGGTTAGAGTTACAGCAAGGAATGTTATCAAACTAAAGTCTGCATGTAGGTTGTGAAAGTCCATGTGTTTTTTTTCTGTTTGTACTATTAATGTATTCTCTGAAGTCATTGAATTGGTGGGATTGTTACCATGTATCCCCTTCGTTACTACTCTTAAAAGCATCTTTTTCACTTAATTCATACTGTTTGTTGGGTTTTTTTTTGTGGTAAATAGTAAAGAATAGAGGAAGGCTAAGTTCCAGAGACCCAAGACTGTCTTGAGACCCCTGGTCTCTGTTCACTACTAATGTATCATTTGCCTGTGCCAAGTGAAGATATGAATGCTCCTTAAATTTAAAAGCCTATTAAACATGTAAAGTAAAAGGGAACTGTTTTATAAGAACTGAAAAGTTAGGATTTGTTAGATTCTAGGAATGTTGTATCTAATGGTAGATAATATCTATTCTAAATAAAAGTTTAGGACCTATATTTTCTGTCTACTTGATTTCATTTAGCTTATACATCAGTAGTATTTATCTTCACATTTGAATAGACAACTGTTTAATTTCTAAAAGCATGAATTTTAGGCTTCCTTTGATGTGATGCAATTCTGAGAAAACTTCAGTGACCTCATATAACCCTTTTTCCTCCACAAAGTTTTCTTTTAGTTTTTTTTTTTTTTTGCAGCAAAATATAAAACCTGTTCCAGAAGACATAGCCACAGGAGCCATGTTAAGATTTGTTTATTTGCAAGTTGGAAGATTCAGAGTTGAGATACAGATAACCCAAATAGAGTGCTTAACCCAAACAGAATCTTTTAAGAACTGAACAGAATAAAATTTAGGTTGAATGGAGACATCATCTATGTTGTTTTATGTGTTTGTTTGTAGAAAGCTACCTTGGTCGAACATGGAATCAGACGCCTTACTTTTCTGGTTGCACAAAAGGTATTGACATGGAAATTGTATCCGTATTTCTTTTGTGTGTGTGTGTGTGGTGCTGGGGATTGAATTCAGGGCCTTGTGCTTGCAAGGCAACCACTCTACCAACTGAGCTATATCCCCAGTCCTTGTATCTGTATTTCTTGTGCTCTTGCCGCAACTTTTAAAAATAAAGTGGGATTGTAATAATATGCTTACTTACAGAATTTATTCAGAGAGATAACTTTTTCTATAAACTTAATTTTTAATAAACATTAGATAACATTTGGGATTCTGGGAAGGGTTCCCTAAACTCATTACCTATTACTCAGTTCATTTAAAGTGTTTCTTTTTTTTTCTTTCTGTTTTATTTGAAAGGATTTCAGAAAGCAGGTCAACTGTGAGGTGGATCAGAGATTTCATGTAAGTAAAAGGAACGATTATGAAAGACAACTTGCTGTTTTATCTGTTTGCCACCAGTTATTGAAACAGAATATGTCTGAGATATTTAGAAGGGTTAGACTGCTGATGTTTGATCCCTTTTCTTTTAGAAGGTATTATGATGAATATTTAATCCTTCTATCAAGTGTTCCAGCAAAAACTGTTTTTCTTTTCCTTTTTTTACCTTATAATGAATTCTCAATGTTTCTCTGAAAAATAGTTGAGAATGAGCATATGCTTTTCTTCAGATGAACAAGGTAGAAGTAGGAACTAATAATTTCTTCTGTGCACATACTGAATCAATAATCAAGAATAATCAGTTGTACTTTGAGGTCTTGGCTTCTACCAATATGGATTCAAGTTCTATTATTAAGAAATCTCACTTCTGAAGAACAGTGATTTATTATTAAAAATTCCTTAACAGAGCCAAAGTTTCTATTTCTGTCTCATGTTAATTTTAAGAACAGGAAATAAATAAAAATTAAGTATTCTTTTGTTTGTAGTCTCATTTAACTGAATTGACTTTTAATATTTATGAAATTAATTTTTTTATGACAAATTTTATGTGAAAGACAAGTTAACAGCCTGACATCTCAACTGTAGTATTCCCATGTGATCATACCTAGTATGATGACAACAGTAAAGCCAAAAAAATCCAGTTCACGGTCAACGTGTCATTCTCAAAATGATTGATTATATTCAAAATGTCTCACTAAAAATTAATTCTAATGTAGCTAAGTAAGATTCCAAAGGATGTTAGGAAGTCTTAATTTTCCTGATGAAATATTTTATTTCACTTTGCTTTTTGTTTGTTTTGTTTTAGCAATTAAGATAATTTAGTTTTCAAGCCCTGCTCATTTGCAGTAATAAATATAACATTTGAGATTCTGGAAAAGACTTTCTAAATTCAAGGACCTGTGTGTGATTGCTTTTATTGCCCTTTTGTTTATTAGGTCTCTAACACTTGGTGTTTTGTTTCCCCTCTTAAAATTCACCTTGCTGATATAGTCTGTAGAGAAACAAGAGAGCCTACCCTGCAAACTAAAAAGCTAAGATTTTCTGAAATGCCTTGGGAAACGTTATGGATTCTACAGCTCCCTTGTATTATTGATGTCAGGAAATCAAGCAGAGTGCAGATATATATCAATCAGTAACTTTAGATAGGAAACTGAAGTCACTGGAGAAGTATGAGAACCTTAAAGAGAACCCTGGGGCTTTAGGAAGAAAAATCAGGAGCTTAGAGAATAAAATTGATACTTGGTGATAGAATATGAGAGTCCATGAATAAGCACTGTGACTGGTAGAAGCTGATCAGAACTAAGATAGACATGCCACAGTCAGCCCTGGATTTTGGAAGAGTCAAGGTCAAGGTTCCTAAATGTTAGTACACTTTTCCTTTTTGTCACTGATTTTGGAATAATGCCGAATTATTTTGGGGAATGATCCTGAATTTGTAAAATTCTTTTCCTTTTTGTTAATAGTGCGGATGGAGCCTTCATGTCTCTATCACACTTAACGGGTTTCCCGTAATAAGCATTCCATGATTAGTTACAGCAGTTCACTAAAAGTTTTCAACTTAAAATTACTAGTTTTCACTAACATTTTAAAAAATTATTTTAGGTGTGAAACATAAAAAAAAAAAATCCCTCTCATGTCTCTCTGAATCTATGTCATGTCCTAGAGTATATCTAATAGCTTTAAGACTTTTTTCTTCCCTGCTGTCCTGATATTTCTGGATTTCTGTTCTATGGGGACATGTATAGGCAAATTCTGTTAGGAAATGAGGCCAGCATGAGGTCTTCCCTGGCAATCATTATTACTATTTATAGGGACATTGAGTGAGAAATCAGTGGAATTATCAAGTGACTTGATTTGTCATGACTGTAGGAAAGGCTGCTTTAGAGCATAGAAAACATTAAGGTTTAAGTGTGGAGTAGATTTGCTTTAAAGAATTGAATGTCAGAAGAGATGGGGGGTGCTTTTATGTTATGCTCTTTAGAAATGCTTAGTGGTTTCACAGGGGGCAAGGGCAACTATTACTGAACTCCATCTAGGATCTACAATGGCCAGGAAGGGTTGGCAGGAACTGTACAAATCTGGGGCTTGCTGTCATAGTGCTGCTGTGAATTTGTCTGTTGGTCGTAGCTTGCCATTCATGAAGGATGCTTAGCCTCTGTCATGTCATTTGATGTGTGCTTGGCCATAGTTAGTGTAGTGTGAAAAAGAGGAAGCTTTCCAGAAGTGTTAGAGATGAATCCCTTGATCTCTCTGGCTTCTTGGTAATCCACCATGATGTATGCAGCCTACCTGTTCTACAGTGTGAAATCCCTATATTATTGAAGAGAGAATGCACACATGAGGGGGCAAGGAGAGAAGGAAGGTTACCAAGTTTTTTTTGTTTTGTTTTGTTTTTTTAAAGTCCTTTAGTCGTCAATGGATCTTTTATTTTATTCATGTATTTATATGCGGTGCTGAGGATCGAACTCAGGGCCTCACATGCCAGGCAAGCGCCCCACCACTGAGCCACAACCCCAGCCCCGGTTACCAAGTTTTGTTCAAGAACATTAGTTGGTGTGGAATGGCAAGCTGTGCTGTTTCATAGTCATGGGTCTTTCAGAACTAGAATAAGACAAACGACCAGAAGAGAAGTTCCCAGAGAGTGTATTGACTTTGAGGTATTTATTCAGACTGTCCGTAAGCATTTCCAGTACTTCATTGTATAGTCACTGTAGTCCCCAGAAAGCTAGCCACAGGTGTGTCTGCTGCTGCCTTGATCTGTTCACTCTACACAGGCACTTGTCCTGAGATGGCAGTGCTCACCGGCTATGAGGAGGTTCATTGTCGAGTCCATTTCCATAACCACCCAATTGAATCAA
The DNA here is from genome assembly GCA_020662805.1 of Glaucomys volans. NCBI lineage: Eukaryota > Metazoa > Chordata > Mammalia > Rodentia > Sciuridae > Glaucomys > Glaucomys volans. The sequence continues at coordinate 289,150 of JAJEJO010000200.1, read as the reverse complement.
ATAGCCATAATGGGACTTTTAAGCATAGTTACTTAAAATTGATAATTAAGCAGAAAGTTTGAGGAAAAATAACTCTATTCCTGTATATTTTCTTTGTATTAAAAAACAGAATCCTTGAAAGTAAAAAAGGCTCCTTGAATTTCTATAGCTATTTTCTACAGCTAAGGTGTATCTCTACAGTGTTAATATTAGTTAAAATTTACCAACTCACTCTCTGTTAGTTTCATTCACTTTTCAGGTCTGGAATTCTAAAAAGTGCAGTGGATGCAAAGGTGCAAATTGAAATATATCATGCCTTTTTTTTTTTTTTTTTTTTAAGAATGATACTAGGAATTGAACCCAGTGGCTCTCTACCACTGTACTACACTCCCCAGCCCTTTTTCAATTTTTATTTTCAGACAGGGTCTTGCTAACTTTGCCCAGGCTGGCCTCGAACTTGTGGTCCTCCTGCCCAGCCTTCCAAGTTGCTGGGATTACAGGCATGCACCACCATGTCCAGCTATATATTAGCAAAGTTCTTTCTAAGGATACTAAAATGTATATTTTTAGGATTTCTTCCTTCCCTTTGCAACCTAAATAAAAACATCAAGTCCAAAGATTGTGATTAGATTCTAATCAAGCAGTTTTGCATCTGTTAATAAAATGTTTTCTTTCATTTCTTGCATGTGAGATTTCATGAGATTTTTTAAATTGCTACAGATCTCCCAAGAGATAATTGTAGTTTCATGATTGTTATGTGAGTGACTCCCACTTTAAAATGAAATGTTTTTGATTATTTAAGTTTTGAGGGATGAGCTCATGAACAGTTGTCAAGTTTCATAATTCATGTATAGACGCATGAGTGTATGTCTGTCCATCCATCCTTCCTTTCAACCTTTCTTTCCAAAAAGGTAGTTCTGTTTGCTGGTGGACCAACTATGAGTTTTCAGAATGTTTGGTTTGGGTTTTTGTTTTAATTACAGTCTATATAATTAGTTCTCAGCATGTTGAGGTAAAAGAGAATTGCACCAGCAAGCTCCCAATTTCTTCATCTCATTAGGTTTTTAACACGATTATTAGTATCATAATCAGCTATGATGTTTTCTGTTGCAGGTTTTCACATTCTCTGATTTGCAGGGTGTCTTGATTGGCTAATTTAGGCAAATTATTTTGATTGTCTTGATGATGGTTGGCTGATTAGAACACAGCAGGGGTATAATTTCTTCCTGAGAAATGTTGCATTCTTTTGTTTTTTGGTACCAGAACACTAAGAGGGTTTTTCTTTGTGTACATTCAATTATAATATTTGCCCATAACACTAGTAGAATGCCCGGAAAGCAATTACATTAGTGATGGAATAAGCATGAATGCTGTTATTGGAAAAATTGGCAGTATGAAGAGGAGGTGAAATGAAGGAATTTACTAAAACCAGATCAGACTTCTGGGTTTCTTTTCTGTGATTCTGTGGTGTTTTGTTTTGTTTTTTGAGTGGCTTTCAATAAATCTTCAGACTTCTGGTCTCCCAAAGAATTGCTTAATAGTCCTGCTTTCCCACTGCACAGAAGTTCTTACCACCACCCCCCATCCCACTCCACACTTCTGAATGTTCAATATTTATATTAAGGATTGTACTTCAGAGCTAAAAACGTACTCAGATTTTTTTTTTAAGTTTGCTTTTATATCATCTCATGATGCCTTTTTTTAACTAACCTTAATGAAAGTGGTTTTTTAATTTGGTGATTGTTGCTCAGTCTTGTCACCTACATATAGTTCATTCTCCACCAAGAATCAGTTTCTTTCATTATTTGCAATAATGGTATTTCCATTCAAACTGTTCACTTTTTATGCCTGTTAGTTATTATAAATTCTTTTCATTGGTTTAGTGAAAAAGAAAGCATTTTTGATTAGTATTGTTTTTGAAGGAAAATAGTTTTGTTTTTGAAGGAAAACATAATAATGTGTATGATTAAATAAATGATATACTAAATAAATGTTTTAATTAATTAGCTAATAATAGTCCAGGCAGAATAGAAAAATACATGCTTAAATATTATATTGTCACTTTCCTTGATGAATTTTCTTTCAGGGAGTTCAATGGATAGCTTTTGTTTCCCTTCCTTTTTGACATGTGTTACTTTTTAGGTAGTACACTGAAAGCTAACTTCACTAGAATGAAACCAAAATTAGATTATATAACTCCATGAGCATGAAATCTACTGACAACTCAGCTGAATGTATTCCCACTTAACCTTGAAGTTATTCCTATGTGCTTCACTGTCACTGGGGCAGGAGGAGGGGAGAACATCAGAGAATTATTTAGAACAAAATGTCATTAGTAAAAGATCAGTTCTCTGTAAAATCCACCTTCAAAGAGCTTTTAAAGACCCAACTCTGGACAAGTGATATCCCTGGGCATAGTAAATTCACTTCCAGAAGTATATTAAATTCACTTTTATTTAAAATACCAAGAAAAACATAAAAAGGTATATTAACAGTGTAAGATGAGGGTACAGGGGATAATATCTGTGGAAAGTATTCAAGTTCTCAGTAAATTCATAAACCACAAGTTTTCACACAAATTTTCCTTTATTCATTTGTTTTCAGCCCCTTCCCCTGCAACCAAAGTCTTCATTTCTGTTGGTTTTTTCTTGGGGGGGGGGGGGTTTTTGTTGTTCTGTTTTGTTTGTCATCTCATGAAGCTAAATCCTCTAAAGGAAATATTTGGATTATAACAAGAATAGAGTGATGATGCCCTGTACTTTAGAGGTGAAAGGGTATGGGCTCTTGCATCAGAGAGACCCAAGTTTATTTTCTGACTGTGATCCTGGGCATATCACTTAAACCTAGGCTTGCTCATCTGTAAAATGGGGGTCATAAAGCCTTCCTTGAGGTTGTTGAAAACATTCATGAGAATGCCTGCCAGCTAGAAGATATTCAGTACATCTTTTCTTCATGATTCCTAAAGCCCACTAAAGGATATGTAGGCAGCTAGTCCTGGTCTCTTTGCCTTGTACCAGTGTTTGATTATATTGTGCTTATAATGAAGAAGATGCCTAATGAAACCTCCTATAGAGGCCAATAGTAATGACTTGATTCCAGCACTGCCAGTAGAGGTTTCCATCCGAGAAACAGAGGTATTTGGTGTTAATAAGTTAAATTTCAGAAACTAATGATCTCTACTAATTGAATTCATCTTTGTTAATTAATAAGGTTCTAGTAAATTGGTTGCTTTCTTGTGTAATGCTCTGCAAAAGAGCAGTAAGACCTAATGATAACAAGTTCACTAGTTCTACCCCTTTCTTTCCTTTAGACTGGTAGTGTCCAAAGTAGTGTCCAATAGTTTTCCTTTTCTTGAAATATTTTTTAAACCCTTGAAAGTATTGACTTGAGAATGAATGTGGGAGAAAAAACCCCACCACGGACTGAAGATTCTATGCTATCTGGCTAGTTGACATTAGAGTTTGTTAAGGAGAAACTTGGGAAATCATTCTAGTAACTATTATTGCAGTGTCTGCAGCATAAGGGTATGTTGGTCTTATTTGTAAGATTTTGCCAAGAGCAACACCCAGGAAATTTTATTTTGTTTTGTTTTAACTTGAGACATGAAAACATAAGTTTTTTACTTTGGAGGCAGTAGATACTTTAGATATCTAAAGTTAGGTAATCATGTGGCAATTCTCAAATTTGATAGTAAGATCAAAGTGATGGTTACCCAAAGGACCATTCGCATTCTGCGGACTAGGCTTAGGTGATAAAATGCCACATTTATGAAGGACTGACATGTTTTACTCCTTTCTTCAACAGAGAGAATTCCCAAAGTTTTTCACGTTCCGAGCAAGGGATAAGGTAAGAACTGAATGCTAGATTCCTAACCCTTTTATTGTTTTCTTCCTCTTTTCTTTTCTTTCTTTCTTTTTATTTTATTTTTTATTTTTATTTTTTATTTTTTGGTACCAGGGATTGAACTCAGGGGCACTCAAACACTGAGCTACATCCCCAGCCCTATTTTGTAATTTATTTATAGACAAGCTCTCACTAAGTTGCTTAGTGCCTCACCATTGCTGAGGCTTAGCTTTGATCTCGAGATCCTCCTGCCTCAGCCTCCTGAGCCACTGGGATTACAGGCATGTGCCACCGTGCCCAGCTGCTGTTTTCTTAAAAGCCAGAAGTGGCTTATCTTTCCCATTTTCTTTTCTGTGATTGAATTTCTGTTTCTCTTCACTTACATGTGTCTTAGAACCAAAGCATACTCCCTTCAGAAAGAGTTTAATCTAGTAAACAATGAATTGTGTTGAGCAACCCAAAGAAAACAACTTTCAAAATCATCCCTATCCTTCAGAACAATCCTAATGATGTGATATTAAAGAACTACTGTACTGTACAATTATTCTTGTTGCCTAAGAGAGTCATCTTACATTCAACTCTTATTTACATGCAATTGTTTTTCAATTTTAAAGTACAATAGTTTAAACCATGTTGGTTTCCTCTTGTTATTACCAGCTTATATTTTTGGTGCTGGCTCTCTGTTCACTCAGTTGACATGTATTCTGGAAAAACAATTTTGTTTCAAGCAAACATACAGTAAATGTAGTAATAAAACTTTTTAAAAGATGTATAATTACATATCTGTGGATATAATATGTTCCAAAACCAAATATCTTTTTTGAAAAATGATATTTATTTATTGAGCATTTGCTGTGTTCTTTGTACTATGTCAAAAATGGTAAGACTCAAGTCCTGTCCTTTATCATTTTAGACTGGTTGGGTAAACCTAAAACATCAGCATATGAATAAATGTTAACGTGAAGCAGTTTGTAGTTAATTGTAAAAAATGAATTGTAACATTAAATACTATAGGAATTCTGAGGGAATTGAAATTTTTTGCTTGTTTGTATCTTTTTGTTTGTTCATTTGTTTTGTTTTTGGTTCTTTGGTATCTGGGAGTGAACCCGGGAGTCCTTAACCACTGAGCCACATCTCCAGCCCTTTCTATTTTTTATTTTGAGACAAGGTCTCATTAAGTTGTTTAGGGCCTTGCTAAGTTGGTGAGACTGGCCTTGAGCTTGTGATCCTCCTACCTCAGCCTCCCAAATCACTGGGATTATAGGCATGCACCACCATGCCCAGGGTCTTTGTTTTTAATGGAGAGCATCACCACTTGTAAAAGTATGCATCTTGAAAGCTATGGGTATCTTAGTGCCTAATCTTACATAAGCTATAGCAATAGTCTTACCAATATCTTGTATGTAGCTCGTTTTTGTTACTTTTTAGCACATCATACCTTTGTTGCTATTTTCAAGCATCTCTTTTACCTATGTAATCATAATCTTGTAACTACCTCTTGTGAGCTATTTTTTGTCTGATTCTTGTGATCAGTTTGAGGAGGATCGAATCTATCGTCACCTGGAGCCTGCTCTAGCTTTCCAGTTAGAGCTGAACCGGATGAGAAATTTTGACCTCACGGCCATTCCATGCGCTAATCACAAGATGCACCTGTATCTTGGGGCAGCTAAGGTAGAAGTCGGCACAGAAGTGACAGATTACAGGTTTTTTGTTCGTGCAATCATAAGACATTCTGATCTGGTCACCAAGGTAGGTGCTATACTTCAATGGGAAGTTATCCCTAAGGGAAGGGACAGAGAAATAAGCATGGTTCAAAATCATGTTTTTGTTGTTTGTATCAAGGCTCTTGTTCTCTTTGTTTTCACTCTTCAATAACCAGCAGATGTCTGAGAGTCATTTCATTCACAAAAGTAAATATTACAAATTATAAAGGCTTATTTGTCTTTAATTTAATTTTTCTTGGTAATGGAAGCATGATAGCACTCACTTGAGAAAAAGAAAAGCATGCTAAAAGACAAATCAAAGGGAGAGTTGAGTGACAATAGAGAATAAGGAGAAAAGTTAGGAAAGAAATAACCCCATCATAAGCCTGTCAGGAGGGATGGGTAGTATCTGTATATAGCAAGGACTTCCTGGTGTACAGTTACTGCATTGCAGAGCCATGAGTTCTCTTCAGCTTCTCATTTCTAAGCAGATTTCTTTTCTAAAGAGCTTGTTTGGCATATGTGAAATATAAGCCTATTGGTGTTACAACTCTGGGGATGCCCAGCATCTCCACCTGTTGAAAGGAAATGATACACTAAGAGGTTGGAGAAGGGGCTGGTAAGGACTCTGTATGTGGGCTTTGCATGCCTCTGCTGCCTGTGATCACTAGATGGACTCTAGGGAGAAAAATAAATAATGTCTTCACCTGGTGCCTTCTGATTTATGACATACTGCTGTTTAAGTAGTTATAATAGCCATTTATTTATTGTTTCTTTGAAAACACATTAATGTTGGTGATTTTCTTCCTGTGTAGGAAGCTTCTTTTGAATATCTACAAAATGAAGGGGAGCGTCTGCTCCTGGAAGCCATGGATGAGTTGGAAGTTGCTTTTAACAATACAAATGTTCGCACTGACTGTAACCACATCTTCCTCAACTTCGTTCCCACAGTCATCATGGACCCGTCAAAGGTACATTTCTCATAGCATCTCTGCCTGAACTCCAAGCACAAGGAAAGCGAGCGATTCATTCATATATATCTTACTTGGACTTAAAAACAGGCATTCTTGTCCAAGTTTACATACCACTTTAAATTTACACACTGCTTGTGAGACTGAGTTTCAGAGACAGTGGCAAAATTTTGCTATAGCCATTAAGAAAACCCTCAGTACTGGGCTGGGGATATAGCTCATTTGGTAGAGTGCTTGCCTGTCAAGCACAGGGCCCTGAGTTCAACCCCCAGCACCGCAAAACAAAACAAAACAAAACAAAAAACCCTCAATTTTGAAGGTGCCATGATATTTGCTTGTGGATCATTTATTTATATATATATTTTGGGGGGGGGCGTTGGTTGTAGATAGACATAGTACATATGTTTATCTTTATATGGTGCTGAGGATCGACCCCAGTGCCTCATGCATGCTAGGCAAGCACTCTGTGACTGAGCCACAACCCCAGCCCCTGATCATTTATAAAACAGTATGGAAACTCTTTTCGTCCATTTGGATGAGTTTTATATTTGCCATGATGTAGATCTATTTTATTTTATCCCCTAGAATTTCTCATGTAGAATAATTTTTGCTATTATTAGACATTTAGTGCACTTGTTGAATGCACTAAATATACTTACCTAGTGGCCTTACGGAGATAAGGCACCTTCCCAAAATATCTAACCTATTTCTCTTTAGTAGTTTACCCCAAGAGAATTTGACTGATAAGGGACTTCACATGTATTATGTCTATTTTCTTCCCTGAGGCTCTATTCTAAAATGCATTCTATATAATTTAAGGGAAGAAAACAAGACAGTCCTGTTCTTAACATTTTTATCCTAGCTGTATAAGACAGACTGCTCTCTATTCTACTCCCTCTGATCAATTATAGGCATGAACTTTTGCTTTTTGAACTTAGTATCTAAGTCCTGAGAAATAGTTCTCTACTTTTTTTCTTGAAAGTGCCAAGCTAATGATGAGTTACTTTTTTCTGTTAGGAAAGCCAATGTCAGGGCTCAAACCTCATCATCTAGTTGAAACAAAACTTCTCCTAGGCCAGGCATGGTGTCGCATGCCTATAATCCCAGCAGCTCTGGAGGCTGAGGCAGGAGGATTGCGAGTTCAAAACCAGACTGAGTAACTTAGGGAGACCCTGTCTCAAAATAAAAAAGGGCTGGAGATGTGTGGCTCAGTGAGTTAAGTGCCCAGTGGGAGGAGATATCTATATTGCCCCTTAAATATATATATTCTTAGGAGGAATTTTGGGACCGATGAAGCTGGAATGCTTAAAACATGGCTTGGATACTGTGTAACTATTATATGTATTTAGATTTGACTTGACTTTTCTTAATGAATTTTTCATGTTTACTTCTGAGGCTCCTCTCTAAACACCCACATGCCCAGCTCTGTGTTTCTAATCATAGATAACTGTCAGTTCTCTGTACATAGAGATTATTGGCTTTTGTTTCCTCAAGAAAGGATGGATAAATATCTCTTGGTTAGCAAGCATGGGAATGAGAAGAAGTTAATTTCTTTATATATATATATATATATATATATATGTATGTATACATATATATATACACACATACACATGTACATATATATGTATACTTATATGTATACACATATATGTGTATATATATGTTTTTTAGTTGTAGATGGACACAGTACCTTTATTTTAATAATTTATTTTTATGTGGTGCTGAGGATAGAACCCAGTGCCTCACACATGCTAGGCAAGCACTCTACCACTGAGCCACAACCCCAGCCCCGGAAGTTAACTTCTTAAAATCTATTTTAGGTTAAAATTCTGTATTGTAGAAACAAACAGTAGGGTGGCACATACTACTGAAGTACCACACTAGAAGGGGAGATATGAGATAATTTTGAGGTGTTCTAACATGTTGATAAAACATTTTAGATAAAAAGATACTTAAGATTAATTTTGAATAGTATGGCCTAGCTGCCTGCTAGGAAGCAGCCTACTGACTATTGAAAACAGAATTTTGCATTAGCATGTCAGTAACGAAATCACCCTTAAGGTCATTCAGTTAAAATAGCTCTTCTAACCCTGAGAACTAGAAGTGTTAAGCAATCTTGGTTTAAAGTTTAGAAAAACTAGGGAGCATCTGCCCCTTCTCCTTAAATCCTTTGGACTTAGCAGTGACCAAACTTTCAGAGTTCTAATGTTCAGAGAGAACATTCTAGCACCACCTACAAATTGCCTTTCTTTAATTTGTGCAATTTAGAAAGAGACATATATTATAAAGTTTAATAAAATTGTGTGGAAAAAAGCTCATGGTGGTAATTGCTATGTTGATTTAAAGTCCTGTAAGTGCAGTGAAACATAGTTACCATGCATATAAATGCTACTTAATAGCTGTTTAACTAGGGATTTTATTCTTATTTGAGGCTTTCTCTTAAATCCCGTAGCTCTTAATTTTAGATATTGCAGATCTTAGATATAGAGTATGAATATAATTGGGAAAGGGAAAGAAGTTGTACAGATTTGGGTATCGTGAGTTAGAGAAAACCACTCAAATCCCAGACCAGCATGAAATTGTCCCTGTCTTATTCTAAGCAAGAATAGTTTTAGGGAGAAACTATCTGCCCACTTTGTGTAAGAAATGTATGGTATACAGATCTCCATACACCCGCATCTTTTTTCCATTTCTCCTTTCCCAAAGATGGGTAGACCTGAAACAGGTTCTTAGTTACAAGGTATTTAAGTGTTGTACTTGGTGGTGTGTCTATGTCAGATTGAGGAATCTGTGCGGAGCATGGTGATGCGCTATGGAAGTCGGCTGTGGAAATTGCGCGTCCTCCAGGCAGAACTGAAAATCAACATTCGCCTGACACCAACTGGAAAGGCAATTCCTATCCGCCTCTTCCTGACAAACGAGTCCGGCTATTACTTGGACATCAGCCTATACAAGGAAGTGACTGACTCCAGGACAGCACAGGTATAGTAGTCAAGCAGGCTTCTCTGAGTTTTGATTTGATCCTACAAATGAGCCACTTGCTCTTGTTAAAGAAGACCTAAGCTCACAAACCCCATTGGTTTATCAGTGGGATTATTCTCTTTGAGCTTACCTGGTTGTGTCAATTTGAAAAACATTTGCCTTATAAGAAGTGCCTATGTTCTTGGTCATAGATGTTATAAAGCCCTCAACCTTTTATCACATTTTGGTGAGCACAAACAGGTTCACAAAAAGTGAACCTGACTCCAGGCATAATTCTTCAGTTTAGAGTTCTTTTTTTTAAAGGGCTTTTGGGCTACTTTAGCAATCGAGTCTTCTCTGGTCTGATTTGTACTTCCTGTTTCCAATGTAGTTAGATCACTCATTAACAACTGAAGAAAGGAGAATTGTGAGAATGTCACCAATTTCTCCTATCTTAAAGAAGAAAAATTTCAAGTTAGTATAATAACAAGAACAGTATCAAGTAGTGACTTTATCATATTTATTCATTATGTTATTCCACTTATATGTATTTTCATTCCTTCAAGAGTTCAGAGTATTATATATCTATAGAGGAACAAAGTAGCAAACATTAAAGCATTTTTTTTAGATTAAAAAATTGAGAATTCCAGCCAGGTGCGGTGACGCACGCCTGTAATCCCAGCACTTGGGAGGCTGAGGCAGGAGGATCGCGAGTTTAACGCCAGCCTCAGCAACTTAGCGAGGCCCTAAGCAACTCAGTGAGAGCCTGTCTCTAAATAAAATACAAAATAGGGCTGGGGATGTGGTTCAGTGGTGGAGTGCCCCTGAGTTCAATCCCCAGTACCAAAAAAAAAAAAAATTTTTTGAGAATTCAAAAGTGAAAAGTGACTAAGATTGATTCTATGATAACAAAGAATTCACTTTTAATATTTTAACTCCTTAGTTTCTAAATATTTGGGACATAGGGTGAAGGTTCCTTCACTATTGTTCACATCTTCTTAAGAACTAGGACATTATTTTTAGGACTTTGTCCTAAACTTGGGAAGTGCATTCCTTCCAATAAAAGGATGAACTTGCTCCGGAACACATAAACAGGACTTTAGTCTGTTTTGTGCATTTGGGTGCTAGGAAGAGATTATGTGTCTCTTGTTTTTATCTATGTCCTTTTCAAACTGGGAATAGAGGTAGGAAAAGACATTTTTTGCCAGTCTTTTGAAGACATATTTTTAAAATCTCAGTTTGGACAATTTTTATAGTGACCTTTCATTCTGTTCTTTGATTCCCAGTTAGATGACCAGAAAAATCTATCCTGTGAGAAGTGAGCAGTTAAAACAGAGTGCACAAGAGCACAAGGGGTGAGCAAGAGAAAGAGCATTCAGTGATTTTTTTGCTGCATTTGATGTTTTTCAGGACAACCTTAAGGACATTTTTAGTCAAAGCTTTCCATGGGCAGGGATGTTTTTAATTAACTTTTATAATGGCTTCAAGGCAGACCTATTCTTGTGAAGAATAAGATGGTCACTTGAGATTTTAATGTTTTTGATAAATATGTTTGTTCTTCATAACTACCTTTTTCCCCTTTATTTTATTAGAAAGCTTTTAGATTTCCCTCACATTGGTTAGTGGCAACACAGGAGCATGAAAGGTACAGATGTCTTCAACCAGGGCTTAGTACTGTGCCCAGCACAAAGTAAGCACTCACTAGGCATCTGAAAAAATGAATCGGCCCCCTCAGCCTGAGGGGAGAGCCCCTTTTACCAGAAGCCCTGAAGGAAGAGGCCTTTCTCAGGCTCTTCACTTTAGAGTTCAAGAACCACTGTGACATGAGAGCCAGTTTGTGAGCCCACAACTGGAGATAGGAACTGACAGAAGGAGCAAACTGCACCCAGTTCCAGTGCTCCCAAGTATCTAGTTGGTGCTTTTTGCCAAACCTTTTTCCTTTTCTTTTATGTCGCCAGGGCTTGAATCCAGAGCCTCACACATGCTAGTTAAATACAATACCTACTTCACTAAATCCCAGCCCCTTTTTTATTCTCACTAAGTTGCCCAGGTTGAGGCTGGTGCATGCCTGTAATCCCAGCAGCTCTGGAGGCTGAGGCAGGAGGATTGCAAGTTTGAGGCCAGCCTCAGCAATTTATCAAGGCCCTACACAACTTAGCAAGGGCTGGAATGTGGTTCAGTAGTTAAGTGCCTCTGGGTACAATCCCTGACTAATTAATTAATTAATTAATGGAAGGATAGATAGATAAATAGCTAGGCTGGTCTTGAACTTGCAATCCTCCTGCCTCTGCCTCTTATAACTGGGATTACTGATTTTTTTATTTTTATTTTTGGGTATCAGGAATTGAACCCAGTGGTGCTTAACCAGTGAGCCCACATCCCCAGACCCTTTTTATAATTTATGTAGACACAGGGTCTCACTGAGTTGCTTTAAGACCTTGTAATTTGCTGAGGCTGGCTTTGAACTTGGAATCCTCCTGCCTCAGCCTTCTGAGCCAATGGGATTACAGGTGTGCGCTCCTGCGCCTAGCCACTGATTTTTACCTTTCAGTTTCTCCCCGACCCCTTTTAATTTTTTTATTTGCAGTACTGGGAATCGAACTTAGGGTACTCTGCTGAGGTACATTCCCAGGCCGTGTCCCACCCCCACCTTTTCTTGGTTTATTTTATGACAGGGTCTCACTTGAAATTGTTATCGTTCTGCCTCACCTCCCAAGTTGCTGGGTGTATAGGCATGCACCACCACACCCAGCTAAGAGAAGCTCCTTGATGCCTTCTGGTGAAAGATGATGTGTTTTATGTGAAATGTGTACATATTTTGTGAACTTGTAAAATATACACTTTACCAATTTTTAATAACTGTGTTCATTATAGTAGAAAATGGAACTAACAGGTAGCTGGTCATTCAGAGGCTTCCATTACTGTCCGTTATGATCACCCTTTGGCCCTAGCACATCATTTACTCATTCTTCCATTAAGAAGTAAGATTGACTGACTTGAGTTTCATTTTGTTTCATTTCCCTTACATAGTCTTTGTGGTATAGACTGTAATGAGTAATGATGCCAAGTAGTCATAGAAGGGAGAAGAGGTTTGAGTAACCCATTGCATAAGTAAATTGATTTCTAATGTGTTGTATAAGAGAAAAATAACATTTTAAAACCACCTTATTGAGGTATAATTTACATATAATGGGACTGACTCATTTTTTATGTACAATTAAGTTCATTCCAACAATTGTACACACTTGCATGATGCCATCATAGTCATTATAGAGAACATCTCCTTATCTCATGGAGTTCTCTCACTGTCCTTTGCAGTCAAAAGTAAAGCATCAACCCAGCCTTAGGCAACCACTAATCTGCTTTCCATCATTATAGATTAGTTTTGCCTGTCCTAGAATTTCACATAATTAAAATCAGGCAATATGTGCTGTTTTTTGTCTGAATTCTTGTGCTCAACATAATGTTTTTGAGAATCATTTGTGTTATATGAATATGGGCGTGTTCCTTTTCATTGCTGAGTAGTATTCCATTTTATGGATTTACCCCAAAATTTTTAATCTATTTTCCACCTGTTGATGTACATTTGAAGTTTTATTTCCTGATTATAGAAGAATGAAATCCACTTCTAGCAATAAAGCTGCTATGAACATTCATTTATAAATTTTTGTGTAGCTTTCTCTTAGGTAAATACATGAGTATAATTGCTGTTCATAGTAAGTTTATACTTAACATTATAAGAAACTGCCAAAGTGGTTTTACCATTTTAAATTTGCTGCAGCAATATGTGTACCCAGACAGCTTTCTTTAGCTTCCGTCCTCAGCACATAGTTACGTTGCTCACCTATGACCAACCCAACTTTATCCCAGAGCATGAAAAAACTGAGACTCAAATCCCGTACCCACAGGTCTTGTTCTCTTGATAGACAAGAAATGTAATTCCAAAAACCTACTGCTTTTACTCCTTTTTCTTATTTTGATTTGACTTACTTCCTCTGAATCCAGTCTCATACTCTTGCCTTACTTAACTTTGAATCTCTTCAGATTTTACTATTTCTACTCTTAAATTCCTGAGACATTATTAATTCTTTTTCTCACATGGTGACTTTTCCCATCGATTTGTGGAAAAGGACTGGGAGCTTGTCTGTGTGCCTTTAAGCAGCCTGAGCCTATTTGCCCAAAATAGGACCTAATGAAGAAGTCAGCAGAACATTCCTGTTCCTCTGACCTAAGGAACTATGGGAGTCACTGAGCTGAACTATCCCCAGGGTTTTGGAAAGTACTTAACTCCATTCCTGGTATATGAGGTCCACAAATCTATTCATTAGCAAATTTGTGCTTTTATTTTAGGCCCAGATGCCTATGTGGGCATGTGCATACCCTTTCATCTCAAGCTCCATTGGTATTCATTGGATTGGGAATTTATATTATGTACAAATTCATACATAAGTGCCTAGTTCAGTGTTATACAATCTCTGAGCATTCAATAAATATTAATTGAATTGAAATAATGGTGTCCCTTATAAATATTCATAAGCAAATAAAACTAGCTAAATATAGAGTATGGAGTACTCTTCTAGAAATATTTGAGTTGAAATGATTAAAAACTGCTGTGGTGATATCATTATGTGACAGTAGAAGTATTGTAAGAGTTACTTACTAGTTGTAGACTGAGGAGAAATATATATGTAGTTTAAAATATAATTTAATAAAATAGTTATTTTACTATAGCTGTAACTTATGGGCTAATGAATTAACTATCTAGATGGGTGAAATCCACTTCTGGCAGAAATCTTTGATGCTTTCGTGTGGCCAGTAATACATAATGAAGCAGTTTCTAATCAAATGGACTAAAGTACAATGAATTGGTAGAACCTTGATCTGGCCTAATAATAAGAATTATCTTTAGTGCATAACTGCTTTTCAACTTAAATTCTAGAATTGCTCAGACTAGTTACTAATTACTTCATTTTTAAGCATATGGGATTCAAGTCACTTTAGAAAGCAAGCTTCATCAGTCTGTCTCTGAGATGTGAAATTTATACTGTTTTCTTGTTGATTTCAAATAATCCAAAAACAAGAGCAGCCTATTATTACATACTACTTTTTTTTGGAGTTGGTTAACCTGTGGCATGGTGCGAGCTCCAAGTACCCAATATTAAGAGACATGTCTCAGCTACTCAGCCCACCAAAAATGTTTTTCAAGAAATGTTTGTGGAAAAAAAACCTCTAGGCAGCTATCTGATTTATTTTTTTCCCCCTCTGTCTTTTAACCTGCTGTACCATTCTGTTTTTTCTTGCAGATCATGTTTCAGGCATATGGAGACAAACAGGGACCACTGCATGGAATGTTAATCAATACTCCATATGTGACCAAAGACCTGCTTCAATCAAAGAGGTTTCAGGCACAATCCTTAGGAACAACATATATATATGATATCCCAGAGATGTTTCGGCAGGTAAAGGTGGCTAAAGGGTTGGGGGTTATGACATATTCCAAAAGGCAAGGTTTTCCTGAATTTCTATCAGATGCAACTTGGACTGGAAAAGAACATTCTCAAAGGGTAGGAAATATCTTGACACTTCTCATTTCTATCTCATTTGAAATTCAGTGACTGCCAACTCAAATTTTGGATGATTCTTTATGAATTAACAGGAAGAATGATTTGAATAGAAGTCTCTCTTAGATAGAAGAGAGTGAACCAAGACCACAGGACTGTGATGGCAATTTACAGTGACCTGTGTGAGAAGTTTCAAATGTATTTCTAAGTCTGTGTTCAAATTAGAGATATTAAAAAAGAGGTATGAAACTCTAGTTCTCATTTTCCTATATTTCCAGGATAACTCAGGTCCCTAGCTGATAGCCTAGGCTAATATGATGAGAATCAATATAGAGAGCATAGACAAATGGATATAGAGTTCATGGTACACAGTTTATAAGTTCTTTTGTGGGAGATGTATTATAACTGAACAAAAACTAGCATGAGAAAGTATGACATTATGAATTTCATCCTCTATATGAAAATAAATTCCTTTGATCTATATGGTGAATCACCTCTGTGCTACAGATTTGTCTCCCATCAATAGAAGGCAAGAAAAGTCTATCACCAGCAGAAAATGCAGCAGATAAAGAATAAGGTTTCAGAAGAATACTGAATTTGTCCTAAAAAAAAAAAATCTATGAATATAGGATTTTTCCAAGTCTCCTAGTCAGTACTACCAGTGTCACCACATTTGAATTTTAAGTAATATATGTAGATTTGGTAAATAGAAATATATGTAATATATGTAGTAATATATGTAGATGTAGATATGTAGATTTATATGTAGATATAAATATATGTAGATATAAAAGTAATATATGTAGATTTGGTAAATAGTCTGTCTATAATTCCTGTATTATTCACAAATACTGAAGATTACTTTTATGCAACCATTTGTGTATAAACCCCATCTCTTGAAACACAGCTACCTTCACTCAGTATTTTCCTTTCGTAGCATTGTTAGCCTGAAAGCTGAGTGTTTGTCCTGTTTCCCAACATCAATGCTGTAAATAGCATTGATGTTGGGAAACATGTGTAATTTTTCCTATATGATAGACATAAGCACAGTGATTAGGACATGTGGGTATATATGAGTCATTTGGGCCTTAGCTGTTGCTGTGAGGCAAGCAAAGAAAGAACTAACCTGGTTCTCACTTCATGAAGAATTTGTTTTATCTGTGATAGGAAGTTGGAAATGAAAATCATAATGGTTTTTAAAGGGGTAATTGTGTCTGTTTTCTCAAATTTGGGCAAAATTGATCTGTACACTTACAAAAAGCCTTACATGTCTTAGTGAGCTAATTCCTGTGTAGGGGCTCATAGTTATGAAAAATATTAGAAAGAGGTTTCTCCTGAAGCTCTAGGAGAAACCTTATTCTGGCTTCCTGGATTTTGTTCATATTGGCTGAGTGTCATGTCTTGCTTTCATAGATATTCTTCTGTTAACCTTCTATTACCAAGTTTCTCTAGGACCCCACCTGCTTTTAAAGGTAGCAGTGCAACTTAGTTTTTATTTTAATATTCCTGGGGTAGTCTCAGATTTCTTATGTGTGTTAATGCTTTACTGCTGATTCAGATTCACTCAATAGTTTGACTTACTATTGACAAGTTCCTGACTTTTGGTATGTAAAAAATATTATGTAAATAATATTTACAAATCTATAGTGACTGAAAATGGGAGCTGGAAGATTTAGTCTAATGTTTAGAATTTCTGCAAAACACTTGGAAAAGAAAGTGAAATCAGGTTGATGAAATCTTAATGATTATTTTTGTCCATATTGAAATGTGAATGTCATCATTGTCCAACTTCTTTCCTCTACCAGTCCCTGATCAAACTCTGGGAGTCCATGTCCACTCAAGCATTCCTCCCATCGCCTCCTCTGCCTTCAGACATGCTGACGTATACTGAACTGGTGTTGGATGATCAAGGTCAGCTGGTACACATGAATAGGCTTCCAGGAGGAAATGAGGCAAGTAGTTGAAACCCACTCTCCTTTTCTCTGTGCCCAGTAGTACCAGCTTTCCATGGGAGTGGTCATTATACAATGTTAAGATCCAAGTGGTGCAGGCAACATAGTCTTGGTAGGGTTTTTTTAGTGAGAGAACACCAGATAGATTTCAAGGAATTATTAATTATGTAGGTGTGATAATGTTTACAATTTTGCTTTTTTAAAAAGAGTATTATTTCCTGCTAAATGTACATACTAAAATATTTACAGATGAAGAGGATTTGATTTAAAATGAAGAGGGATGCATGTGGGAATATAGATGAAATAAGATTGGTCATGAGTTGATAATTGAAGTTAGGTGATAGGTACGTAAGAATAGATTATTTTCTCTTTATATAGGTTTGAGATTTTGAGATTGTTTTGTAACAAAAACATTTAAAATGTTGTTTTGCCTCATTTTTTTACTTATTTGCATAATAATTATGCATTTTTTTCCATGCTCATCTCATTTGGTCCGATGCTGGTATGAGCTTAACAAATATGTTCTTCTTAAAGGAGCTCAGTCAGAACCAGGGATTTAAACATAAACAGAGAACCCTTTTATTGATAGTTATCTAAGGATGTGTTTTCTATCCTTGGCTTCCTTTCCTATAGAGTAACATTCAAATAATGATGTAAAGTCATATTCTGCCTTATATCCTTTTCCATGTGTTGATCAATTCCTCCAGTTTTAACTATGCTTCTGATGCACAGTTGCAGCAATTATAAAAACAGGAACAAACCTGAAAATGGAGATATTTTTAACTTTAGACATAATCCCTAGGGAAGTCTCATTCTTTAGAAAGAGTACACTGCACCTAGGTGTTTGGCATAAATAGACTGGATATAATATGCAGATTTTTTTTTCATTTTATTCAAAATCTTTAAAAAAATTTTTTTTTTCTCTAAGTATGAAATATTAGGCTGTTTCAATAATACACTAGGAACAGCCAAGGGCAGATGGTTTAGTGTTAAGCATTGGGCCAGATGGAGAGTATCGGGCTTGTAGGAGTTCTGCTTATCTAGTACCTCAACAAATAGCAAAGGCAAGAGGATGGGGAGAGAGGATCCATAGAATTTTGACAAAAATAGATATATACTCGTCAACACACAAAGTTGAACCAGAGATTTGTGCCTCTGTATGTAGCATCTGCCCAGTGAGCCCTTCAGCAGCAAAGAAAAGCTTCATTGTGCTAGACTTAAATTCTGATTCACTGAATTGCTGTTCAGAAATGGAAGGGACCCTTGTGAACATGGGGCTGAGAGCAGAATGGTTTTAACTAATGTAATTAAAACACAAAATGAGATTTTTGGCCACGTGAAAGCTAGCTGCAGTGCTATGTGAAACCTCTTGCCATGATCTTTTTCTCCTGCTTTCTCTCTGCTCTCATTCTGTGTTTGAGTGAATGGAGACTCAGGGAATAGTGAAGTCCCAGAGGGACAGAGCTCTGTTCTTGCTGAAATTACAAGCACAGAGCTGCCTGGGCATGAACATGTAGTGTTTACTCTGCCAGTATGAATACAAATAGTCTTATTATACGGGACTCTGTACCCAAAGACCACACACACACACACACACACACACACACCCCGGAACGAATAAAAAAAAAAATTAAAGGTTTTTTTTAACCCTTTGAAGACCCAACAAACCTTGGTGTTAAAGGGTTGCCTATGCCTTAAACAACTGCATGATACTACAGCTATGAATGGTAACTAGTATAGGGACCACATGTTTTCCTTTTCCTGGTGCTTACTAGTTTTGAAACCAGAAACTAATAATAGTCTTTGTTCAAAAGATTTTTTTGCTTTTTTTGGTCCACTCTCACTTTCTTCTTGTTTTATACTTTCTCTCCTTAGTTGCCTATGTTCTTTGTTCTCTTTTCCTTTTCTTCAAATGATTGACTAAGATTGAGACTGAGTGTTAGCTTGCTGTTTCTGAGCCTTTGAGCTCAGGAGGAGTGAGACTGATGTTCTTTTGTAAGCAGTTAGTGACTAACTGCCCAGGATGGCTGGTGAAGTCAGTGGCCTTAGCTAGATTATAGGGCACTGCACAACAGGAATGAGGTTAGGGTATTAGTATCAAACTCTGCTACCAATAGCTTGAACATACAATGGAGCTTGTCCACTGAGATACTGACCAATCTAAGGATGGAGTTTCAGCAGTCAGAACTCTGAGGGACAGCTGTGCCTAAGAAATGACGAAGTGTCAATGGGATATATTTCCTCATACTGAGCCCAATTTTATCAGGGCATGTTGACTTTCAGCCATTGCAGTTTAATTTTCTTTGGCCAAAGAGACAAGTTTGTCATGAGCCTGGCACTCTACATATTACCCCAAGAATGATGTGAGGGGAACGAAAAGAGCTCATGCTGATGAGATTTGGAGCAAATCTGTCCTGTCCCAAAGAGAATGGGCATATGAACAGAGCCTTGAGAAATAGTTTTATTAAAAAAGGAATAAAAAATTGACCTGTTAATGTTCTGAGAGCCAAGGCTCAATGTAAATGCATTGATGCTACATAGACATTAAATCATGATAATGTGGTGTTCTCCAAAGGTGATGGCTCTACCAGGTCATCACTGTGGGTGGTATTGCATTACCTTGAAGGATGGGAGTTTCTGAGTTTAAAAGCTAGTGCATGGATATAAGGAATAAGGGTAAAACAAGAGATTCTTGCAGAGTTTTTCCATGAATTGAGATGCTTTTCCCCACAACCAAAGGCAGAAACTTGTGCTTATTAGACTGTCGGCTATGTTGGTGGCCTGTCTTTCTTCCCTATTTTTTTGTTCCGGGACAGTAAATAGGTGAAAATGGTGATGGGACCAGGATTTGGACCAATTCAGTTCCATTTAGTTTTAGGTAACTTGTTTGCCATTTGAGGAAGAATATTGGCTATTTCAGCAGAGATGTGACCTGCATTTTGAACACTAGAGCCTGTGTTGGAAACAGGAGAAAGAGAGCTTTTCTGATTTCATGTTAGCTTCCTTTCTATTTTCATAGTTTTCCCTTCCCCATAAAGTAAGATATGACTAAAGGACTGCATGATGAAATGTATAGGAGAACACATTTTTCTCATTGCCAGATTTGAATGGTATTACATTTAATATGAATTTGGGGTAGGAATAAAAAAAAGATGTAGACCAAATCTATGAACTGCATTACTTGCAATTAGTTCTAAAGATGAGTTGCCCAGGGCCTAGGGTTGTAGCCCAGTGGTGAAGCACTTGCCTAGCACATGTGAGGCACTAGGTTTGATCCTCAGTACCACAGGAAAATAAATAAAGGTATTGTGTTCATCTACAACTAAAAATATTTTTTTAAAAGATGAGTTGCTCAGAATTTTCTTAATAAAGTAAAGATGTAAATTGAAAATGTGATTGCAACATAGACTAAAACTGAATTTGTTTCTACATGCTGTTGTGCAGTGATGAGCACTGTATATAGAGGAATGTGTGTTCTTGAGCCTGGATTCAAAAGAAATGTAGCTATCCAACAATTCTACATTACTGTTTCTCTATTTTGGAGGAATTGTTTTCATTTTCCTGCCAGTTTGCTAACCTATTTTGATCATTTGTGGAAGCTGTAATTGTAGGTGGGAACATTTTGAGTAACAGTTCGCAATCCAGCGTAGCTGCTCTTCACACTAAATCCTATTATTAAAAAGCTCAGGCTGAGATCAAGCCACACGCTGTAACGGACTTGACAGAGAACAACTTAACTTTGCCTGGTGAGATAAAGAAAATTCTTTTTGAGTTTGCATCTTATTTGTTCTGAAGTAAGTTATTAGCATTTTGTTATTTTATTTTTGTTTAACAGCTCTGTAAACTAGATCAGGAATCTCTAAATCAGGCAATGATGAAAGATGTGATAGAGAGGTAGATATGATAGTAATTTTAGTGCTGGTAGAAATTAGGTTCCTGTTTACTTACCATTTCAGAACATGGGCTTTTTATCATTCCCTCCTATCACTTCTGTCATAATGAAAAACTGAGATGAGAAAATGTAGTGTTTAGAAGCAGTTATAATAAATGGTACAGTATATGTATCCAAAAAAGGATTGGTAATCAGAGATTGGAACTCTTATGTGGCATAAAATTTTTTTCTTAAAATTTTTCTGGAAGGAAAGTGTATTCCAAATTGAATGTGATTTGATGGTTCCCTCTGCATTACAGACTACCACCCTTAAGAACTGTGGTGACTGAGGCTTCATTTTTTCATATGGGCACTAGGTGTCAGCGTTTTTCCTTCTCAGTAATTTAGCATTCAAAGAAGCCTCTTGAATCGCCCTTATTTGGTAAAGCAAAGCCACTTGTGTCTTTCCATTTCTTTCACTTGGCATGGTAGGCTTTTCCAAATGTTTCTACAGTATGCAATTGCAGTTTTAACTCTGGTTGGAGATGTGTCGAACCACCATCAGGGCTCTAAACATTCGTTTAAGAAGAGGAAATAAAGTAGTGTAAATTTAAGTTTAAAGACTAGCTGCCATTAGGACTGATAGCTTAGATTCAGTTCTGCTTTATGTTCTCAGGGATGAAATTGTAGAGATAGTGGGCATTAGGAATTCAGTTCTGCAACCGGTCAGCCCTACCAATATCTATATTTAATTGTTGTTCAATTGTTCACAGTGTCCAGTACCATCAAAGCATGGTGTTTCTCTATTTTTTTATTACAAAACATTTTAAAAATACAGAAAAATATAAAGAGATAATATGACAAATATGTCTCCATCAGTGACCAACTTGAACAAATCTTACTGTGCTTCTCGCTTACATGTTGCTATAATCCTTTGAAATTTTTAATTGAGGGAAAAAATTTAGAAGTTGGGTAGGGAAAGGAAGTTGTTAAGCTTAAATAAGCCTAAAAGATTAGAAGAAATTAATTAGTAGATCCATTCTGACAGTCCTTAGGCTGGACCTCTTAACCCAAAGGACCTCTTATTTTAGAAAAACCACCATAACCCTCTGTCTTAATTCACTTGGTTGACATTTTCCATACTCTCAGAGGAATTGCTTAGGTTATCCTGAACTCAGTTTCTAGTGGAACCCATTATGCTCTGAAGCTGCCTGGAGAGAGTATGTGTATGCTGTGGGTTTGAGTAAAGAAAGGGTTGACAATTTCTTATGAACATAGGACCCAAATATTTTTCTAACTTAACATTAGGTTTTTGTACATTGCTTTACTCAATTTAACCTCAGAATAGCTTCATGAATGTGAAGCTAATTTGGATGTGTTTTATTGTGCTTTTGTTTCATTCTTTTGAAATCAGTTTAACTTCTTGTGTGTATGGTAGGTATGAAAATTACATCAGTGTCAATGTTTTTAGATATGTGTTAGAAAAGCAGCATATTTGAATTATAGTATGCTGAAGGTGAGCTCTGAAATAGACCTAAGAAAAGCAGGTCTAAAAAAGATGATCACTATCTATGCACTGATCAGGGACCATCTAAAAGTCACCTATCTACCCTTGAAGACAGGAGGATGTTTGTAAGTGCTTTGAGATCCTCAATAGAAAAGAGTCCCGTACCACTAGTTATATATAAACAATCGTAATTTGTGCTTGCCTTATTATTCATTAAGGGTTTCAAAAAAACAACTTTGAATCTTTTCAGGCCTATCAAGGTAGGAATTCTAAGTATAGAGAAAGATATGTAGTATTATGGTATGATAGTTTTATTTAAAGACATTATGCTCTTCTTATTTTATCACCATTCTAAGTGAATGTATTTGGCTATAAGTCGTTGTCTAAAGTGATCTTCCATTTGGATCCTTCATTAGAAAAATTTTGAGGCTAAAGAAAACAAAAAAAAGCTAGGAATGTGGCTCAGTACTAGAGCATCTGCCTAGCATGCAGGAGACGCTGGGTTCAATCCCCAGCACTGCAAGGAAAAAGGAAGAAGAAGACAACTTTTGAGGCTAATTTTGAAAAATAAGTCTCCCTACCATGGAATTGCGTCTCATGAATTTCTAAGCCTGTTCTTTTGGGATGCACATACTTTTCTCAGAATTCCTTCTGAATGACTGTTATTAATGTTGTAGATTTATCATCAGATTGATTAGTTGGCCTTGACTCACTTAATTGTTAGCAGCCAAGCCTCAGTGAGCATGATCAACTTTGAAAATCCTAAAGTGTCCATTGGCTCATGGGAGTAGTCCTTGTGGAGGACTCCTCCATTTTTTTTTCCAAAGCAAGTCCTAGAGATAACCCTTAAACAAAAGAATGTACTTGCCAGCATTTTCATACATGTCTTAAGCTTTAAGGTTTTACCAAAAAAAGGATGTGACATAGTTCCCTACATCAAGAAACTTTACAGCTCCAACTAGAAACAATAATGAACATCAGGACAGCAATAGATGACACCAGGGGATGAGGTGTAGCGTGGAGCACCGCTTTCTTTCATATGATTAATGGGCAAAGCTCTAGAACTATAGTGAGTCAACTTGGTTAATTTCCATGTCAACCAATCCTGTGTCTTGTTTCTCAAATACCACTTGCTTCCATGTACATATTTTTTTTAAAAAATGGTATGCTTATTAAATTACTGTGTGTACAAGGAGAAATAATTATTTCAGAATTATTATTTCTAATCTTTGACAATGTTGGCAAAAAATTACCTCAGAATGAATTTTTTCCTGCTCAAAAAATTATATTTTTCTTACCCTCTTACCTCTCTTATCTCAGAGAGGCTGTTTATTCAGCCATTTTTTAATTACCTAAGCATGAAAAAAGTTTTTTTGGCTATTAAAAAAATTGTTTTGAGCTTTTTTGTGTGATCATATAGCACTAAGCAATGGAGTGTGCTATATCTGACAAATAATACTCTATACAAAGGTGCTGGTATTTTTTTCAACCTGGTTTGCTCAGATAGAGTTTAACACATTAAGTTAAATGTTACATTGCCTTATGGCTTTAAAATCTGTCTTTTAAAACCTATACAAATATTTTATGATATTTCATTGTGTGCTTTATAATGAGATAAATATGAGTTAAAATTTCTATGGCAGTTATTTTTGAGGTTTCTTATTAAAGGTGAAGATTTAATATTCCATACAAAATACAAGAGGGGGCAAAAGTCACAGTTTGTTATGTAGCTGAAAAGGAACTCAAGTTCCAATTCCTTCTCTATGGGTTTTAGTTTTCTCATTTTTATGTTGCAAATAATACCTAAATCCATTTCAGCTCAGACATAGTAGAATTCTTTGTATTGCCGCCCCAGAGCTCTGCAGGGTGGTGGTCTTCCTGGCATTAGCAGAATTAGAACAATAGCTCCTGGAGGCTTTGCCAAAAATCACTCAAGTTATAGACTTTTAGCATGGAAAATAACAGTGTCACCATTTCAGCCAGTCTAACCTGTATTTAAATCTGTATGGAAAGATGTTTGTTGCTACTGGCAGAACTTACAGTGTGAAGATAGAAGAAAGGCAACTGTGGCGATGATGTTCTCTCTGCCTCCCACAGCATAGCTACTTGACGGATGCTTCTTATACCTGCAGAAAACACAATCTAGTCATGTTTTGCCCCTTAGCTTTCCCTTCAAATTTCCTTGTTGAGTTTAACATTATTATTTTATTTTATAACAACTGCAGCTTTGGAAAGTGCCTGTGGCACTTGCACATTCTGTTCACACTGATAGTACAATTAATGTTGATGTCAATTTTGGTGTTAATTTTGGGTCATGATTAGTGTTGACACTTTGTGTCAGACTAATGGCATTTATGGATACCACCAGAATAAATGTTAATATTATCATGTTTTTAGTGTCTGTTATAGTAACATTAAACCAGGATCCTCCCAGGAGAAAAAATACATATATGGATAGATAGATAATGCCTTTCTGTATCGCTGGTGTTACTCAGCGA
Organism: Glaucomys volans; assembly: GCA_020662805.1. Classification (NCBI taxonomy): domain Eukaryota; kingdom Metazoa; phylum Chordata; class Mammalia; order Rodentia; family Sciuridae; genus Glaucomys; species Glaucomys volans. Next base: position 264,301 of record JAJEJO010000200.1, on the reverse strand, counting down.
GAAAATGACATCTCAGGGCAGAATCCTAATCACTGTTTGGAGCATCAGAAATAATGATCACCTCTGATCGGAGGTTGTGAATAATTCATTTGGTTTGATTTTCACGTCTTGTCCAGTGATACTTTTCAAACCAAATGTGTTTCTACAGGAAAATAATGGCCCCACTTCTTATGGAAATACTGTGGCACAAATCATTTTACCCACATAAAAACAGTTAAATAAGACTGTTCTCTTCTGCTTGCTTTCTCCTTCCTTCTCCGGTCTCCCTTCTCCCTCCTCCCTTTCTTGAGTGTGTTTATTCCAGGATTGGAATGTGGCCAGAGAAACATTTTCTTCCTCAGTACTTGCATAAGGAAAACAAATACTTATTTCTTCTAATCCTTAGTTTGATCACTATAGTTCTTTTGAGTCTCTTCCCTTTTTCACTTTAAGACAATTATCTTAGCTTGATATCCTTAAAACGAAAAAAAAAACTAAGAAAGCTGTTTGTTGGAATGTCCTGTCATGTAAATTTATCCAAAATAAAATATTTTAAAATGTATTCATGGCAGCATTAACAAAAAGACAGTTTTCAGTAAGTACGTAGGACCACTTGGATAGTCAGTTCTCATGAGAGGCGGTGGTCAGGGAAGATGCTGGTGTTTCCAGTATTAAGAAACATGAGTCTGAAACTCAGTAGACTATAAACCCACCCACTAGCTCAAACAGGCTACAGGTTGCCCTTTTGTTGCTTCCTTAGCTGGTCAGTCCTCATCCCTTAGTCCTGGAGTGTCATTTTTATCAGGTTTCATTTGAGTAGAAATGTGAACAGAAAACAGAAGTCAGAAAAAAACGGAATTCAATGATGGGATATCCCTTGGTTGTTATTCTTCAGTTAATGTACAAGGCAGCTTGGGCTTAGGTGAAATCAATGAATGTCACATTCCTAATCACATTTTCACACTTGTGTATACTTTCATACTGGTTGCATAATTTTTGTAATATAAAATCTTCATTGTGTATATAACATAGATATACTCCTGTATGTAATTTGACTGAAAAACTCAAGGTGTCCTAATTAGATAGAGGAGGAAGAAATATGTCTGTCTTCTGAAATAATATCCAATCTTCTGAGACAAAGCTATTCTTAGAATATTTTGAATATTGTGATCCTAAATGTTGTGATCTCACCCCTATCCCCCTTTTTCCTAAATCTAACAAGGGCAGGGGGAAGCATTTTTCCACCTAGTGTTCATCATCAGACAGAAAGTGTTTTGCATTCAGAAACCACTTCCAGTATCAAATTCAATTTTGTCAAGTGATTAGTTGAATTTGGTAGAGAATAATTTAAAAACACAAAGCTGGAAATGGCTGTGGTGCTTCTGCATTGGAGGAAAGCAGTTGCTATTCTGAAGTTGCAATCCTTTCAGTGACTGCATCGCAACTGGATTATTGTATTACGTGTCTTTGCAGCTGTTATAGACCTGCATCTGTTGACACCATGTGTTCCTACCCAGGACTGCTGAAAAAAATAGGGGAGTGGGTGAATTGATACCTTGCCTGCCTATCACTACAAACATCCTTTTATGTACATATGTTTGTAAAGCTCTTTAGCCCCCTTCAAGATGAAAGGCTCTGTATAAATATAAGCTTTTGATTTTAGTACATGTTTGTAATACATGTGGTACAGTCCTAAATATGTATTTAGCTGATAGGCACTGTTCTTGTCTATTGTACAAATATTGACTTAAAAAGTATAAATATGTATTTAACCATCAGACCAGAAAAACACTGAAGCAGTTACTTCTCAGGTAGGGATATTAATATTGTATAAACCTATATATACATTCTACAACATCATTGCAGAGAATTTCTTTTTAAAAAATGAAATGATAGCCCAACAAACTAAGATAGTTGTTTTTTGTTTTTTGTTTTTTTTCCCCAAAGAGCTAGGGAATGAACCCAGGGCTTTATACAAGCAAGGCAAGCATTCTGTCACTGAGCTACACCCCAAGCCCTAAGATAGTTCTTTTTCTTTTTTCTCTTGTACTGGAGATTGAGCCTGGGGTGGGGTAGGGGTTGAGGGACACCTCATAACTGAGCTAAATCCTCTCACCTTTTAAAATACATTTTATTTTGAGACAAAGGTCTCACTAAGTTACTAAAGCTGACCTTGAACTTGCAGTTCTCTTGCCTAAGCCTCTGAGTATCTAGGATTGCAGTGTGTGCCTCTGTGCCCACCCTAAGATAATTCTTCATAGTCTCCCTTTAAGGTGATTCTTTCGATTTTTATGTTTTTTTTCTCTTTTTAACTTTGCATAAGTATGATCTATTATAATCTAACTGAAATTGAGAATCAGTTCCTTTAAAATATAGGAAATCCATTAAGCTGGTGAGGGTTTTCTTCCCCCTTAAAAATACTTTTTTTTTTTTTTTTTTTTTGGTGCTGGGGATTGAACCCAGGTGCTTGTTACTACTGAGCTACATCTTCAATCCTTTTTATTGTTTATTTTGAGACAGGATCTCAATAAGATAATGAGGCTGACCTCAAACTTGGAATTCTTTTGCCTCAGCCTCCTGAGTCACTGGGATTCCAGGCATATGCCACCATGCCCAGCAAAAATGGTTTTTTTAATTATGGAAATACTCAAATGAGTACCAAAGTAGGGATAATAATATAAACTCCCAGGTACCTGTCATTCAGTGAAAAGGTATTTGGTAATCTTTTCTCATTTATTTATTTATTTTGTGTTTGTGTGTTACTAGGGATGGAACCCAGGAGTGCTCTACCACTTGAACTATATCCTCAGCCCTTTTTTATGTTTTATTTTGAGACAGGGGTCTCACTAGTTCTGAGGCTGGCATCAAACTTGTTATCCTCCTGCCTCAGCCTCCCAAGTTGGCTAGAGTTACAGTTGTGCACCACCATGCCAGCTGACTTTAAATTTTTATGAATTAAAAAGTAAATGCGATGCACAGCCAGAAAAATGATAGTTGTACTCCATTTGTGTACAATGAATCAAAATTTAAAAAAAAAAAAAGTAAATGAGAGGGGCTGGGGTTGTGGCTCAGTTATAAAGTGCTTGCCTAGCATGTGTGAGGCACTGGCTTTGATCCTAGCACCACATAAAAATAAATAAATAAAATAAAGGTATGGTGTCCCTCTGCAATTGAAAAAATAAAGTAAATGAGAAAGATCATAAGCTCAAGGTCAGCCTCAGCAACTTAATGAGCCCCTGTCTGAAAATAAAATATAAAGAAAAAGGGTAAGAATGTAGTTTAGTGGTGAAGCCCCCTGGGTTCAATCCCCAGTATAGAGGAAAAAACACTAAAGTCATCAATGCAATACAAATATATTAAAGAAAATTTGGAAAATGAAAAACATACACACAATTCCATCATCCTAATAACTATTATCTCATTTTACTTTTTTTTTTTAATTTTTGTTCCCCCATCCACTAGCATGCTTTTAGATAAAGTTTTTTAAACATACTATGCATTTACTATATGCATTTGCCATTCTTGGCCTTGGTATGTATTTAATCCTCACACTAAACTTACATAGAAAGTTGTTATTACTCTCAGTTTACCAATGAAGAAACTGAAGCACAGAAATGTTAGTATCTTGTCTAAGCTTATATGGCTAGTAACTGACTGACTCTTCATTTTATTAGATTCAGACTGAGAATCTCAGAATCTGGCTCCAGAGTCTATACCCTTAACCACAAGACTATTTTGCCTCTCACAATTTTGCATGCAATTTTGTGTCCTCCTCCTCCTTCTAATTTAGTATTACATTATGATGTGTTAGAATGCTATTCACAGCCATCACTTTATTAAGACTATATAGACACTACAGTAACATCACTATTCCATTTACTTTCCTCCAAAAATGTTGTTATCATGACATTTGTATTGGGCCATAATTGATGTTCATCTTCCATATTGTGTTCAGCTAAAGGCAGTAGCACTAGTCTGGAAAATATTTTCTTAACTGGTGAAGAAATATTTCTTTTTCTGAGAACTTTACTTTAAAAAGGAAACATTTCAGGCACAGGCACAGATGTGCACAACCTGTAATCCCATCTACTTGGTAGACTGAGGCAGGAGGATGACAGAAGGGAATGCAAGTGTGAGGCCAGCCAGCCTGGACAACTTAGTGAGACCCTATTTCAAAAAGAAGCAGGGGTTCATTCTGTGGTTGTAGTTTGGTGATGGAGCACCCCTAGGTACTATAAATCCCCAATACTGAAACAAAAACCAAAAAGTAACTCATACTAGCTTTTTTTCGTTTTTAAAAAATTTTTTGTTTTTTATTTTTACAGACTGCATTTTGATTCATTGTACTCAAATGGGGTACAACTTTTCATTTCTATGGTTGTACACAATGTAGATTCATACCATTCATGTAATCACACATGTACATGGGATAATAGTGTCTGTCTCATTCTGCTATCTTTCCTATCTCCGCACCCTCCCCCTTCTCATTTCCCTCTACACAATCCAAAGTTCCTCCATTCTTCTCTTATACCCCCACCCCCATTATGTATTATCATATACTTATCAGAGAAAATATTCAGCTGTTGGTTTTTTGAGATTGGCATGATATTCTTCAGTTCCACCCACGTACCTGCAAATGCCATAATTTTATTCTTTATGGCTGAATAATATTCCATTGTGCATATATACCACAGTTTCTTTATCCATTTATCTATTGAAGGCCATCTAGGTTGGTTCCAGAATCTAGCTATTGTGAGTTGAGCTGCTATAAACATTGATGTGGCTACAGTACTGTAGTGTGTTGAGTTTAAGTCCTTTGGGTATAAACAGAGGAGTGGGATAACTGGGTCAAAAGGTGGGTCCGTTCCAAGTTTTCTGAGGAATCTCCATATTGCTTTCCAGAGTGGCTACGCCAATTTGCAACTCCACCAGCAATATACAAGTGTGCCTTTTCCCCCACATCCAAACCAACACCTATTATTGCTTGTGTTCTTGATAATAGCCATTCTAATTGGAGTGAGATGAAATCTTAGGGTGGTTTTAATTTGCATTTCTCTAATTACTAGAGATGTTGAACACTTTTTCATATATTTGTTAATTGCCTGTATATCATCTTCTCTGAAGTGTCTGCCCAGTTCCTTAGCCCATTTTTTGATTGGGTTCTTTGTATTATTGGTGTAAAATTTTTTAAGTTCTTTTTAAATTTTGGAGATTAGTGCCCTATCTGAAGTGCGTGTAGTAAAGATTTTCTTCTACTCTGTAAGAACAAGTTACTTAATTGCTCTGGGTCTCAGTTTCTTCATGGCAATAACAGTACCTTTGAGTTGAAAATAAAAGAGTTTTTTTGGTGGTGAAGGGTACTGGGGATTGAACTCAGGGACACTCAACCACTGAGCCACATCCCTAGCCCTTTTTTGTATTTTATTTAGGGACAGGGTCTCACTAAGTTGCTTAGTGCCTTGCTGGCTTTGAACTTGCAATCCTCCCTCTTCAGTCTCCCAAGACGCTGGGACTACAGGCATGTGCCACCATGCCCAGCAATAATAATAGGGTTTTTTTTTTTTTGGAACCAGGGATTGAACTCAGGGACACTTGGCCACTGAGCCACAC
>JAJEJO010000200.1:210812-252089 GCA_020662805.1 Glaucomys volans | reverse complement strand
CTTAGCGAGGCCCTAAGCAACTCAGTGAGACCCTGTCTCTAAATAAATACAAAATAGGGCTGGGGATGTGGCTCAATGGCCGAGTGTCCCTGAGTTCAATCCCTGGTTCCCCCCTCCCCAAAAAAAAAAGCTATTTTGGGGAGCTGGGGATGTAGCTCAGTTGGTAGAGTACTTGCCTTGCATGCACAAGGCCCTGGGTTCAATACCCAGTACCAAAAAAATAAATAAATAAATATTTTGGGGAAATTTTTTTATATTCTTAAAATATTATTTGAGAACATGAAATTTAATGGTTGCATAGTATTTCATCATAGGAAACAAATCATATTTGAAAATTCAAGATATTTCTAATTATTCACTATTATATCCCTAGACTGAACATTTTTTATATTAATTTAGGAATATCTCTAATTATTCTTTTTGGGTTAATTTCTAGAAGTGAAATCACTAGTCAAAAAGTCCATTTGGGGGCTGGGGATGTAGGTCTGTGGTAGGGTGCTCACCTAGCATGTGCAAGGCCCTGGGTTCAATCCCCAGTACACTAAAAAAAAAAAAAAAATCCATTTAAAAAAAATTTTTTTTAGTCATAGATGGTCGTAATACCTTTATTTTATTTTTTATTGTGATGCAGTGGATTGAACCCATTTCCTAACTTTTGTTTGTTTGTTTGTTTTTTGTTTTTTGTTTTGGTGGTGGTGCTGGGGATTGAACCCAGGGCCTTGTGCATGCAAGGCAAAGCACTCTACTGAGCTACATCCCCAGCCCCTAAAAAGTCCATTTTTAAGGATTTTAAAAAATAATCTCAGATTGCCCTCCCACGATCTTAATCAGCAGTGTGTGATAGCACTTGCTAACTATCTTTTAATTTTTCTCTACCCTTGCCAACATCGATTATTGTCAATTAATTAAGTAGAATAAAACAGCAATTGTTATTTTAACTTGTAGTTTTGATTACTAGTGAAGCTGAACATTTTTATAATCTTTTCACAAGAATTTTCTAGAATGTTAATTGCTCCAATACTATTTATTGAATAATTCATGTGTTCTTATTTTTTGTTCTCTCTATTCTTGGGCTAATGCCATACTGTTTTAACTATTCTAGTGGCACATAGTTCCTCACACTCTAAACATTTTCTCAAATCATGTTAACTGTTTTACCTTTCTATGTGTTTGTGTGGTGCTGGAGATTAAACCTAGTGCCTCATCTACATGAGGCAAGCACTGGTCCACCACTGATCTACACACCTCGCCCTCTTTTTCTTTTTCTTTTTTTTTTTAACTTTCGTTCTCTTTTTTTAATTCCCCAAATCTTTCCATAATGATTTTGATTAAATTGCATTAGATCTACACATTAATTTGTGAAGGCTGACATCCTCAATATTAACTCTTCCCAAAAGAGAAGCATAATATATTTTTTTCATTGATCCATGTGCATTTGTAAAAGGTTCATGGTTTCCATATAATTTATTCCAGAAGTTCCCAAACTTTCTTGGTTCATGACACCTTTAGCATCTCAGTAATTTTTTTCACAGCACCCCTAAGTAAAAAATAGACATAATATTTGTCAAATAAATATTTCTAGTTAAACCCTAACAACTGCATAAGTGTTTCTGTCCTAACAATGATAACTTGAATAAGATAATACACATGAATTGAAATAATTACTTCATTTTTAAATAACTACTTACTGTGTAATAGTTGTGTCTGTGCAATATCTCAAACCTTAGCATCAGTTCAGATGTAGCCACCCACTTTTCTTATTCTTCATTGGCTTTTATGTACAGCTTGCTTTTTCCTACAGAAACTGCAAAAACCTGGCTTTGTAAAGATAGGACATTATCTAAAGAAATATAGCACTATTTGCTGTTAAATCACAAACTACCTAAAACTAGTCATTCACGTGGGGTCTGACAGATATCACATGTGTTTCTCTCAAATTGAAAATATCCTTCAGTGCCCCAAGAGGTTCACTGTGGTGCCTTGACCACCTTGGGATATAGTGTGCCCAGTTTCTTCATGTTTATTTCTAAACAGTTTGCTTTTTTAATTTGTTGGTTTTGTTTAGTTTTTGTACCAGGCATTGAACCCAGGGGCACTTAATCACATGATCACTGAACCACACCCAAGCCCCCCCCCCCCTTTTTAGGATCTCACTAAGTTGATGAGGCTGGCTTTGAACCTGCTGTCCTCCTGCCTCAGCCTCCCAAGTTGCTGGTATTACAGGCATGTGCCACTGCACCCAGCCTGTATTTTTTTTCTTGGTAATCTGAATAGGATTTTTAAAAACTCTTTAATACAGGCTTTTTAGAAAGTTTTTTGTTTTGTTTTGGCACTGGGGATTGAACCCAGGGGCACTGAACCACTGAGTCACATCCCCAGCCCTTTTTTTTTTTTTGTATTTAATTTAGAGACAAGGACTCTCTGAACTGCTTAGGGCCTCTCTAAGTTGCTGAGGCTGGCTTTGAACTCATGATTCTCTTTCCTCAGCCTCACCAGTAGCTGGGATTGCAGGTGTGCATCACTGCACCCTGTGAAAGCTATTAGTTTTTATATTACTTTTGTTACAAAACAAATCATTTTTCTTTTCTGAGGTTCCTCATCTGAAAGACGAAAATCAGGTAAACTAAGACCCTTAGCTTAGTGCTGAGCATATAATAAGCAATCAAAAATCCTGGTTGTTGTTATCTGTAATAATGGCAGTGATATTGCCTGTCACATTGAACTGTTGTGAGGATCAAAAATCATATATGAATATTTTCTTAATTATAAAACACTATACAAAGTTTTTTATTATAACATTAAAATTTAGCAATACTTTAAAGAATGATAGTTCTAGATGATAGAAGACTCAGGTCAGAGAGCAGAAAACCAGAAATGTTCATTCTTTTTCTCATAATACAATGGGATAAGATGCCACTTATGACGTCATGAACACCTGTGAAGAAATATGGAGCCCTGATGAGAGGGTATGCTTTACAGGAAAGGCTGACTGGGCCCATGATCCTTATGACTATATGGCATGTGGACCTTATAAAAAGATTGTATTACACTGCCTCAAATTAATGTGGTTCATTAGCCCCTTAAGGATGATTAGCTTCATCTGGTATAACTCTAGAATTCAAGGTCTAGATAAAGAACAAAAGGAAGAATTGGGAAATTATTGAAAAGGGAGAAGCTAAAAATAAAATGCTAAAATAAAAATTCCTAGAGGAATCTGGAAAGCAGAGATGCAGTATCACGGATGAACAGCAAGAGCAAAAGAACAGAATTGATGGAGGGCAGACAGAAAAAAGGGAGCAGAGAAATATGGGGATGGGCAAAGGTAATTTAAGAGTCACTATGGAATACTTGTTTATTATTTCATTTTAAAAAATTGTGCCAAGCCTTCTGGATGCACATGGAACAATAAATAATATATGCTCCTCTCTATTTCCAACTTTGTATTCTTCCTTTCCTTTACTAGTTGCGTTTCCCATCTCCCATTTCCCATTATTAGCTATCGCTCCTAATCTCCTGCCAGGAAGACAGATGAGTGACTCCCACTCGATCCACAGGATGCTTTCTGGATAACTTGGTCAGCATTTCACTTCTACTTCTATTCTGCCTTCCCCTCTGGAGAACTATAGCCAGGAACTCTTACATATCCACTTGGTATTTATGAATGAGCAGGAATAGGAGTATACTGTTTTGGTCTTCCCCTGCATCCCTATGTTGGAAAAGAAAAGGATTTTTGATTTGGGAAACTAGGCCAAGCATTCCCATACCCCCCTCCTTTGTGTGTGTTTGTGGGGGTGGGTACTGGGGATTGGACCCAAGGGTACTCTACCACTGAACTACATCCCCAGCCCAGGCTGGTCTTAAACTTGCAATACTCCTGCCTCAGCCTCTGGAGTTGTTGGGATTACAGGCATGTGCCACCATGCCTGGCTTAATTTTTTTATTCCTATGTAAAATTGTTAATTTGGTGACAGTCAGAGATATACATTGACCCTGCTTTAAAGAAAATCAGGGGCTGGGGTTATAGCTCAGTGGTAGAGTGCTTGCCTTCCACAGGTGAGACACTGGGTTCAATCCTCAGGACCACATAAAAATAAACAAATCAATAAAGATATTTTGTCCATCTACAACTAAAAAATATTTTAAAAGGAAGAAAAAGAAAAAGAGGGAGGGAGGGAAGGAAGGAAGGAAAGGAGGAAGGAAGGAAGGAAAGGGCTTTAAAATCTGAGAGCCATCTTGTAGCATGTGAATGTTCTTTCAGCAGCAAACCTTTGAAGTTCTGGAATGATTGGTGGAGAATCAGTCATTAGCCTATGATGTGATTATTACCATAGGTCAAGCCCTCTTCTTGTTGCCAACCCTTAGAGATAGGTACCACTGTCCCTATTTTACAGAAGTTACTATTATCCTGAGGCATACCACTGTATGTATCAGAGTAAGAATTTGTACCTATCTTCTTAATTCTGGATTTTGTTTTTTCTATTTTACCCTACTGCTTCCAATAAGATAAGAACCAAGCTCAAAAGGAAGAGTATGAGCATAAAACTCTTGTGTTAAATATAAATTTTCAATACGCTTTTACCCGCCTTTTAATGGTGATGTTTCTTTAATAGATTGTGTTACTATGTTTCACCTTAATACTTTGGTTTGACTCTTATCTAATAGGTATAAGATAACAGATATTATTGGGAAAGAAGAGGGACTTGGAGCAGAGAATCTTCGAGGTTCTGGAATGATTGCTGGAGAATCCTCATTGGCCTATGATGAGATCATCACCATCAGCCTGGTAAATCCTCACAGAATGTGAATTAATCTATTTGGTTTTTTTGTGTGTGTGTGTTTGTTTGTTTATGGTGCTGAGGATTGAACCCAGGGCCTCAAGTATGATAGACAAGTGCTCTACAGCTATATTCCCACCCCACAGTATATGAAATTTTTGAAGAACTCACTATGTAGTTAGGTTTATTTCTGTCCCATTACTACTATTCAGTCCCAGATAAAAACATTGCTTGCAAATTATACATCTCCAGTTTTATTTTAGTTATACAAAATAACGGGAACATAGGGTGATATAAATTAATGAAATAATATAAATTATTTCCCTTGTAAACCTAGGTTTATTTTAGCCTTTAGTTTAACTTCCGATTTCTCTAAATATTCTGTCAGATTTTTGACAACCTGAATTTCTTCTCATCATAGTACTTTCTTTGCTCATACCTGTAGTGGGGGTACCAAGCATCTCTGAAATGGGCAAGCAAAGGGACTATGATCCTTGAAGTTTCTAATATTTGAAATATTGAATTAATTTTATCTCTTTGATTAGGAATTTTTCTTGTATTATTAGTCAAAAAGACTTCATAAAATGAAATAGTTATTTCTGTTCATGTGAATTTTACACATTTTATCTGTGCCTTAGTTCTTAAAGCTTGGGAGAGGACATAAATATGTGACATGCAAAATTTATTCTTTTTTAAGGTGACATGCCGGGCCATTGGGATTGGGGCTTATCTTGTACGACTGGGACAGAGAACCATCCAGGTTGAGAATTCTCACTTAATTCTGACAGGAGCTGGTGCCCTCAACAAAGTAAGTTTCTAAGATTTGGGAGGAGTGTATGAAGTTTGAAGCTTATTATGAATTCTTAATTCCAGACCTTGATTGAACACATGCCTGTAATCTCAGCCACTCAGGAGGCCGAGGCAAAAAGAATCTCTAGTTTGAGTCCAGTCTCAGCAATTTAGTGAAACCCTGTCTCAAAATAAAAAAGTGGTGGAGTACCCCTGGGTTCAATCCCTTGTACTACCACCACTAGAAAAAAAGAAAAATTCTGATTAAGGAGTCATTCTATTCATGACTTCTCAGTCTGTGTCTTCCTGTCTTCCTCCATCATCCTTGCTCATTGACTTGCTTGCCTTTTTATTCATTCATTCATTTCATTTAACAAATACTTTGAGTAGCTACTATCTGCCAGGCATTATTCCAACCCTGTGCATAAGTTAGTGAACAAACTATATAACCTCTGCTATAGAACTCACATTCTAGTCTGTCTCTAAGAAGACAGAATTAATTGAATGCTTTTGTTCTGTCCCCCAACCCCTCACTTCTTACCTATGTTATCTATGAATAAGGCTTTTGAGAACTATTCTCATGCACAGAGCTATCTTCGGTTCTAGTTGTATTCGTTCCCATTTCAGATCTACAACATGGACTAGGCACTGGCCTAGGTGTTGAGGATATGTAATTCTAATGGTTTGAGAAATCTGTCAATAAACCTCCAAAAAAGAAAAAGAGGGCACTTATGGTGTTCTCTTATATATAAAGTAAGTACTTGGTAAATATTGCGTGGGAAGATAGGTGGATGAATATATCATGGATGGCTTGCTGGGAAAGGGAATAACATAGACATTTATCTTTCCTTCTAAAGATAGACTTTGTATTTTTAATCCAAGTTCATAGGGACATTTCTAAAGGCAGAAAAAAATGGATGATGAGACCACTGCTTGCAAAAGTGAAAAATGTCCAGAATTATCTGAATATACAAAGGACAGTGCAGTTCTGCCTTTTTTTTGTATGGTGCTGGGGATTGGACCCAGGGCCTTGTGCTTGTGAGGCAGGTACTCTACCAGCTGAGCTATATCCCCAGCCCTATAGTTCTGACTTCTTTGTAGGCATAGAAAATTTGTTTTGTATTAGAGCTAAAAATGTATAATGAAATAGTATAGGGCTGGTTTTCCTCATGCAAATGATATAACCTTTTAGCTCCTCAGCTTTCTTAGCTGTCAAAGAGGTGTTGTAGAGCCAGGCATGGTGTCTTATTCCTGTAATTCCAACTACTAGGCAGCAGGATCATAAGTTTCAGACCAATCTTGGCAACTTAGTAAGTTGCCTGCCTCGAAATAAAAAGGACTAGGGGACATTCAGTCCTTAGTATTGCACAAAACCAAAGATGAGGGGATTATAATTTATACCTTTAAGTAATGTTGTAGAAACCCTGGGCAAGGTGGCACAAACCTGTAATTCCAGCAACTGGGGAGGCTGAGGCTGGAGGAATACAAGTTCGAGGCCAGCCTCAGCATTTTAGCAAGACCCTGTCTCAAAAAATGAGAAGGGCTGGGAATGTAGCTTGGTGGTAAAGTACCCCGGATTCAGACCCTAGTATCAAAAGAGAAAAAAAAAAGTAATGTGGTAGTTAAATGAGAATACATAAGTAAAAGTACTTAGTACTTGGCACAAAGTATTGGCCCTAGTTTGTTTTGTTTTGTTTTGTTTTGTTGAGCCAAGTTCTTATTGAGTTGCCCAGGCTGGCCTTGAACTCATGATCCTCCCAGCTCAGCCTCCTTTGGAACTGGGATTGTAGATTTTAGGCATGTGCCATGGTGCCTGGCCTGTTGACCCTCATTGAAATTTCAGTTCCCCTATCCTCTCTCTTGTGGTTTGGTGATTGAGTTTGTAGAGTTTATATACATACTGAATTGTGTTGGATATTGGGTTTATGAGAACTTTGCAGGAACTTTTTATCAAGCCCTGACAAGAGGAGAGATAGGGACTAAGTGTCCTGTCCTCTCATATCCATTTAGAAGAGTTGAGAATTCCATTGGTCCAGTTAACTTTTGGATACATCAGAAATTAGCAGAATTGTTTGATGTGAACAACTTGTTCTCTGCTGTCATATGAACTCATTCTTTGGGTTTGCTTTTCTCTCCAAGGAAAGGCAGAGTAGTGCTAACAATAGCAAACTTGGCCATCCTCATTTTTTTGGAGACTAGCCTAGAAATGAAGATTATAAACTGCCACTAGAGAAGATTATTGCAGTGCGGAAAAGTGCTCCGAGAATCTTAATTTTTTTTTTTTTTTTTTTTGAAGTTGCTCTTTTGGATACCTTCTTAGAATGAGATATTGATAAATGTTGAAGAGAGTTTTAGGTACCATTACCCGTGAAGATAGAATTTTCAAATGGTACCTGTATTTCTATGATGTTTTCATAAATAGAGTTAATCTTTAAAATATGTATTTTAAAATTTACATTTTAAATTTATATTTTAAATTCACACACAGAGTCTATATTTTGTACAAGTAATATTACAAAAAGTAAAAGTTGTTGGGTTTTGTTTTTGAATTTTTGTTTTTCTAAAAAATTGCCAGTTAAATTTCATTTGTGGCATAAAAAAAGCATTAGGCTTTGTTTTGTTTTGTCCTTAAAATCTGGTTGAATTGTTCTCATCAAATTCAATATATTCACCTTCTTCCTCGCCTGCAGGGCTGCTTGCCTTGTTGCAGAGAGAAAGACAAGTAAAGCTGCTGTTGTAACTTACCAAACAATGCTTATTTTCAGAAGGACACAATCATTTTTAGCTGAAGGGAGGGATCACTTGTGGAGGTTACCTAATCCTGCTTTGCCTGCTTCGTGACATGTCATTCTCATGTCATTCTCATGTCAGCACCTCTTAAGTATAGAGTCATGTTGTTGGAAGACTCTGATTTCATGCAGATTCACTAAGAATGTCCCTTCAGCCCCTTTGCTTACCTTGTATGAAAAAGGAAACTATTGGGGAGCTACCATGTTCAAATTGCTTCCTCTGACTCACTCCTTTTGCATATTCTGTTTTCATGTGTGCCGATGTCTTTGTAGTCTCTTTGCTTTCCTTTCTGTAGGTATCTCTGTCTCGCTTACTCTGGGTGTGTGTAAGTTCCTCTGTGTGCATGTCTTTCTGTGTGAGTGCTGATCTCTCTCTTTGTTTCTGTCTTGCTTATAGAGCCTTCTCTTTCTGTGTGTTCCTCCCTGAGTATGCATGTGTGAGAAAGTCTTTGTGTGTTTGAAATACTGTAGAAGCTCCTTTCTAGCCTTGACCATTTTGCTCGTAGTGTGTGTGTACCTGTGTAAAGTGGAAATGTATGGTGTACATTATATACGGTCTTAGACTGTAAACATTTGACCCCCACCTTTTTGAGTCTTCATCCTTTATGTTAAACATTGAGGTGAAGAATAAGAAGGGGGGAGTGCACAGAGGTTGTAGGAAAAAAATCTTGTGTGTGCAAGTGCCGATCCCGTTGACCCCTTTGAAAATTGAAATAATGATAATGCGCGTCTCCTGACTGCATCAAAGTATCAGCACATCAAAAGCCAGGAGGCATGAAATGCAAATGATAAAGTGAAAGCAGATGGATTGTGCATGATCGCCTGATGCCCAATGAATTTTAAAAGGTGCCAGTTTGCAAGGGGGGGTAGGGGGCTGGGGTAGGGGAACTGAAATAAACACGTTATCCCTGCAATTTTTTTGTTCTTGACGCTCACTCCTGACAATATTTTTTCATACTTGAGTGAACACCCACTTCATCTCTCTCTCCCTTTCTCCCTCTCTCTCTTTCTTTCTCTCTCTGTCTCCTCTTCAATTCCCCCCACCCCCCAATCCCACCTCTTACACGTCTCAGGTCATGTCGCTGCAGCTCCGGTGGAAATAATAAGATATAAACCACGAGGTTGTTATTTGCATAGAAATAGCATGGAGCCCCAGGCAGCAAGAGAAGGACACAGGGATCATTTGTCTAAAATTTTAATGAAAACTTTTGCTGAGGCAGAGATTTTTTTAAAAACTTTCTTTCTCCCTATTCTTCTCTAACCCTCCCCACACCCTCCAACTTCATCACTGATTTGACTTGGCCTGATTTGATTTGAAGAGAAAGAATAGGATCGACACTCCACATACCATACTCGCCTAATGTAGCAACATGTAAATTGTTTGTTCTTTTAATATGAAGCTGAAGAAACACACATTCCCAACTTAGTACGTCACACGTGTGCTTCAAGCTTTTATGGCTACATTCCATCTCAGCATGTGCATGATTAAGGTGACCTGTTTTTAATTAGTTTACATTGTCCTACCTTTTGCTTTCGAAGACTTATTTCTTAAAAAAATTTCTTCCATTCTTTTTTTTATCCACTATTAGTAACCTGCATATAAAATATACATATTGCAACAGCTTCCTGGATATTTTTCCCCCACTCTCAGCAGTTTTACTCTACATATTTTCTTCCTGGGCATTGTATCCTTTGTTCCAAAAGAAGAAAGTGCTTCCCACATTTGTATTTTTATCCCTCTCCCTTTGTGAATTTAGTATTTGTATTTTCTTTTTGCATCTGTCTTCCTTTGTTGCCTGTAGTTATTTGTAAAGTATCCAAAATATTTCCAACTTGAGTAGAGATCTGGATTTCCTTGAATGATATAAGCAGATTTGAGATTGAAACTAAAGTCAGTGGCTGGGGATTAGAGGCAGCCCAAATGGCTTTTTTTTTTTTTTAATTGTTTGTTCTATTTAGTTATACATGACAGCAGAATGCATTTTGATTCATTGTATACAAGTGGGGTACAACTTTCAGTTTTCTGGTTGTACACGATTCATGTACCAAATGGCTTTATATGAACTCAAAATTAAGAATATTTGTCTGATTTCTTGTTGTTTTCTGGGGTAAGCCAGTTACATCAGGGCCATTTTACTAATGGGAAGACTAAAACAGAATTGACAGAGACTAGATCAAAGTCAGAACATGAACAATATCCCTAAGTTACCTGACAGAAAGAGCTCTTAATGTACCACAAGGCCTACAGCAAGAAGATGGTCTGGTCATTTTCTTTTTGTCCAAGTGTCATGAGAGAAAAAAAATATGAGAGTGAAGTTTCTAAGAGCTCGCTGTTTTGTGCCTCTCAGGGAAGTAGACCATAGGTTTCTAACTCCAGGAACTATGTACTGCAGGAGGCAGAGTTCTCAGAATGCCTCACAGAGTGATAGAGTAGAACTGATGGGTGTGGCAAACTATTCTGTGTAAGAAGTCATTCTGGCCAGGCAAAGGCAGTAACCTGTGCACTCAGGCTATTGGTAAGGTGGGTCCTTAAGGATATGAGGTGCTTTACAAAGTCATAAACTTCTAAGTCAGGGTACCACTTGGGCATTTGCAATAACTTCCATCTTTACTTCACCTCCTCTCACTTTCTATTTTATATGTTTAGCATAGTGTCAGGTAGCAACGAGACTGGAAAATTCTTTGTTGTAAGGGAACACTTGCTAGCTCTCGGATTGCCCCAGACTTGGTGAGAGCCCCCTCCCTATATACAGAAATCAGAATTTGCAGTTTATGAGTGTCCTCTGGACAGTAACTGCCTACGGAGGTAAGGCTTCTGCCAATGACTGTGATATGTGGGTGATAGATTCACTTAGGAGGTGATATGTGATTTCCTTGTGGTAAACATTTTAAAGAGAAGTAGAAGCATCTCTTTTAGGGGGAAAAAAATCCTATAATCCCATCCCCTTTAGTGAGATCAGGCTTCTATTTTCACTGATGCTGCCAGGATAAAAAAGAAGTTATGTGCTGGATTTGGCTGGGGCTGTTAGTCCTGTAAGGGGGGCTAATAATTCTGCTAACATTTCGTTTGAGACTTGGTACAAGTCGTGTCCCCCTCCAAATCCTTCTTAGTTTCCATGGACATATTTATATGTAACTGTGCAACATGAAATATGAAGTTGTCACATTTTATTCTGTCAGGGACAGTATCAGAGTTCCTCCATGAGTGGACCCTTTCTGTCACACCAGGAGCCTCTACTGTACAGTCCCTGTGTTCATCCTTGACTCTGTGACACATAATGTAAGGGACTTGAAAAGGGAAGAAGAGATTATTCAATTCTCACATGGAGTGGGCAACATTGTCACTTTCACGTAACTTAAGGAGGTCGAAAGCCTGGACTCTACAGCCAGGCTGGCTGGGTTTAGTTCCTGGCTCTGTGACCTACTAGTTGTGTGATCTTGGGCAGTTTACTTAACCTCTCTGGGTTGCAGTTTTACTAACTATAAAATGGTAGTGAAGAGGGGACTAATAATAGTACCTGTCTCCAGGGTCAGAGTGGGTATCAGATGAGTCAATTTAGGAAAACACTGACACTGTTATAGTCTTCTCTGAGGTACATTTAGGGTCCTTTCTGATTGTACTTCATTATCCAGATGCTGGAAAGGAAATAGAAACACAATATTCTGTATACCTACAGACTCTCTGAAGGCAAGAATTCCTTCAAGAAAATGTTAGACGGCAGCCTTTACTGTGGCAGTACATTCATGTATTGACTTTCCCAGTAGATGTTATCTAAAGACAATCAACACACTTTGGAAAGGACATTAATGTAAGAGGCACCATGTTTGGTCATGATAGGGTAGTATATGTGTCATTCATCTGTCTACAGGAGTCCCCAAGGACTTGTTGATACAGTAGCCCATAATCACTCTAAGGATCAGTCCAGCAATTTGCATTTTTAAAAGTCCCTAACTACCTATTTTCACAATAGACAGTCCCTGTTCTTCCGTAACTCCAGATGGGATCACTCTCCTTTCTAAAGGGGGCCTTTTAACTTATCTTCTGCGTAAGCATTGCTTGAACAGTATGAATGAGTTCTCAAAAAGAATTGCAGTGAGCAGATCTCCTTAATTTTCAAGTACCCCCATCCACACACACAAAATGTGAGTGAATCTGACCCCATTTGGGAGGTTTTGTTTTTCATTTGATGTTTTTCAGGTTCAGCAGAAAACCTTATTGGGTATGTTTGACTCTGTTAGTGTGTGTTGGTGTTTCAGCAGCTTAGTCCTGAGTGTGCTCGTTTGGAGATCTTGCAGGGTGGCATTGCCATTCAGGACTCCATCATAGAAATTGCATCTGACTCGAAGAGAGCCATGTATGGGTGGTGGTGGTGGTGACTTAGAACCTGAAGTCTTAGGAGATCCTACACGTTCCAGTTCAGGGCTTCTAGATAAAGTGAAAGCTCTGGGGGCTCATCTTGGGGTATTGAATACAGACTCAGGAATGATCATATTGGATGACCTATTATGAATGTTCTCAAACTTTTTGAAGTTAAAGAACCTTTAGGTTAAAAAAGCAGCCACAATAAACTTGATCAATCCCCTCCTTGCCATTTAAGCAATTTTGGGCTTTAGTCTGTTTGGTATCAGTTTTCTTTTGGTAAAATGGGAAGCATAATACATTTCCTGGCTTAAAATGGAAGACCAGAGGCTCTCTTAATCTTAGACTTTCTTTATTTTCTAGTTTCTGTGATGCTATGAAGTATATATTGATCTGTAGCCAGGGAACCCATGTCAGGCTGGGGCACAGAGAGGACAAATTGGGGAACAGGAGTTAAAAAAAAATGTATATATATATGTATACACACACACACACACATTATGGTGTTATATATTGGTGAAATTATATATAGTGATGTGAGAGATTATTTTGTATTAGTTTCTTATCCAGATTACAGAAGGATAAATGCTACATGTTGTTCACAATGCAAGTAGCCATAGAATTGTAAATATTGGGAGTATAAAATGCTCAAAAGTCAAACCCCCCAACCATTGCTTAAATTTTCTCTGTGATACCATTGTCAAATATTCATTCCATTGTGCTTATAAAACTCATCTACAGGGGAGTTCCTTATATTTGACCAAAGTCTATTTCCCTGTATAGCCAGACTGATCACTCCTAAAAATGGTGTTCAAAATCAACAAAGAACTCCTAATTTTATGATATAACCTATAGGAAATTGAATGGAACCAGTCTTTCCCATGTACTTTTGCCTACAGAGACTGGTCTGGTCATGTCTTTTTTTTTTTTTTTTTTTTTTTGTACTTGGGATTGAACCTGAACCCAGGGGCACTTTACCCCCAAGCTACATCCCCAGTCCTTTTTATTTTTTTTATTTTGAGATAGGTTCTCACTAAGTTGCTTATGGCCCCACTAAATTGCTAAGGGTGACCTCAATTTTAATCCTCCTGCCTCAGCCTCTGGAGTTGCTGGGATTACATGTGTATGCCACCACATCTGGCAAGATCAGTCTTGTCTTCAAAATAAATGTAGTTAAAATGAAAATGCTATTCAAGATGAAAAAGTGACTAGATTCATAAATGACATTCTTGCTAATCAAAAATATGAAGTAAGTAGAAGTTGTAAGAAAAACAGTTGAAACTTAATTTTGTGGTTTTTGTGGTACTAGGGATTTTGTGGGTACCAGCCCTTGCTCATGCTACACAGGATCCACACAGGATCATGCAAAAACTCTTGAAGCCCAATTATCTCCTGCTTTTCCATCACCTGTCTTGTCCCAAGTTAGGGTCCTGATAATGTGGTGGGATGATGGATAAGTCTTTTGGGGTACCAGCTAAAACTCGTTGGGTCCAAGATTTGGAAGAATCAGTAAAGGTACTAGAACTCTGAGGGTTACACAAACAGAAGCTAAATTGCTAGAATTTATTACTTTGTCATCTCAGTGAGTTGTCTCTGGCTCACCTCATCTGTGTGGACCTCTGATATATCTCTACCCTGTCTCCAGAGTATCCATTTCAACCTGCAGGATTCTGATATGTCTTAAATATTAGAATGAAGAAACGTCTCTACTTCACACATTCTCTGGCACACAGGGTCTCTGCAGTTTGTTCCTCTACTGAAGCATTGCCCCTGAATTCAAGCTAAGTGCCCACTTAGGTCTGTGAGCATGGTCCCTTAGCAGCACTATTTCCTCAGCTTCTTCATTTTCCAGTCAGTCATATGTTGTGCCTTCATATGGTGGGTTTCCTTCACTTTTCTCTTTCTACACATGTTCATAACTCTGTGTTTGCAGATCAGTGTTTACTTGAAGCGTGCTACTCTGTCAACCCTCCCTTCTCCCTTCAACCTTTCTTCTCCCCCAATCCCAGTCTGAAACTCAAGTGAATTAGCTTCTCACCCTTGCCCCCCAGTTTAAAAAAAATCCCATACTCCTCCAACAGTGTCTGCTCTTAGATTTGCAGTCAGCAGCCATCTCCAATAACCATCAGGCTGTCAGCTTTGCAGCTCCCTACTACCTCCCACCTCCCCCATCACTCACCAGAGGAAAAAGAGAGCCAGAGCAAGAGCTTGAAATATATCATGCAATAGTGTATCATGAATTTGTTGTGAATCACAGCGGTGAAGCAGGTTTATTTATTTCTGAGACCTTAAATCAATACAAAGTAGGTCTCTTAGTTCTGAAGCTGGGATGGAGTGTGAAAAAATGAGCCCATTGTACTCTTAAAACTTTGGGGAAAGGAGATGACAGCTATATAATTCCATTTACCAGGCACTAGGGGCTTTAATGTGAAGGTGACAGGGAGCTCTTTGTGCATTTAGAGCACCATATCTTCTAAATAAAAGATCTGTAGACTTGATAGTGGAGCATAGCTCCAAGTTTAATAATCTCCAAGCATTAGACCAAGCCAATATGTTCCCAAGTCAGAAAGGTCCCCCCAAAACACTCATAAATTAAAAGTGCAAGAACTGCACACATTGGTAAATTAGAAATGCAAGGACTCCAGTCTCTTCTAGAAGGAAGACAGACCTGGGCCCTCGCTGTGCAGACTGCTGTGTGAATATGATAAAGGCTTAGGAAATGAGTCTGTTTAGAAACCTGACTCCTGGCTGTTCATCATTCTAGGAAAGGTCCCCTGTGCATGGATCCAAATCTAGCGGTGTCCCCTCTCATTCAGAGTAGCCATGATCACACAGACTAATCAGCTAATGTACACAGTCAGGAGTGTTAAATTATGAAAGGAGAAGCTTTAAGAGCTTTTTAGATTGAACTACAGATTACCTAGCATGTCTAGGCTTCAAGTTTTTCTGGTTGATTCTTGACTGGCTCCTAATTTTAATAATGTCTCAGTGTCTAGGATTTAAGCCCTTTAAAATGGTATGCATATCTGAGAAATTGAGAAATCAGTGTTATTAAGGAAAAGAACCCACCCAAATTAACCAAACAGCATAAGGTGAGAAGTCAGAACCATTGAAATAGATAATCAACTTATGAATATCTTCATTTTTATCTGACCCATTGATGGAATATACCTTTTTTTCCACAGATAAAGCATGTTTATGGGACTCAATAGAGCAGCTCTAATATAATGTGACTTTAGAGTACATAGAGTTACAATTTTAATTCTAACCCAAGTAAAAAAAGCATCTACCCTGGGGAGAACTGAAAGGGTAGGAAAATTGAACCACTTGTTTTGCTTAAGAAAGCTGTTACACCTTGTAACACTAATATGAAAGACTTCTTTGTTTATAATAATTCAACTTGCTGAAAATCAAGTCGAAGTTGAGTTTTTATAGAGCACTAAAATCTGTGGTAGTTCACATGCATTTACTGCAGACCTGTCATGTAAAGCTGTTCTTATATTATAGAGATACAAAGATAATTCCTGCTTTCATGGAGCTTAAAATTTAAGGGGGAATAAATTGCTGCCCACCAGATATAAGTGAGAAAACACAAAAGGGGCACAGAGAGTCAGTGCTACTTGCCAAAAAGTCAGGCCCCTGCAAGCTCTGAACTCTGGTGCTTGGCCACTGTGGGCACAGGCAGTTACTCATATAGCCACGAGCCTCAAGCTCCAACCTATTCAGGAAAAATAGTAGGAAGTGACTGAAAACAGAAATTTCTTTTTAAAATTTCTATCTTTAGAAAACATCTGATAAAAAGACACATTCAGAGTACATGAAGAATTCTCAGAACTCAATAAGAAAAGGCCCAGTAATTAGAAACTTGTGCAAGAATTTGAAGACACTTCACAAAAGAAGGTGTCAGGATGGTAAAAAAGCATATGAAAAGATACTTACTGTTCATTAGGGAAATGCAAATTAAAAACTCGATTTGATACCACTAGAATTTTTTTAACCAAATTATTACAGGGTTTATTTTTGTTGTTCTTCTGCATTGCTGGGGATTGAATTCAGGGCCTTATGCTTGCTAGGCAAGCATTCTACCACTGAGCTATATTTCCAGCCCTAATTTTCTTTTCTTTTTTTTCATTTTTAACTTGACAAATTCCATGTCCTGATGAGGATTCAGGATAGCTAGAACTCTCATACTATTATTGGTAGGAATGCAAAATGGTACAGCCACTTCAAAAAGGATGTATTCTTTCTTTTTTTTTTGTCTTTTTATGAAGTTAGTTATATGCTTATCATTCAACCTGGTAATTCCACTCATATATATTTACCCTATAGAAATGTCAATGTCAAAGGGGAATGAAGGGAAGGGAGGGGGGATAGGAATCGGAAAGACAGTAGAATGAATCAGACATAACTTTCCTATGTTCATATATGAGTACACCACCAATGAAACTCCACATCATGTTCAACCACAAGAATGGGAAGTTATACTCCAAAATATATTTACTGTCACGTCTAACTAAAAAGAACAAACTTAAAAAAAGAAAAAAGAAATGACAATGCACATCTACACAACCTGTACATGAGCTAGGTGCATGACCCATGCCTATAATCCCATCTAATCAGGAGGCTAAGGTAGGAGGATCGCAAATTTGGCGAGAACCTGTCTCAAAATAAGAAAGCTGGTGATACAGCTCAATGCTAGAGAGCTCTGGGTTCAGTCCCCAGGACCACCCACCCAGAACAAATACCTGTACATGAATGTCTATATCGGCTTTCTCCATAATCCACCTATTTGTCCCCCAATCAATGAGTGAGTGAGTTGTGGTATTTCCATAAAACGCAGTACTACTCAGCAATAAAAAGGAACTTCTGACTCTGGCATCAGTGTGAAGGGATCTAAATGAGCTAAACTTAATGTGACATTCTAGAAAAAGGAAAAATTGTTGGGGCCAGAAGCAGATGGGTGGTTGTTAGAGTAGAAGGAGAGGATGGATTACAAAGGAGCATTAGGGAACTTTTGGGGATGATAAAAATGCTGTCTCAGTTGTGGTGGTTGTTAAATGATTATATGTGTTTGACAACATTTATAGAACCATAAACCTTGAAGTGGACATTTTTGTTATATGTAGATTATATCTCAGCAAACCAGACTTTATTTAAAATGTTAAATATCTCCATATTTGAAATTGTCAGTACTTTCAAGTCCCTAGCTAAATGAGCAGTTGACGGATCCCAGGATGAGTGATTCCTTTTGGCGTTCACCT
Organism: Glaucomys volans; assembly: GCA_020662805.1. Lineage (NCBI taxonomy): Eukaryota > Metazoa > Chordata > Mammalia > Rodentia > Sciuridae > Glaucomys > Glaucomys volans. The sequence goes on along the minus strand of JAJEJO010000200.1, from coordinate 234,115 downwards.
TTTTCTCCAGAAGCCTATACTTTTTCTCCTGTATTTGACAAGCAAACTATCACATGGCTCTTCTCTTCCCCTTTACATTAAAAATGAGTCTCTGTTCCTCACCCACTCTACCTTCAATTCCCATCATCCTTCTGCCATCTAATTCATTCCTTTGTTCTCCAGTGAGGCCTACACCTCAGAAAACAGAGGTCATCAGTGTTGTTTCTGGCTTGTATCTCATTCTCTTTTTGGCTAAATATTTTTTTCTTTTCCTACAGTGGTAGCACAGTCCCTTTGACCCAGTATATCCTTCAGCAAACCTGATCGCTTTGTAATTTACTGCTTATAGAGAGATTTTTGGTCTTGTAGGATGGTCTTGAATCCAACTGTGGCTCAAGTCAGGAACTTTTCCCTCCTCTGCCAATAAATGGCACTAAGCCTCTCCTACCTCCCCAAGTCTCATTTACCAGCTGCCAACCAGCACTCCAGTTTGCTGTTGACAGCAGTGTTAATAAAGGAGGGAGAAAGAAGTTATAACCCAATGACTTTGTATTTTGGAACACCCAAATATTTTTGGTCACAGAGGCACTGGTCCCATTTCCCTAGAGATTTAATTCTATTCACCCTTGGATGTATTCCTGGTGAAACATTTACACAGTAATATGTGCTATACCACTTAAAATTGTTAATTAGAGATTGAATTACTTGTCAGCTTTAAAAAATGTAGTCCTCTCAGGTCAAGGAAGAAGATGTTAGCAGCACTGAGTAGATGAGCTATTACATTTTTTTCTTCCCTTTCCTCTCTACTCTCCCCAACCTTCATTCTTCCAGCTCTCTGTCCCCATCTTACCACTTTTCCTTACTCCCACCTATTCTTTCTCATTGTCTATCTCCCTGTCTGCCTTGACCAAACCTTTATCAATAACCTGACAGATCCCAGAGTGACTTTAATACCTAAAATTCTGGATGAAGTCCAGTGATGGTTACTCAGCAGTTACTCAGCAAAGTTACCAAAACACCCTCCTGAATTTCTCTTGAGAATGGAAATATCCTAATGAGAATGATTGCAGTGAAGACTCAACTTGCATAGCTGAATTCATGGATGAAAGAGGAATTTTGTACTCCCTGATTCTTTAAAATAAGATGATCTGACCCACTGAGGGTTGTTTAAAGAGGTGGGGATGAAAGCATTAGATTTTCTCTTTCATTGCATTGTTGTTTTATATATATATACATATGTGTGTGTGTGTGTGTGTGTGTGTGTGTGTGTATCATTTTTCACATCTTAGCACATGATTGCAAATATTTATGTGTAAGTCTAAGGGTCTTAATATGTATATCAGTATAAAAGCAATTTTTTAAAAATTGAGCTAAGTTGCATCTTTGAAACTTGGGTATCTCAATGCCTGTGCTGACAAATAGCCTGACAAGTAAATACTACGCTCATTCTGTGTTACATAGTGATTTCATTTGCACAAAACCTCACAATGCTTCGCCACTTCAGTCAAATGTCTGGAGTACTGGGGAAGGGAAGGACGTGTTTATCTTGATCTCCAAAAAGGGATTTAAGGGCGAGAGGAGGCAGTATATTAGACTGTTTTCATTGCCTGTCAGCTGTGGTAAACCTGAGCTGTCTGCAATGTCTCTAGATAAGCAGAAACGGCAACAGAGGCCTTAGCATGTGTGTATGACTGCATTCATTTGTACCTTTTACACATCTGAACATTTCTAAAGGTTCTGTGGCATCTTTGGTGGAGCCTTTAACAATTGCCTCTCTGCTAATCAGTAGCTTTTATGTGGTACCCTTAATTCTCAAATCTGCCAGCTGCGATGAATGGAGCACTGGATGAGGCTTGCATTTACGGAAAGGCTGGGTAAAGATCCTTTTTCCTCTGAGGGTCAGCCCTTACCAGTTCTGTGGCCTGGCACCCTTTAGCAGAGGACCCCAAGATGGTGCTGTTCTAATATTTTATGGTGCTGCTCTTCCACTTAGATCTGGAGGGGAACAAAGGGAGCCTGGGAGCATCACCTCTGTTTGAATGGCTCCTATGTTTAATAGTGATGCTTTTGGGGCAGATAAATTTTAATTTATTTCATGTAGTAGAAAATGTGAGAGGAATAATTTGAAAATTCTGGCAAGCAACTTGACTAATACAGAAGTGCCTACGTCAAAGTTTAAAAGAGTGACAAATGGAGCTCACCTACTTCATGAAAATGTGATGTGGCTGTTGATCCCAGGTTTTTCTGTAGATGTTGGTAAGACAACCTACTGAGGAATGGTTGTGTGTGGTGGACTCTTCTCAGCTTCCTAGGTGTAGATTAGGATCTTGGTGACTGTCCTGGCAAGATCATTTCAGAGTTAGGTAGAATGAATTTTGTTCTAGCCCAGATTCTGCTTCCTTGTTTGGAGCTTTTGTTGTGAAGTATTCTAAAATCATTAAAACCACTTGAGTCAGCAACAACCCCTATAAATCAGGAGCTATTGTATACACTCTCATCCTACTGTGCATACTCCAAAACCTCTAGTTGTTGAAGATGAGCCAGCGGGTACTGCTTTCCCTCGCTGATTGCTAAGTATCTGTGATTGTTGGCATTTGTAAGTGGAGCAGGTTTCATTTCTGTGTGTCTGTCTCCACCCCACCTCTGACTTCCTAAGTAAGGCTGGTCAGAGAGCTATTTGGATAGTCTGTTACTCTATCCTATAATTTTTCTCTTTCATTTCCAGATTACATGAATCTTCTCACATGGCAAATATTTCTTTAGGCCAGAATTAACGTTTTTGGTTGTGTTAAGCCCTAGTTGGGTTTCTTCAGAACCCACAGGGAAAAAAACACTGCTGCTTTTTCAGAACAATGCCAAAGCATCAGTCTCAAGTTTTAGCTTACTCAAGGAAGATGTGCTCTGTTATTGAATCTTGCTGTTTCCAAGTTTGTCTCCTCTTGTAAAAACACAAGATAGGTTGCTACGAGCATAACTCAGCAGTAGAATGGATAGGTGGCAGAACATCTCTGGGAGTAACCTGATTCTGGATGTTTTCTTATTCTTTGAAATGAGGGGACAAAGACATCTGAGAAATGTGCATTTAAACCATGAGGTAGCTCTTGATCTGTTTCAGTTCTTTTTTCTGAGGTTTGTCCTTCATTGGTCTATTACCGATTGGACATTATCAAGTACTAGAGATTGGACTGAAAATAAGGTTTCTTAGTAGAAAATGGTACCTCTCTTATAGGCAACAAGGAATAATTGGCTCCTGACATAGATTGTGAATATCAAATATTCAGGGTCAGCACAGTGTCTTCTTTTTATTCCTTTTCCCCCTTTCCAATTTTATTTTAATAATTAAAAATACTGCTGATCACACCGAATGACTTCTAGCAGAGAGGCAGTCTGTCCCAGAAGGACCAGTTGTGGGCCATCGGGTTTATGACGACCATAAAACCAGAGCCACATCAGAGCGTGGGCCTCCCTGAGTGACAGGTTTTCTGCCTCCACCAAGATCTCCCATCAACTGACTGCTTTGGATAAAGTTGGTTTGATTTTTTTGTTCTATTTTGTTTCCCGATGCATGTGTGAATGTGCATGTGTGCGCACATTTAAAGATATAAATGAAACAGGTATGTAATGCCCTCTGCCTGTTAGAAAGACTAAAGCCATAAAAATAACAAACGGCGTGTATTTGCTAGAATGTCAAAGTTATGAGTTTATTTTGTAATGATGTGCTCCTGCCTTCATGAGGTAAACTGGCCGTGGCGGAGGTGTTATTAGTAATATGGACTCAGTGGAGCAGAAAGCCGAGTGACCGAGAGATCAGTGTATCAGTCAGAGAGAGGGCAAATGGAAAGAGACAGCAGGAGAATGAGAAAAGAGCCGCAGCGCCTGGGCTAAGATTAAAGATGGACTGAGGGGAGGATGGGAGCCCAGTGGTCAGATATGGTCTCCCCTGTTCATGGGGCTCCTTCAAAGGAGCTGCCAGCATGTTGCTCAGCTTGGGGCTGCCTGTAAAGGCTTGTTCTCTGTGCTTCCTTATCAAGGAAAGCAGTAATCTGAGAGCAATTTTGCTTTCCATATTCCTTTCAGAAAAGTCTCTAATGCCCTTCCTAGCTGAAGTTAAATGGAACCAAGGCCAGCTGGGTCACAATGAGGTTATTAGTTTGGTCACCAACTTCCTCAGTCTTGGGAAAGACTTGATGTAGGGGCTGACCCAGCATGCAGGGAAACCTCTCAAAGCTCCTAACAGGAAGGGGCCAATTGGGAATATATAGGTACAGTTTGAGGACCCTAAATTTATTAGATTCTCCCCAGAGACTGAAAATGAATAAAAGTTAGTAAGGAAGAAATTTTGTATGTCGTTTTTTTTAAAGGAGGAGGGGAAAGTGAAAAGAAAAGGGAAAATACAGTAAGTGCTCCACAACTGTTTAGAGCTCTCCAGGGCTGCCCTAGATGACTGGCAATTACTATACACTGAGCAGTTTGCAATAGTCAGTGATCAGACTGCCTGGCTTCCATCTGCTGGGTCAGAAAACCTCCCTCCCTGAAAGAAATTATTAACCAATCTTCAAGGAGAAAAGAAACCCTACAATTTCTAACTCCAAGAATTTTTTCTCCTTTTTTTTTCTTTAAAGGAAACTTTGTGGTTTTCAATTGCAGGTGCCCTCTGACCTGTCAAGGGTTAAATTCCTCCAAAGAGATGCTGAGAATGAGGCCCAGCTACAGCCTTGAAAGAGAAAGGCATAGGGGAAGCAGGCTTAGGAGTAAATCATAGCCCTGCACCCAGCACACAAAGAAGATTTTGTGTATGTATCATTGGTTGCTTCAGGATTTTGCCCACTTTAGGCCTTGTGAGTGGGAACCAGCTTTAAAAATCAAACGCAGGGGAACTAGGGATGTAGTTCATTGGTAGAGCACTTGCCTAGCATGCATAAGGTTCCTGCGTTCAATTATTAGCACTGGGGAAAGGAAAAAAAAGGCAAATGTGAAAAAAAAAGGTGATCCTTTAGAAAAAAATGAAGAACCCAGACCCCCACAGGGTTTCTTTAACTGCAGCTTGTCAAAAGACCGGTCATGTTATCTTTTTTTTAATTTTTTTTAATTTTTTATTTTTTTGGAACCAGGGATTGAACTCAGGGACACTCGGCCACTGAGCCACATCCCCAGCCCTATTTTGTGTTTTATTTAGAGACAGGGTCTCATTGAGTTGCTTAGGGCCTCACTAAGTTGCTGAGGCTGGCTTTGAACTCGCAATCCTCCTGACTCAGCCTCCCAAGTCGCTTGGATTCTCCCAAGTCGCTTGGATTCTCCAAGCGTGCGCCACCACATCCGGCTCATGTTATCTTTTTTGTTTATGTACATAACAACTGTGCCAGACCTGCCTCAGGGTCCCAGCCTACTCATCACTGTGATTTCAGCTCAGACTTCAAGAACACTATGTCTATCTGTGGCACTAGTAGAGAGAAAGGCTTGCTGGTTTTTAAATTGCAACCATATGTGTGATTGTTAAAACTCTTTTCTGTTTTCCAAGTTTTCTTTTTAGGAAGAAGATCCTAGTAGTTCCTAAGAACAACCCACAGAGTCTGGGATCTCTGTCTTATGGAGAAGAGAACCTCTTTCAGTGAGAATTATGAAATAAACTACATCTTTATTTTATCAGAGACAAACATCTTTTCTCTTGCTCATTTCTCTAGGTCCTTGGACGGGAAGTGTACACCTCCAATAACCAGCTTGGGGGCATCCAGATCATGCACAACAATGGGGTAACCCACTGTACCGTTTGTGATGACTTTGAGGGGGTTTTCACTGTCCTGCACTGGCTGTCATACATGCCCAAGGTAAGTCTTTCCGACCAGTAGAACCTGCCATTTCTAACATGGCTCATTGTCTCTGTGTTTGAGGTCTCATTTTTATGGCAGAGGAATTTTTTATTATGAAATAGTTCTCTGAAAGCTCTTAATTTTTTTTTTTTTTAAAGCCATCTTTTGATTTCTACCTTTAAAATGCCTATGGATCTCATTAGGCCTTTTCCTGGTATTTTCCAGCCAAAACTGCCTTCTTGGTCTATCTAGACTCAGATTCCAGCATATTAAGTTTTCCTACTCATTGTTGGTTTTTCTCCTTTTATAATAGTCATCCATCCTCTGGAGAGCTTCCCAGAAAGCGTGGGCACACTGAAATCAAGAGTCAAAATGCACCACTTTGTGCCAGGCTCCTAAATGAGATTAAGACCTGTGCATGTTCCTCTGTGCTTGGCACATAACTAGGATGCTTCTGGCTGATGATTGGGACCAATGGGTATAATTTCTGTATGTGGGCCCTGCTGTCTTTTGTCTACAGCTGTTGCTGAGTCAGAGTGTAAGACTTTTTCACTGATTGCTGTGTTCTTTCTCTCCCAATCTCCCTTTAGAGTGTGCACAGTTCAGTTCCTCTCCTGAACTCCAAGGATCCTATAGATAGAGTCATTGAGTTTGTTCCCACAAAGGCTCCATATGATCCTCGATGGATGTTAGCAGGCCGTCCTCACCCAAGTATGTATATGTTTGAGGACTCTATGGTACCCTGGCTCTCAAACTTTTATTCTTCTTTCAATCACCATTCAATTCCTACACAAAAGCCTGTGACTAAGAAAACAGCCAAGCTAGCTGCAGTGGCATACACCTGTAATCTCAGCTACCAGGGAGGCTGAAACTGAAGAATTGCAAGTCTGAGGCCAGCCTCCACAACTTGTTTCAGAAACTAGTTAGTGCTGGGAATGTAGCTCAGTGGTAGAGCACCCCTTGGTTCAATCCCAGTACTGGGGCGGGGGGGTAGAAAAGAGAAAGGAAGGAAAGGAGAAAGAGTACACACTAAAGCTGGGTCAGATGCAAAGAACTTCATATATACATTATTTGAGAGAGAATGAGAATGAGAGATCACCACTTTACAGTCTCAGAGAAGTTGATCTGTGTTGGCCACACAGCTATTACTTTGGAGCTCTAACTTCATTTGACATATGACTGTAGATATTCTAGAAAAATCAATAGGTAAATGTTGATTTCAATGCCTTTTCTTATTAATCCTAATAAAAATTTTCTTACACTGGCTGAAGAATCATTGTAGTAGTCTTCTCCTTACCCCTTTGTTTATACATGATTATTGTAAGAACTATATGCATAACACACCTATCAGCCTTAAAATTCAGGATTTTTATGGAAATGAGGTGAGCCTCTTTTCTTCTGGAATCCAGAACAAGTCTCAGCAAAAGTTCTCCTGAGAAATATGGGGAACCATCTTAACATTCTTCTAATCTATGTCTGACCATCTTTTTGTCCTGTGGGGACTATGAAGCCCAACTGTAATAGTTCACTCTCCCCTAATCAACATACAAGGCAAGAGGGTTTTTGATTTTGTTCTTATAGTTATTCAAATAAAGTTTAATGACAAAATTATATTGGGGGTTTGAAATAGGAGCCATAGATTATTAGGATTTTCAGGTGTTTTAGTTTTTTTGTTGCTATAATCAGGAAGGTTTATTTAAAGAAATAAACATTTTCAGCTTGGCATGGTGGCACATGCCTATAATCCCAGTGAAGGCTGAGACAGGAAAATTGCAAGTTCAAGGACAGCATCAGCAATTTAGTGAGATTCCATCTCAAAATAAGAAGGGCTAGAGAGGTAGTTGAAGTGGTAGAACATCCTGGGTTCAATCCTCAAAACCAGAGGAGGGAGGGAAGCAGCGGACATTTTCACTTGAAATTAGTTCTGTAGTTCCAAATCATTATTAAAGTAAGAATTGTAAATGATCCAGGCTCATAAAGTTAAAATTTGGTTTAGAACCTTCATCACAGTCTGAGCACCTCTTTCATGGAATGAAAAGAAGTGGGGGTGTAGGTGGAGGTTATCCCAGTCGTTATTAATGAGAACCAGAGAATAAAATGAAATTTGTGATAAACTAAGTTTTCTATTTTTTGTATAATATTTTTTCATCGACTCCCCAGTAATTCATCCTGCTGTCTATGTTCAGCTAACACTCGCTCCCAAATCGAGTGACTTCAGATTTTAATTTAGTGGAAGCGTTAAAGAAAGCAGATGATTCCCTGTGATAAGTTAAAGCAGATATCTTCTAGGTGAAAAGTTAAAGTCATTTATTAGAGAAGATAGTGCCATGATATTCTTCAAACTGACGCCCAACACGAGACCAGAATCTAAACGATCAGCTTTGGGCTCACGATAGAGAGATAATTTTGAAATGGATGATCACATTTTACACTGGGGCCATAGAGGCAAGGAATGTAGAACACAGTAATTACAAGTTTAGTCTTGATAAAACACTCTCCATCCTGTTTAAGTCAGCAGAGGTTAGCTTGCTCGGATCTTCACTTTTAATTGGTTTTGGACTTCGGTTTTTACGGGGTGGAGGGCTGTGTTCAAATTAGAAGAACCACAAAGAAACCATGAACTGAGAGGGCAAACTAGGAAACAGTTATTTGCAGAAGCTTTTATAGGGCCTTGGTCAAACATTTATACCTGTGGAACAAAAGTTTTTAAGATATTGAAAGCACCTGTCTTGGCCAGTGAAGGGAATTTTCTGTGCTAGGGAAGTTAATGACATTAGGTGTGTGCATCTTAACCATTATGTTTTTGCTCTGTCAAGAGTATGTAGTCATGACCCTTTCTTGTAGAAAAATTATACTTTTGAGAGTTGTAAATAAAATGGATCTATCTTGCTTTTCTAGCAGAAACACTGAATTCCTTTTCTTTTCCTCAAGTTTGGGTCCTCATCTGATCATTAATACTTGTTATTTGACTGCTTTCATCTTTCCATTAAAAGAAAATCAGTGGAATCAAACACAATTGTAAGACGAGTTTCAAAATAGAAATAGACATTTTTAAAACATCTTTAATGACTTGGCTGCCTTTTGACAAATGCTTGTGGTATCTTGAAAAAAACCAAGTTATTTATTTAAAAGCATGCAAACTCTCTGTGTTAGCTGAACCCCATCGTTTAACAATAAATGATGCTTTTGCTGATAAATGATTCTTTTTATGCAGACTAGCAAATGAAATAGGAGATGATGTCTGAAGGCAGATGAACATTCAGCTGCCTAATGCTTTCATCTATTATATTATGGTTAGCAACAACAACAACAAACTCCCCCCAAGTAATCCTCCAGATCCCACCTTAAATTCATCAGTACCAGTGCACTGTCAATGGATTGACTGCCTTTATTCTTTCTTTTCCTTGTGTAGCCCAAAAGGGTCAGTGGTTGAGTGGATTTTTTGACTATGGATCTTTCTCAGAGATTATGCAGCCCTGGGCACAGACTGTGGTGGTTGGTAGAGCCAGGTAAGAGCTCTTTTATTTTGGAAACTCTTTTCTCCCAACTAAAAATAATGCTCTTTTATTTTGGAAACTCTTTTCTCCCAACTAAAAATAATGCTCTTTTCAGTAATGCTCTCTTCATCAAAACTTTCTAAGAATATTGGATTATAACCATGCCCAAGGCATTCTAACTAGAGTTCTGGTTCCCAGGAGTCATTTAGAGTGTCACTCCAGTGACGCATGTAAGTTAAAGGCTGATTTTGACAATATATCCTTTTTATAATGCTGCAAGAAAAACTTTGGGGGCTATAATGCCCAACTACAATAGCTGTAGGCCACCAATGATTTCTCCTACCCTGCAGACTACTTTCTTTCAGGAACAGGTGACAAGTGAATCAGAGACTCACCTGCTTCTTATGTAACCTGAGAGAAGTTCCACCAGGCATCAAGATTAGTTAAGTGACTTACGTACCATGTTGGATTATAATCAGATTTTAATTGCAAAAAAAAGAAGTTTACCTGAAACAGGAATGAGTAAAATAAGCTGGAATAGGTTGCTGGGATTCCCATGTTTTTCAAGTGGGAAATTGAAGTTTCTATTAAATTTTAATACCTACTCTAAGAAGTGCTTCACTCAACAGCAAGCTCTGTGCGAAATAATCTGCAGCGCTCAGTATAACAAGCACCTGCCAAGGCTGATCTTAATCTAGTTCTGCACTGCAGAGACATGCTGCCTGAGGGACCCGCATCTGGAGCTCACCTTCCTCTCGGGGGCAATCAGTTTTCCTTATCTTGGTGAAAAGTGGCACCTGCTCAAGATTCTCAAACATGCCACATTGGGTTGAGATTTAGATTCTAGCCTTGAAAATAATTCTAGGCTTTGTGGTTTGCTCAGTACAGCAGGTCATCACGCCTCATGCTGCCAGTGACAAGGAGCCATCAGATGGCAAATCCCACAGACAGGGTCTTCTACTGTGACTCTGAATAGGATTCGGGCCTGAGTTAGCTCAGATGGAAACTCACAGAAACTAGCTGCTCATTTTCTTTTGCATCTCAGGTCTTTTATCTCACCCCAGGCTTCTGGGTCCCAGTGAGAGTTATTTTTTGTGCCATTAAAATTCCCACTGGGGAGGTAGTTGTGGGGCATGCACCAGAGCTAGAGCCCTACTACCTGGAACCTATCAGCTCTTTACAAAGAGTCCTCATTTCACCCTAGGACCAACTTTTTAAAGAATTTGTCTCTTATCTGTTCTGCTTCAGTTTTTCTGTCTATTTGAAAACATGACAGATTTTAAGCCTCACGAAACCAAACCTTTGTTAAGGTCTTTAAGATTTTCCCATGTGAAATAAGAGAACAATGCTTTATACTTATGATTGGAAGAATGAGAATCGTTCTGAAACCAAGATCAGTCAAGCTTGGCTATGGTTAACTCTGCCATTGTTTTTTCTGACACTCACTCTCATTTCTTCCTTTCTTTCCATCTGATGAGTTTTGGGTTTCTTACTCCAAACACATACACATGCTCACAAGTATATAAAACACAAGTAGAGCTAGCTTCTTTCAAAAGCAATGGCATTTCGGGAAATAAATATAAATGTATTCTTCTGGGATTGTTACTGTAAGTGCTGCCAAAACTCATCTTTGGTATGTATGTTTGGAATATGTGTGCTATTGGCTGTAAATTGTCTTTTATTATTCCATGGCACCTTGTCCAGGGACACACTATAAAACAAGATGTAGCATCTTCATGTGCTAGCCTGATAAAATTTATATGAAGTATAATAGAAAACAGAAGTTGTTCTGAGCTGTTTTCAAGTTCAATAAATAACTGTAATACTCGGATAAAGATGTTCTTTATTAGGTCACATGGGCCCTAATATATAAGTTATAAGTTACCGATTTAGGGTGGCTTTTGCAATTACAAGTTTCCAGTTGGATTGTTAATCATTGTGAGCAGAAATATTTCTAAGCCCTCCTGTGTACCTCCTGCTCATTGTCTGGTTGTCTAGAGGGCTTTTGATTCTGATTCAGTGCTCGCAAGTGACAAGGGGGTGGGTGGTCTCTACTCAGTCCCCCATTAGGCCTGTTGTGATGACAAGAATCCATTTCCAGTAGCCAATGTAACAACCAAAGACTATCCTTCATGGAAAAGTTTGTTATGGAGATGGTGTGAGGAATGAGAGACTAGCCCATCCAGCCCCAGCCCTAAGGTATGCGACTGAGGATGAAGACTGAATCACATTTTCCAGCTTAAGGGCTCACCCTGTCTTTGCATTTCTATATTCTCCCCTTCCCTCAATCTCTCTCTCTCTCTTCCCCTGTTCTGTTCTTCCCTTCCCTCCCTCTCTGATTATCCTAGGAAATCTTTATGAAGACCAAGTTTAGAAGGTCTCATGGAATATAAATGTAGAAACATTAGGTACCTAAACAGGTTTAAAAAATTAGCTTAGCTTTGAGATTAAATATATGCTTCCAATATAGATTTCAGAATGGTTACTTCTGAAATTGTTCCTGTCCCATTGCTCTTTTCCCATGAAAAAGAAAGTTAAGGGCTCATTTACACTTCTCTAGTCTTTGCACATATTTTTCATCATCCTCATGACACACCTACACACAATCCCCATCTACACACCCAATGGTAAGACCTTCTTGGACCCTCAAATCTTATCTAGCACCACATTATTCATATCCCATAGAAAACTACAGCTCTGCCAGCCATGGTGGTGCATACCTTTAATCCCAGTTACTCAAGAGGCTGAAGCAGGAGAATTACAAGTTTCAAAATAAAAATTAAAAGGGCTTAGGATCTAACTCAGGGATAGAGTACTTGCCTAGCATGTGCAAAGGCCCTGGGGTTCAATTTCAATACCCACTAAAAAAAAAAAAAAAGAAAGAAAGTAAAGAAAAGAAAACCATAGCTCTGTTTCCACAAGAGCAGCACTCATGAAAAGTTACTGAAAGTTTCAGATTCCTGCTACCTTCCAGACCAGTTTTCTCCGTATTCACCAAGAGTTGCTCTAGAGTGAATAGAGAACCTTCATCTGTCAACCACAGAGGTTGATTTGTGTGTGCACTGAGCAGCTGAGTTTAAGTACAGAGGATCCCTTGGTTATAGCTCTTGGTTTGAATTTATCCTGTTGGGGATATAGGAGAGATTTTGAGGGTAGTTTCCCACCATCTTTACAGAATGAATACTGAATCCATAGGCTCACATTTAGCACCCAGAAGTTAGATTCACCCCTGCTGTCTGGTTTTCTTCTAGTTTTAGTTCTAGTGTTGATGTGGGATTGGAAAATAAATGACTAGCTATAATCTTGTCATGCATTGGGTTCTGATGTGGCTCATTTTTTATCAGGCTAGGAGGAATACCTGTGGGAGTAGTTGCCGTAGAAACCCGAACAGTAGAACTAAGTATCCCAGCTGATCCTGCAAACCTGGATTCTGAAGCCAAGGTAGGTCTCCTCAAATACGGTGTGTGCCTGTGCTTGGAGCTTGTTTCCCTTCAGTGCCTGTGGATACATGGGGCAATTTTAGAGGGAAAGGGTTAGCAGCAGGCTTGAATGATTTCAGACCATCATGTATTTGTGTGTGTATTTCTTTTAAGTGTTTTGGTACTGGTAATTGAACCCAAAGGTGCTTAACCACTGAGCCACATCCTCAGCCCTTTTTATTCTTTGAGAAAGGGTCTTGCTGAGTTGCTTAGGGTCTCACTAAGTTGCTGAGGCTGGACTTGAACTTTCGATCCTCCTGCCTCAGCCTTCAGAATTGCACTCCCATGCCCGGTTCATTATTCACGTTTTTTTTTTTTTTTTTTTTTTTTTTTGGTACTGGGGATTGAACCCAGGGGCACTCGGCCACTGAGCCACATCCCCAGCCCTATTTTGTATTTTATTTCAGAGACAGGGTCTCACTGAGTTGCTTAGGGCCTCGCTAAGTTGCTGAGGCTGGCTTTGAACTCGTGATCCTCCTGCCTCAGCCTCCCAAGTGCTGGGATTACAGGCGTGCGCCACCACGCCCGGCCATGTGTTCACTTTTAAGGACTCTAGATAGACTACAAACCAAGTTCTGTCCCCCAAATGAAATAGGCCTTTACAGTTCTTACTGACTTTAGAAAACATTCTGATTTTGTTGGGGAAATGGTGTTACCTCTCTGAACACACACATGGACACATGGAAGAGCTACAGTTAGAACTGATAATGCCGTCTGCCCTAATTCTAGGCATGGACACCACAGCCTTTTTTTTTTTTTTTTTTTTTTGGTACTGGGGGATTGAACCGGGGCACTTTACCACTCAACTCCATCCCCAATCCATTTTTTAATTATTTTTATTTTGAGATAGGATCTTGTTGAGTTGCTGAGTCCTTGAAATTACAATCCTCCTGCCTCGGCCTGCTGAGTCCCTGTGATTATAGGCATGTGTGCCACAGTGCCCAACTTCAAGTTGTCTTTAAGAAGGCTGAATGAGGGCTGGCAGTGTGGCCCAGTGATAGAGCACTTACATAGCATGAGCAAGGCCTGGGTTCGATATCAGACCCAACGGAAAAAAAAAAAAAAGATAACAGAGAAGTTTGAATGAGGGTTCCTAGCCTGCGTTCTCTCATTATTGTTAGGTTTCCCCCTTTTTACTAACGAATAGCAGTGTACTCAGCACTCAAAGAGTAGAGTATTTGGGACTGGGGATATAGCTCAGTTGGTAGAGTGCTTGCCTTGCATGCCTAAGGTCCTGAGTTCAATTCCCAGCACCACACAGCCGCAGAGTATTTAAAAGATCCAGGATCCTATCTTCTTTTTCCCCTCAAACATGGTCTTGAGGGTATCCTGCTATCCGCCTCCTGTGTAGTGGTACAGAAGTGCTAGCTCTTCTCTTCTCACTTAAATAAATTCTACTCTGTGATGTTGAACCCAGTGAGGTGGTGCATGCCTAAAATCCCAGTGACCTGGGGTGCTGAGGCAAGAGGATCTCAAATTCAAGGCCAGCCTCAGCAACTTAGCAAGGACCTAAGCAATTCAGCAAAACCCTGTCTCAAAATAAAAAATAAAAAGGGCTGGGATGTGGCTTAGTGGTTTAGTGTCCCTGGGTTCAATCTACAGTACATCCCCTTCCCCAAAAATGATCTTGATAAACTAGTTTTCATTTGGTTTGATTGACTTTTCAGGCTTTTTTGTTTTGCATTGCTGGGGTTTGAACTCAGGCCTTGCACATGCTAAGCAAGTGTTCTACCTCTGAACTATGTCCCCAGCACCCCCATTTTTTATTTTATTTTGAGACAGGGTCTCACTCAGTTCCCAAAGCTGACCTCAAACTTGTGATCCTCCTGCCTCAGCCTCCCAAGTAGCTAGGATTACAGGAGTGTGCCATCACATCTGGCTTGGGTTTTCAGGGGGTTTGGGGGGGGGGTTGGGTTTTTTTTTTTTTTTTTGGTGGGGGGTGCTGGGGATCGAACCCAGGGCCTTGTGCTTGCAAGGCAAGCACTCTACCAACTGAGCTAAATCCCCAGCCCAAGTTTTCAGTTTTTAATAAATAAAATCTTGTTCACCTCGGAGAAGTTCTCCCTTAAACTGTGTTGTTAATTATATCTTCTTTTTTTTCTTTCCCCAATAGATAATCCAGCAGGCTGGCCAGGTTTGGTTCCCAGATTCTGCGTTTAAGACCTATCAGGCCATCAAAGACTTCAACCGTGAAGGGCTACCCCTGATGGTCTTTGCCAACTGGAGAGGCTTCTCTGGGGGGATGAAAGGTGACAGACTTGGTTGTGGGCCAGAAGTACAACACTGATTACTAGGCACCATACAACAGGGGGAGGGAGTAGATTCTGCAGATCCTGTGGGTATGCTGACAGCCCATCACCCTAGGCTTTTGGGGGATTGTACTCCATCTAAAATATCTTCTGAATCACAACCCAAATGGAAAAATATGGCATGTTTTATAATTCCTCACAAAATTACAGAATAATCAGTTATCTAGGTGGGCTACTATTGTGGATTTTGCTTTCACAGGTAGATATTGGTCCAGTCTGATGGTAGTACAATCCGGAAAGTAGGATTGTACTTGTCTCTGTCCCTCTTTTCTGAGCATGTTCTTCATTCATATTATTCTCTAATGTTCTACAGTTACCGAGATAGATACTGAAATTAGCACTAACTAGAAGAAAATGAACAAATTCTGTACCAGAGGCTGTTCTTTGTGGTAATTTGTGGTACATTTTATTATTATCCACCAACAGCCCTGGGCCAGTGGCTCTAGCAGATTAGAACATTATTATAAAGTCTCTACTCAGTGCTATGGGAATTGCTTAGTGATTAGGAAGCCCATATCACCATTAAATGAGAATCCTCCATGAGCACAGCCACTGTGGACAATACATGGAGAGCCAAAGAAAACACTTCACCTCTTACAGTGTTAAAGTGCTCTCTCCAATGGCAGTGATCCATGGCCAGGCTGAGGGCAGACACAGTACACCTGGAGGCTGAGAGAGTATGTTGATGGGTACAAACCTCATTCATCTCAAGATTCAGAAGTAGTAGAGGGTTAGAGGAATGGGAGGAGGGGAGGTTCCACTTTTATAGATTATCAGCCTTGTGGTTAGAGGTATTCAACATTTTTGTCCATGATTTTCTCTTGTCTAGCTAGGAAGAGCTCTGTATGGCCAGGTTTCCCTCACAAAATGTAGATTAGGTTAATTTTTGTTTGTTTGTGTTTTGTTTTGGTTTTTTTTTTTGCGGTGCTGGGGATTGAACCCAGGGCCTTGTGAATGCTAGGCAAGCACTCTACCAACTGAGCTATATCCCCAGCCCTTGTTTGTTTTTTATTTGAAAAGATTCCTATTTCATATTCACATGTTCATATTTGCCAGAAAAGTACCACATTTTGTGCTTTTGGGGGAGATTTGACTATACATGTAAATTAATGCTTATGTATTTTTTAAATTGTGAAGGTGAATTATGTTTTGACCAAGATAATAAATCAGTGGAAATACTTTGAAACATTGAGAGTGCAGGTTAAACAAGTCAATCCTACACATTTTTACTGAGTTCCTGCATGCAAGGCATTGTGTTAGCCACCACAGAGCAACAAAAATAAGTCAGAAATGGACATTACCTCAAGAAGTCAAGAAAAATGTCCTGGGCAGAGTGGCGAAGTGATAGCATGTAAACACAAAAGCAGGGTGTTCAAAGAGCATGATACGGCATCAAAGCCAGGGGTGGGGCTAACACCACTTTCATTCTTATATTTGAGGTTCACATAGTGTCAGATTTTACTCAATCCCCACTTCCTTGGCTGTAAGGCTTACATTAAGACCTGACAGGGAAGCAGAGCTGAAAATGCAGTCTTCTTGATACACTCATGAACAAGTCAGCCTGGTAATTATGTGCTAGAGTTCAGAGTTCAAAAGTTTCAGAAATGTCACTTCTAGGAAAAGCTTCTAGAAGCTGCAGTTCTGCTGCATCTTTTGGCTGAGGCCCAGATTGGCTGCTAGCCCTATAACAATAAGAACAACAACAATTAAGGTTCACTGAGTGCTTTTCACCAGAAGCTCTGCTAACCATTTTATATGTTTTATCTTACATAATCATCACAACAAGCACTGCTAAGGGGTAACTTATATTGTTATATGTGTTTTACATAAATTGGGGCTTGGGGTAAATAAATTTCCCAAGATGGTTCAGCTAAATAATGACACTTGGGAGAGTAATGTAGCGCTGACTGACTTCTTGTAACTTAGTTGATCTGAGAGCCCAGGACCAGAACCAGATCCTGGAAAATCCTGGCGGAAGTTATGATCCACCTGCTTCCCCTTCCTTTGGGGATGTCCTTGATTATTGTGAAAAGAAATTTCAAGAGCTCAGAAATGTTATTTTTCATTGTGGTAAAATAATCTATCTCATAATACTTATCAATTTAACCATTTGTAAGTGTACAATTCAGTAGCATTAAATACATTCACAGTATTGTGTAACCATCATTGATATATCCTAAACATTTTAATCATTCCCAACTTACACTCTGTACCCATTAAATAATAACCACCCATTCCCTCCTCCTTCCGGCCTCCCTGGTCAGAAATGAGTTCTTGGCCTAATTTAGAGCAGAGCTAGTTTTGTCTTCTGAATTTTGGTTCTAATATGTCTGCTTACACAGCACATAAGACAGATAAGCTTTAGGGAAGATAGAGATCTATGTGGAAGTAGGAGGGGGAGAACAGCACCGTTCATATTTACGTACAGGTCAGGATGTTTCCTGCGTATTATCTCATGTAAAGGGACCTAAACTGAGAGCCTCTTGTCATTCTCCACATCCCTTGGGGAGATGTTTGCAGTTTTGGTTTCAATACTGGCTAGGGATTATGCAGGGAGGGAAAATAAACAATTATGCCATCCCTCAGTGCACACAAACACACAGCCAGGAGCCGACTGCACTGTGGGTAAAATGACTCCAAAATTGTGTGTAATGAGTAGGAAAAGATTAGAGACAGCTCTTGCTATGCTGAAAATTGACATTAGTGGAGGGGAAAAAAAAAACTCTTTACTAGTCGGCCTAGGAGGTCTAATTCGAGCAGTAAAAATATAAATAAATAAATAAAAGCTTGTCAAGATGGTATTGGTGCTTTTTTTCCAATGAGCTCTATCTGGCCGGAAGGCTATTCAGCATAATGCAAAATTAAATTATAAAAACTGGCTGAATATTTAGATGGAAGAGCCATTTGGAAGCAGTTTATTTAGACGAACCGGCAATGACCCACAACAGGGAGACATCAAGCGTGAAATTTACTAGAAATTAGCACCAGGGTCCCAGCCTCAGCATGAATAGCTTGATAGGATGCAAATCCCAGTGATATTAAGCTGCCTCACTGCTGGTGCTACAGGGTCACTCTCAGTTAGCTTTTCATGTTATACTTCTTATTTTTTTTCCTGGGACAGGTTATAAATAACAATAAAAAAAACACATTTATTGAAAACTTTAACTGGAATGAAATCTATTTTAAAGTCTGATTATTTGGATGTTGAAATAGTATCTGCTGGCCATAATGTCATGAGAGACATTATGTATATGCAGCTTGTATATGCCTAATACTTACCTTCAGCTTCTAACAGATAATCTTGCCCAAACCAATAAGATCTATTCCAGTTTTGAGAGTGTGGGGCACTGTGGAAGCATTTTCAGTCACTCTGCTTCCTTGTTTGGTACATGTGGCTGCCACAGTTTATCCATGTTGTGTAACAATGAAAGCCTTAGGCAGGGTTGGTGCCTGGGTGCTGAGAACACACTCCAAAGGCTATTTGTGATCACCATTCATGCAGATGGCTTTACCCAGAATGCTAGAAAACTCTAAGCTCCTGCCTCCCCAGTGAAGAACCTATCAGTATAATTCCATTTCCAGTTGTATTTCTCAGGGCCGGAGAACTGACAGTATATGTGTAGCTTTGAAATTCCCTAGATTGATTTCTGGCATAAACCCTTAGGGATCCCTCTTCCTTTGCTACTCTTGGCTGTGTCTTCACTCTGTCTCTCAAATATGAAGGGATTTTAGACAATTGTATATCAGTTTGTTGCCAAATATTTCAACCTGCCTTTCAAAGTATGTGGTTTGGGATACCTGGAGTTCAGTGTGAGCGTATTGATTTGTAGAGTTTGTTTATATTTTAATAGCCTGCTTTGTGGGGGTGTTGATGCTTGCATTGTAGGTCTATTGGTGTTCCAGGTGAGATGGAGGCATTATTTTGGTCTCAAGCATGTATCTTCAGTGAAGCCTGATGCCCCTTTTCTACGTGCAACCTAAAAATATTTGTTCAGCAGCAGCTAGATCCAAGCCCTTCACAAGGCTGCTGGTGTCAATAGTACAGATTCTGACATTTCTGAACATAGAAGAAATCCAGGCAACATTCATTTTTTTTCAAATCTTTGTTCTGGTTTTACTTTACTTAGCCATTATATTAGATATTGGAAAACAGATTACCTCAGTCTGGTACTCTTTTCCTAGCAATAAGAACCATGAGTGAAAATGAGGTAGTAGTGTGTGGATTTTAGAACCAGAAAGACCTGAGTTTGAGTCTTCTCTCTGCCATTTAACTCTTTATTTAACTAAGCTTCCATTTACTCACCTGTAATTTAGAAACATGAATTAGATGTTGTTCTTATGATTGAATGATTATTCATATGTGTATGTACAGTCATGATCCCTGGTACACAGTAAGCTAGCCATGATTTCAAAAAAGATGAACCAAAATCTATTACACAAAAATGAAAAATGAACACACACTCAACTTCATTCCACACTATTTCCATGTAACATGAAATCAAGTGGGTTTCTTTCTTTTTCTTTCTTTCTTTTCTTTCTTAATTATGTAAATAAACCAGAGGTAGCAGTACATACCTGTAATCCTAGCTACTCAGGAGGCTGAGGCAGGAAGATCTCAAATTAGGGGCCAGCCTGGGCAACCTAGTGAAACCCTGTCTTGATAAAAAATAAAAAGACTGAAGATATAGCTCACTGGTAGAGCACCCCTGGGTTAATCCCCAGTAATGGCAAAAAAAAAAAAAAAAAGGGAAGGGAAGGGAAGGAAGGAAAATAAATTTTAAGAAGTCTTTCCCTTTTAGGAGTTGGATCTGTTCAACACAATATAGATTTTATATAGATATCTTTGTTGGTTGGTATTGGGGATTGAACCTGGTACACTTTGTCACTCAGTTACATCCCCAGCTCTGTTTAATTTGTATTTTGAGATAGGGTCTTGCCAAATTGCTTAGCCTCCAGAGTTACTGGGATTATAGGCATGTGCCACCATGCCCAAATAGATATGTTTTTAACAAACATAAGTGAATAAAAGGGCTGGAAACTTTGTCTTCGTTTACCTATAACTTTTTTTCTTCCTTTTGCAGGTAGAATGACTTTTTGTGTGATCTTCTTCTATTATTTCATTTTCATCTTTTATCTTCACCTTCCATTTCTTCTCTGCACAATACTGATGAGGGCCACTCCTTTCTGTTACTTGTTCTGAATCTGTACTCTTGGCAGCACTGAAAAATGTACTGCTAATTACACAATTATTTTATTATGTAGCACTGGTTGAAATATCCACTAAAGAATTAATTTAGTTAAAATAATTTGAACTGAGCAATTATTTTCATAACCACAGAATTAGCGTAAAGCGCTTAAAGTCCTTTATTCCCTGCTCTTCATACAGCAGTTGTGTAATTAACAGTAAATTTTTTTGGTCTTTGCTTTCCTCTCAGAGGAATAAATGTCTTTGTTCTGATCATATATACAGAGTATATGACCATACACATTCCATGTAGAGTAGGGTGTTCTTCCTGGGCAACTTGGAATTTCTGAAGCCTTTAGAAGCAAGCCAGCTTGGGGCAGTGGAGAAACTCATGTTCCATGCAGTGGACTGTGCTCACTGATAGTTTGTATATAGAGTCATTTTTACTTTGAGGAAGGTGGCAGTTTAATTTGCCAGTAACTACAATGAAAGCAATTTCTGTTTGGCTTGCTCTTAACTTCCTGAAAAATGCTTCTTTTCCTTGGATTTCCAGAATTGATTTATTCCAAATTGAGATCCTCTCTTTGATAGGAAAGTTTGAATTCAGTTAAACCTGTTATTTGGTGTTTAGAAAAGATCCATTGAGGCTCTACTGAAGTACCCATTAAACACCTGGAATCATAAACCTCAGACTTAGCAGTACTTATAATTTTGGGAGCTGGGAGCTGGGAAATGGATAGTGGTCCATAAAAAATTGGGGGGAAATTAGCCAGGTATGGTGACACATGTCTGTAATCCCAGCTACGTGGGAGACTGAGGCAGAAGGATCACAAGTTCAAGGCAAGCCTGGGCAATTTTAATTTCAAAAAATATAAAAGGGTTGGGGATATAGCTCAGTGGTAAAGCACTTGCCTAGCATGGGTTCAATCCCCAGTGCCTTCAAAAAGGAAAAAGTTGGGCAATAAATAAGCTGATCCAGCTTTCCAAAGGTCTTTTTCTCCAGGCTTCTCCTGGCCTTGAGAAGATTACAAAGAATTCTTTAGCAGAATGAAGAGATAACTGGCACTTTATGTGACTGTGGTATTTCCTATACACATATGTTTAATTTTCTCTCATTGATATTCTATAAAAATTCAACTATTAAAGTATTAATTTGGTTTTCTTTCTTGTTATTTTTTTCCAAAGTATCTTACATGCTCATTCACTCATTTATTCGTTCAGCAGATACTTATTGAGTTCTAAGTGTGTTCTAGGCACTGGGCAGGATACCAGGGATACAAAGGTAAATTTTTGAAGGATCCATTTCCACTAGCTGCACATTTTAAGAGCTCATCGTATGCTAAGAATCATGAGAGGAATTGAAAAGAACTAGACTAGTTCCTTCCTTCAGAAAACTTAATGTAGTGGGAGAGATCACATATTGACATGAAAAATACTCAACGTTTGTAGAGCAAGTGTGAATTAATGTGGTGAAACCTGAGTTCAAAAATTCAGGGATGATATAAAATGAATATGCTGTCTGAAGGGCTTGCACACTGTCTTATGAAAGACAGTGCAGTTCTCTCTATACTTTGGAGGATCCTCCAGGGTCTTGAGTTGGATATAGGTAGAGATACCAATCCCTCTAGTCTCCAGGGTGGCCATACAGGACACGAGGTAACTGAAACCTGTCATCTCTGGCTGTGAGCAGCCTCTCTTAGAGGCACAGTGTGCTGTACCAATATATTTTTCTACACATACCATTGTGTGAACAACCTTTGGCAGCACTGCTTTGGGGAAGATAATTTCATGACTTCTAATTTTTCTCATTTTCTGTAGATATGTATGATCAAGTGCTGAAGTTTGGTGCTTACATCGTGGACAGCTTGCGGGAGTGCTCCCAACCTGTGATGGTTTACATTCCTCCCCAGGCCGAATTGCGGGGTGGCTCTTGGGTTGTGATTGACCCCACCATCAACCCCCGGCACATGGAGATGTATGCTGACCGAGAAAGCAGGTAGCGTGCCTTTCTAATTTCCATTCACTGCCTCTTAGGACCCTCTAGCTGTTGGCTTCCTCCTGAAGAAAATTATAACCAAGAAAACTTCATTGAATCTATCCATTCCCAAAGGACTCCAAGGACAGAAAAATAGGTTTTCTAAATAGTGTCTGCTGGCCTCAGAAGGAAACCAGGCTGGAATCAGAATTTCTCAGTGTAATCCCCTCATCCCAGATTCCTTTACTATCAGTCCTCCCTTCCAGGCACCTCCAAACTCAGAGAAATTTTCTCCTCCCACTTGTTTTTCAGGTGTGCCTATTCACCATCTCTTTTTTAGGTGTGTGGCAAAGGAGACTTAAAGGGAGTTGCAGTGGAAAGACCGGCCTGTTTTAATCTGGAGTTCTAGGGATGTGTTCAACTGGTTGAGTATCAGGCAACAGCAGTCTTTACACTTCCTGGGCTGCTTCTTATTGTCTGTTGAATAAGGTGGCTGGTCACTGATGTGCACTACAGCACCCTCATCTATGACTCCAAACCAAAGCTCTTTCATTGCTTTGGAGCCCAAGTCTTTGCTCTGGCATTCCAGGAGGCTGAAGAACACAGTATTTGCAGCACCCAAAAAAACTGCAAGAGAGAAGCCCAAGTTTGTTGAGAGGTGGTTCCTGAAACTACTTAAGTAAAACACATCAAACCCAGCACCCTTTCATAATGTGTTCTCAACTCTTTCTTCAAATCCAATCTGTCATTTACTAGGTTTTGGCAAGTCTCTTAACTTCCTGTACTTCTCGTTTTCTTTCCTGTAAAAGGGGAATAAGAGCAACACCTTACATCACAGTGGATGTTCACTATGTAAAATACTATGAGGATCTATAGATAAGCACTTAGAACTTTGTCATGCACATAGTAGGCATTAGCTCTCTTTTTTTCTAAAATATTAAAGTTTTTTTTTTTTTAAAGGTATTTAGAAGCTGGGCGCGGTGGCACACGCCTGTAATCCCAGCACTTGGGAGGCTGAGGCAGGAGGATCGAGAGTTCAAAGCCAGCCTCAGCAACTTAGCGAGGCCCTAAG
>JAJEJO010000200.1:192560-210712 GCA_020662805.1 Glaucomys volans | reverse complement strand
TCCCTGAGTTCAATCCCCAGTTCCAAAAAAAAAAAAAAAAAAAGGTATTTAGAGCAAGATTACTGGTGATAAAAACACCATTAGTATTCCGATTGGTATTCAGTAGAAGCAAGCCTGAAACCTTTCACTTCACGCATTTTTGCAGCAGTGGGCAGAATGTTTTACCTACTGCTTTGCTTGGCCTACTATCTGATACAAGTCTTACCAGCAGACTGACAGCTATGATGTAGGGCAATCAACATCGACCCCTCACTTATTCATTGTAAGTGCTAGAGGTGGTTGCCTTACCCCTGTGCCTATAGCATCTCCCCACCCCCCACCCCTGAAAATCATGTGATTCTTGTCACCCTTATCAGCTGTAGTTGGTGGAGTCTGTATTCTCTCTTTGAAATGGAAGTCAACTGGCGAGTAATGAGAATTATTTTAATTGCTTTTTTGCCAGGCCTTTCTCAAATCTCGCTTAGATACTTCTTTGGTGTTTTCCTTTCTCCCTGGGGTGACTTTTGTAAACCATGGGTGGGCAAAACCATAATGAAGCTATTTCCTGGTCCACAAATTGTAACTGGCCTCATTCTGTTGTCTCTTTCCTTTAAAATGCCTCTATTTCTGTTTTGTTTTCTTTCTTTCTGATCCAGGGGATCCGTTCTGGAGCCAGAAGGGACGGTAGAAATCAAATTCCGCAAAAAGGATCTGGTGAAAACCATGCGTAGGGTGGACCCAGTCTACATAAGCTTGGCTGAGCGATTGGGTATGTCTGCTTGTCCTCCTGGCAAATCAATGAGCCATTCAGCTGATTTGTAATGAGTGCATTCATAGGCCAGGGGAGGACGCACTGAAGCATTTGATCAAATTCATGATAATCTTTATTTACTGTCCTCTATATGGTAAGAACTCTGGTAGAATGAAATAGTGTGTGTAATAGGAGGGAAAGTGGGCTCTAAAAAAGCAAAAGTCACGCATATTTTCTTCTGATATTTTCTTAGGGTTACAAGTAGCCCACCTTTCTAGAACATTCTTACAGAGAATGCCTACCTTGATGTTGCTATTGGGGGCAGGCTAATCAGGCAGAGCTTATGTGAGATTTAAATATGTCCTGGTCTACTTGCCTCTTTGGACAGCCTGTCTCATTTCTGAGAGGTGTGAGAGTCAGTGTCATATATAGAAAAGCTGGAGTCTCTACTCAGGCGATGTTCTGGGGTCACCTGAGCTAGAGAAATGCAAGCAAAGATTGTGCGCTGTGCGCTTCCAAAGAGTGGCTACCACAGCAATAGCCCCAGAAGTGTTCACATTTGATGCTTCTAGCCATTACCCTGTGTTCATTTGTTTTCAGAGATTTTGGAAGGCACTTGTGATTTGAAGAGGACTAAACTATGAGAACCCTACATTGAGTCTTGAGTCCAAATGAGTCTAAAACACTGATTTTCTGCTCAGGTGTCCCATTGTGTCCCTTGCTATGTTATTAATTGCTTAGGGTTCTTTCGTTGACTGTTGGGGTTTGGTTTGGTTTGGTTTTTCTAAAGGAACAGAAAGAATATCTTTAAACATAGTGAATCTCAGGGAATGCAAGGAGCAAATGAGAGATTTTAGTTCATTTATCTTCCAAAGAGTAGTTTAAGGGCTGAGGTTGTGGCTCAGTGGTAGAGAGCTTGCTTAGCATGTGTGGCACTGGGTTCGATTCTCAGTTCTGCATATAAATAATAAAATAAAGGTCCATCAAAAACTAAAAAAATATTTTTTTGAAAAAAGAGTAATTTAATTAATGAAACACCATTGGTGGACTCTATATCCTCCCCATCTTGGAACAGAAAAAACTGCCATGTGTTTCCCTGTAGTGTGAAGACTGCCTGTCCAGGAAATTGGAGCCATAAGCCAGTCTGCTTGCCTAACATGGTGACTTGGGTTACAAAAAACTCTGTTTCTACCCCATTGTTTGCCATTAAGTAACTGCCACCAGTAACTCTAACCTACTGGAGCTTGATCTTTTTATGGGAAATGCACACATACAAGAAGAAATTGGCAAAGTTGTTTCTAAAATCTATTGCCACCCGGAATTGTCGAGGTGTTTTTTTTTTCCCTTTATTTTCCAAACAGGATAATTACTTCTGACCAACCCCATACACTTTAATTAAAGTAACTGCAGCTCCAGAGCAAGTTACTTACAACTGTACATAGAGAGAGCTCTAAAAGCTTCAGCCACTGATAAGCATCTCACTTAGATGGCTCATAATTGCTCCCAGCATCCAGCGATCGTTGCTGCTGTTTCTACCACTAATTCTGTACAATGACAGCAGTGCCACAATTGCAGAACACAGTGAATTGCAGAATTTCCTTTCTTTTTTCTTCTTTCTTTCCTTCTTTTTTTTTTTTTTTTTTTTTTTTTTCTTCTTTTTTTTTTTCCCCTGGTTTTCTTTCTGGCCAATTTAAAATTTGTCAAAGTCGGTCTTCTTCTGGATCACTGCCCTTTGATATTTCGCGCACTCCATTTGCCACAAACAAGCCGCAGGGCCGCAGTTCATGCTGACTCTAGCAGAAGCAGAGAGAGCTCCATTTATCTTACACTGCCTGCTGAATTCCTACTCATTAACTGGGGGTTCACTGCCTCTTTTTAACCCCCCAATGGCTGTTATCATCCCTTCAGAGTAACTGGGTGGTGGGAAGAGGGATCCTTTCTACATCTGTTTGCAGAACAACTGAACTGTGAGGGCTGTGGGGCTGAAGCTTCCTTCTCTCCAAGTAAAGTGATATTGCTCCCACCTTCACCCAGCACCTTTTAACTTTTGAAGCACACAAAGGGGAGAGGGAGGAGATTCCCAAGTGATGGCCATTTAATCATTTGTTACAAATCATCTCATTATCAATTTCTTACCCACACTGAAGAAAATCATATTTGTTTAACCTTGACCAAAGTGGTACTCAGGAAGGAATCTGTAGACTCCTGAAGGCAAAGCAGGCTCTGGTCCAGGGCAGCTTGGGAACATGAGCAATGGATTTGGAATAGAAATAACCATGTGCAAATCTTGGATATGTTGCTTGCAAGTAAATAGTTTAACTTCTCTGAACATCAGTTTTCTTCATCTATAAAGTGGGTCTAACACTCCCACCTAACTAATGTGAGGATCAGATGAATGTGCCTTTGCTTTGAATTTCAAAGCAATTTTTAAACATGGAGGTTGGCATTATTTCTTTTCAATCATAATCAGGAACAGTAATGGCCATGTTTGGTATTAAAAATTTTCTGTGGCTTAGACCCACATTAAAAAATACAAATGGGTCCAATTCTCAGACATTTGCAGTCTTTTAGAGACATCATACACCAAGGTGTGTCAATGACAGAACAGATTAGCCCACATGCACCAGAACATACTATGAACCCACTCCTTTGGGGGTTCACAATGTTCTTTTGGGGTTCACAGTGATTTTTGACTCACAATGCCTATAAGCAAAGAGTGTCAAAATGCTTTTTCACAAAGTGGGAGAAATGACCTCATTTTCCAAATTGGGAAATTGAGGCAAAAGAAGGGTTAAATGAATCTTCCAAGATACAAAATAAAGTCATATAAAATCCCAGAAGAAAATTCTCCTTTCCTATGTTCTGCTTTTCTCAATGTTTCCTCAGATTTTACCTCAGCTGAATACTGAGCCTGATATAAATTAAATGGGAATTCTTTCCCTTTGTGATCTAAAGCCAATTGCACTGAGAAAATCTGATTTAAGGAGAAAGCCTGTAGAAGTGGATTTTATCTTATATTCCTGATCTCTTCCCAGATTGACCTCTAGGCTGGGGAGCACTCACAGATTACTTTGACAAACCAGTACATAACTGATTGCATTCAAAAACATAATTATGATTTTTTTTTCTCTAAGGATAATGAGTATTATTTAATTTCTGAACAATTATCTTCATTTCTTCCTCAATTTTTATTTACTTATATGTTTATTTTTGGTGCTGGAAATTGAACCCTACACATTTTGAAAAATGATGTTTTGCCATTTTGTGTGCCTGGTTTGGATAAAAAGGTGATAAATTACTAGTTTGCATGTTTGTGATTTTAATAAAGTGAAAAGAGTGCATACATTGGTTTCTGATTGACATAAAGGGGAAAATTACTTCAGAAGAAAAGTAAACTAAGCCCACACTCCAGAGCTGAACTGGTTCTAACGGATTTTCAGAACCAGGGCTTAGTAGAGTCATTACAGGGAGGTTACAATCCCACCATTTAGGTTGCCTTAGGAAATTAAATTCCTTCTCTGGAAATAAAGCCCCAGCCCTCCAAGGCCTTTTTGTGTTCTCACTATAATCCTTATACTGCCTCACAGAGCCAGGATCCTGCAGGGGGATGGCTGTGGAATAGGACTACTTTGCTACTCTGGCCTCTTGAGTGCTTGGACCTCGGCTCCTCTCCTGGATCTATACCCAACTCTTGTGTTTAGAGAGAAATGATAAATCAATTTAGATGGAGAGAGAACTGTCTAGCCCAAGTGTGGAACAATTTTAACTTCCCCACAGTCCCTCTTCTCAATACAGAGGGGATCTAGGCAAAAGAGTCTATTAGGGGAACCTTATTCTCCATCATGGTGCTGTTCCTGGACAGCCGCACAGTCCACTATGCAGTTCCTCAGCTATGCCTAGACAGAATGAGCCCTGATGGTGACGCAAGCCACAGCAGTACCAGATGAGTACCGCTGCTGGCCCTTTCCTGGGTGCAGATGGAGTTGGTGGCAGCAGATGAGGACACCCATGTGTCTAACATCTTCCTTACAAGCCTCTCTTTCGCAGATAGGAAAGGACTATTGGGTGAAGGGGACTCAAGAATTACATCTGAACCATGAAGGTTTTTCCATCTCTTGCATCCATCTTTAAGGTGTAAGCTGAAAAGAGCCAGTTTTATTTGTTTGAGGCAGAAAGTGGTGCCCTTGCATGGAAAGTTGAGATGAGGAAAGAAAGAAGTTCCAGTATACATGCCTTGGAAATGACCTCTTACCTGTTGTGCAGTGTCCTAACTAGCACTGTGGCCACTGTGGCCTCTGTGGTAAGGAGGCTGATAAGAAACAACATAAAGTTTTCTACACAAAGGTAGATGGGGGATCCTGCCTCCTGCCCTAAGTTGGCAGCAGCTGAAAACCTACCTCCTTGCTTCAATTCAGAAGCTCTTTTGCTTGAGGCAATTTAGTGTGATGGTGACAACATTTTCTAGAAAGAAGTGGTCACTGAAGTCTGATCCCTTAATCTGATTGTATTTATGAAAGCACCTGGGCACGTCCCCTCCCAGAAAGCAGTGATTCCCAATTGTGCTAGGCCAGGACTTGACTGGGAACCCAAGCTTCTCCCTGCCTGAAAGCTATCGTCAGAAAGCATCTGAGACCCTCTGCCCTGCTTAATCTCAACTGTCTTGGATTCTTATATTCTGACCTGTCAGATTCAGGGAGTGCAAATTAGGGAAGAAAAGTAACAAAGACTGTAAAGGCATCTTTCTATCAGAACTTACCAAGAATCCTGTGTTGTTTCCTGAGTTCTTTATCTGGATATATTTGTGTGAGGGCACAGGGGCAGGAGTGAAGGGGGAGTAATGAATGTTTTTATTTCTAGTTGGAAACCTCTGGGTTTATTGTAATGATTTTTTAAATATGAACAGCAAAGCACTAACAGTATTGCAAGGAACTTTAGAGTTAAACATCCCTTGAGAAGATTGCTGTTAAAATCAATATGCAAATGCAGCTGTATTTAGATAGGTATGGCCCCCTTTGAAGAAAAGCAGATATATGAAAATGGGATTTTAAAAAACTAGATACATTGGGAGAAATTATTCCCATTACAAAAGGATTATTTGCTTTACCAAAGGATTCACTGCAGGGTTCCTTCTAAATAGCTCCCTTAAGGCATTTAAAACAGGATCTGATTTACACAGTTTTTCAAGAATGCTTTTGTGTAAAGAAAGGCACACCTGTTATGGATATAGAAATAGTTTTGCAGGATTTTTTTTTTCACTCTCTTAACTATCTTTGTAGAGAAATTTCTTTCAACATAGAAAATGTGATTACATAGATCTTTTAAACAGCTACTTATGTTTGTACTTTTGAATCTTAATAAGATTCCAGTCATTTTTATGTTGATTTTTTTAGTCTCAAGGTTGAGGTATGGATGTATCTTTTAATATCTGAGATATTTGGGAGCTTTGTAGGGAGGGTGGTGTAGTTCTTATCTCTAGTGTCATAAGTATTTAACCAATCAAAGCAACTTTCTTCTTTTTTAAGAGAAAGAAGAAGGGCCCATAAAAGTTAAAATTAGGTTTAAATTTACAGAGGCTTCACAGTTTAACTTAAAGAAAAGTTAAGAATGCTTTAAAAAACACTTTAATGTTACTTTCTTTTATAAAACCTTTTCCCTGTTTGCCAGATTAGGATTGTTGTTACATAAATAAGGAACTGAGTTCAAAGAAGAGAAGATTTCTACAAGGTCACCTATTGCCTTTGGCTGAACTGAGAATTGTTAGACTACCAGTCTGATTTTTATTCTAAGCTTCAAAGGTCTCACCTCTCCCAGATGCTGCTCCCTAGGACTGAAGTCTGCTTGTACTAGGGTGGACTGCCGCCCCCGCCCCCAACTCCCCCAGTGTCAGGGCTGATAAAAACTCCTCCAGTTGTGGAAATCAGCTGCTCCAGGCATTTCTCTCCCCCTTTAACCCAATGGAGATTTGGTTCTGCCTTGTGTCCTTACTCAAGGTATATACCTAACTGGGCTGCTGTGTTGAGGGGAACTTGCAGGTCAGTTTAATAGGTTTTGTTTAAGGAACCTGGGCTCAGTTCCCAGTTCCACACTTCCTAACTTCATAGCCTTGGGCAAGTTACTTTTTTGTGTCTCAGTTTCCTCATCTGTAAGGTAGTGATCTTTAAAGTACTAAAGTATCAGCATAGTAATATTTCAGGTTAGCTCCTCACACTTGATCAGTCTAGTGATGGATGCCTCTTCTATAATTATCTCTTTACATTTAAAAATTTTTAATGATATGTTTTCATTTTGAGAATTTCATGGGGACTTCTTATGTTGAGTAGGAAGGGATAGGAGCAACCTACCTTTCTACTCCTCTCATTTTAGCCTTTGCCTGAAGTAAGATTTTAGAGAAGAATGACTTTTTCTCTCTGAACTATATTCTTACACGCGCGCACACACACACCCACACACACACCACACACATGCGCGCATACACACCGACTTGCTTTCCTAAAAACCCTGAGGCCCTGCAATCTGACTGGAAAAGAAAGAAAACCATTTCAAGATATTTAATTGTATAGGGAGCTTACAGGATTGATCGAGAGCTTAGCTTTTTACTATAGTCCAGTGAATAAGAAATGCTCCTGACAAACGATCAATGATAGGATAATCACTCTTTATCCCCCTCCTCATTCTTACCTTCTTTCTTTCAGGAGAACAGGGTTCAGAAGTCAAAAATCTTTATAGACGCCGCTTTTAAATTAAGCAGAAAATAGACATTGACATATTTGTTAATCTCCCCTAAATCATTACCAGGGCTGACTGCTTTGCTATACAAGGAGAGAGGGGCCCTCAGTGTGCAACATAAGGATATAACTAACTAGCTGAAGAGCAGCCTTTGTTTTTAGAAAACAAAATTTTTAAAAACCATTTTTTTCCCTAAAACAAAGCACACAAATTCTTGGCTTTCTTATGTACATTTTAAAACACATACATTTTCTACTTCTGCCTTTGCTTTGCTCTGCTGCCATTTTGAGGTGGGTCTTCAGCTGTGATCAGAGGCATCTCTGAAGGAATCAAACAAAGCAGCCCTTGGGGAATGCTCTGTGGTCTTCCTAGTCTCAGGAGGGCCAGAGCATTAGAAGTGTTTTTCAGTATTCTTTCAAAGTTTTAGTTTAGTTTTGTTTTGTTGTTGTTGTTGTTTTGTTTTTTGTAGTACTGGGGATTGAACCCAGGGATGCTTTACCCTACACCCCCAGTCCTTTTTAAGTCAGGGTCTCACTAAGTTGCTGAGAGTCTCACTAAGTTGCTGAGGCTGGTTTTGAACTTGCAACCCTCCTACCTCAGTCTCCCTAGTCCCTGAGATTACAGGCATGTGGCACGTGCTAGCCTTAAAATAGTTTGGATGGCTGAGATCTATGTTAGTCAACAGCAGCCCTCTCATGTCCCTCTAATTTGGTAAGGCCAAAGCCTTGTTTCCAGAAGGCTCTTCTGCTCAGCCCATAGTTCCTGCCTCTGTTGTGCCCTTTTCTGAACCTTGCTTTAGACTCCTTGCTAAGAAAAGGAACCAACTCTCCAGTTGGTCTCCCTTCGGTGACCTCTGCCAAGATGTCTGCTTTGCCACCATCTTCAGTGCCCATTTAATGAGGAAGAACATAGGGTTTGGAGGCAGACTGACCTAAATGTAAATCCTGACTTTAAGAAGGGATGTCATTGGGAGTCATTTTTCACTTCAGAGCCTCCATTTTCTTGCTTATAAAATAGATATCCCATAAGATTGGGTTATCATCAGGATCACAGATAACATATGTGTACAACTTGAAAAGTGCTCAGTTATGTTCTCTGGCTTGGCAACACTGTTAACAGCTGACCAGACCTAGGCCTGAATTGTGTGTAGTAACTAATGAGATGTGTGATCCTGAAAGATCTGAATGCAGTGTCTGATAGACAGTAAGCACTCAATAAATCGTGCCATATCTGGTCCACTTACACATATATGTGTCTTTAAGCTCAGTGTCGATTGTCCAGAGGGAGAATACTGAAGGGGTCTGAGACTCTCTGTTTGGCCATGTACATGATACTGCTATCCCTTGGCTCCCAGCAAAGCTATAATTTTACCTGCTGTTGTATTAATTCTCACTCTATGGTAATAGGTGAAGCTACTTAAGTTTAAGGCCTGCATAGAGCATTGCACCTGACCTACAGAGTGGATGGGAATTATTGGAGATATTGTCCTGGCCTTCTTTATGGAGTGGGACTAAGATGGAAAGTCAGCTTTGGAGTCTGCCAGCATCACTGAGCCTTTTCTGAAATGCTAAGTATGCTACTCCTGAAGTGCTGCTCTTCTACCTCAAATGAGCAAATAGAGAACATGATGTGATGTTGAAAAACTTTGGGGGCCAAACTGCATTTGAGTCCTGCTCTGTCACTTCTTGCTTTGTGACCTTGATAGGATACATAAATTCTCAGTGCCTGTTTTTTCACCTCTAAGATGGGAACAATGAGAATGTAATCTTCTAAAATAATTGTGACAATGAAATGAGCTAACATTTAAAACATGTACAATGTTATCTAGTACGCCGCAGCTATTAATTCTTTTTTTTAAATGCTGGGGATTGAAACTGGGGCCTTGCATATGCCAGGCAAGTGCTCTACCACTGAACCACATCCCCAACCCTTTAACTTTGATTATTGACTATATGCATTGAATAGCCAAGAACCGCCCCCCTCCCCAAGCTTGGCTGATTTTTTAGAAATTTTCATTTGATACAATTCCGTAAGTTACAAGAATAATACAAAGCAACTTGTGGTGCCTTTTTCCTCAAATCCACCTATTTTTAACACCTTGCCCCATTCACTTCATCACTTGTGCATACTCCTGAGCATGTGTGTATGTTCACTCTCACTTGCCACACACACATTTTCTTTGAAAGATTCGCAAATAATCTGTAGACCTCACGCTCCTTAATCCATAAATATTTAGTGTGTGTTTCTAAGAACACAACTTTCTCTTACATAGCTATAATGCATTTATTAAATCAGGAACTATAAACATTGATGCAATACTATTGTTTAATCCATGACTCATATTAAAATTATACCAGCTCTCCCAATAATAACTTCCTCTTTGGACCTAAAATTGAATCCCAAATGACTCATTACAGTTCATTGTCATGAATTTTTAGTCTCTAAACTGGAATAATTCTTCAGCCCTCATCTTTCATGATCTTAACACTTAACATTTTTAAAGTGTGCAGGCCACTTTTTGTAGCATATTCCTTATTTGTGTTTGTCTTTTATCTCCCTGTGGTTTGATTCAGATTCTGTATTTTTGGCAGGAATATTGGAGAAGTGCTATTCTGTTCTTCGTAGCACATTGTATCAGGAGGCGCATGATGCCACTGTGTCCTATTATTGATGATGGTGACAGATTACTTTTAAGGTTCTATTCACTAGCTTAATTCACTGTAAAGTTACCATTTTCCCTTTTGTTTTGTTGTTCTTTTTATGGGATGGAATCTAGGGGCACTCCTCTTTTTGAAATTTTTAAAATTTTTTTTTGGAGACAGGGTCTTATGCTAAGTTGCTTAGGCCCTTTGCTAAATTGCTTAGGATGTCACTAAGCTGAAGCTGGCCTCAAACTTGGCAATCCTCCTGCCTCAGCCTCCCAAGTTACTGAGATTACAGTTGTGTGCTACCACGCCCACTTTTTTTTGTAAAGCACTACTCTAAGACTTTTTGAATACTCTATTCTTCATCAAACTTTCCCTCACTAGTTTTAGTATTCATTGATGAGTCTTAGCAGAATCAATTACTATGATGGTTGTAAAATGGTAATTTTCTAATTTCATCATTCCTTCTGTTTTAATTGTTATTCTACTATAAGGGAAAGCATTCCTCATCCTTTCTCCACTATTTAATTATTTATATGAAGATGGATTAATATCAAAATAGATTCTTATTCATAGATATTCTCACAATTAACTGAGACCTAACCATCTCAGATTTAGCCAGCAGGAACATATTCACACTGGCATCTGCATCCTTCTTACTTTTCTCAACCAGACACTTCCTTCCTTTTTGTCACATGTTCTAAGCTAATCTTACATTTTTCCTACTGCAGCCCTGTAATCAGCTATTTCTCCAAGGAGGCCTTGGTTCCTCAGTGGAAAAGGAAACACATTTGCTTTCCTATCAAGGGCATTCTAACTAAGAAAGTCTCATCTCAGAAGACACCTGTCAGCCCTCCTCCAGTCAGCTCTCCAGGCAGGGCCACACTAAATGAATGGTCTATGGTGTCAACCCATGGTGTGGGACCCAGTGTGGTCATACTGTTTACCTGTTTTGAAAGGAAGGCTGCTGAGTTATCAGGGACTTAAGGCAGCAGGTGAATGATTGTCCGTTGTGTGAAAACCGAAGAAAAGATAGCTTTCTGGCACCCTTCATCATAGTTTTAAAATACTGATGGGTTTAGAAACAAGGTGGAATTGGGCATCCAAAAAACTCATAAAAATGAAACCAGGTACTACAGGTACATCTCTGTTCTGTTAGCATGTGTTCATGTATAATAGTTAAGGTGCACTGAGCAGCCCAAGGCTATTTATGGCATATGATTCATAGTGGCATAAAAAACAAGGCCTGTTCTCAAACAGGCATGCTTAGAATAGACCTTTCTCTTCTGCCTCACATCACCTGTGCTCATGTAGTTGTCAGCTTTGGTGACAAAGCACATCAGGTTGTCCCCAGCACCAGGGGCTGTCACCTATTACTCCTTCAGCTAGACTTACTCCTCCTTACGAGGCAGGCAGCTAAATTTTCAGTATTGATTGCAAATCCCATTCTGAAAGTAATTAGGAAGAAAAGTCCAACATGGCAACACCTCTACTAGGCCACTATTGATTGGAGGGGGGTGGTCTCTTTGTTATAAGGAATTCTAGTCTCCTCTCTGGTAAGTGAGGGGACTATGTGCTTATAAGCTCAGTAATCCAACTGAGGTTTGTGGATTGCCTCTCTGGTGTTTTTTAACCCTTCCTTCTTTTTTAACCCAAAACTTTAGAAGTTGTTCAGGTACTTACCAGTTTGGCAGGTAACTGGCCTGGACGTAGGGAAACTAGAGCTGCTGGTTTGTGCTCTGAACATAGGGGAAGCTGTCCTATCACATCCCACATTCAGAATAGTCTGTCTGCTCTAACCCTGGTTGCAGGGTTAGGCATGGTATCAGAGAGCCAGTGTGGCCTGGTGAGTGGAGGGGCCTGACTGTTGATGAGCTGATCAGAGGTGTCGGCCTCTTCGTGGTTGTTTGCACCTGCTCAGAGAGAGGCCTGGGAACCAGGCTGCCATCACTGCTTTCATACTTGTGACCTCCACAGGGAAGAGATGGCATTTGGGCTTCCTGTGGCAAGGTAAGGGCAAGGCAGGCATTTTTTTTTTTTTTTTTGTGGAACCAGGGATTGAACTCAGGGACACTCGGCCACTGAGCCACATCCCCAACCCTATTTTGTATTTTATTTAGAGACAGGGTCTCACTGAGTTGCTAAGGGCCTCGCTAAGTTGCTGAGGCTGGCTTTGAACTCGCGATCCTCCTGACTCAGCCTCCCAAGTCGCTTGGATTACAGGTGTGTGCCACCATACCCGGCTTGGGCAGGCATCTTATAGAGTCATGTTATACAGCAAAGAGGTCATGAAGACAGTGGAAAGCCAGGTCCCAGAGGGAAGAAGGCAGGGTGACGTTGAGCTTCCCGGGACTGTGGCTGCTTCTCTGCAGATTCCTGATCACAGCATAGTCTGACAGGCAGGTTTATCTAATTGCAGGCACCCCAGAGCTAAGCCCAGCTGAGCGGAAGGAGCTGGAAAATAAGCTGAAGGAGCGGGAGGAATTCCTGATCCCCATTTACCATCAGGTAGCCGTGCAGTTTGCCGACTTACACGACACACCAGGCCGGATGCAGGAGAAGGGTGTTATTAATGTAAGTACAATGGTTGCTACTTCTCCCTACTTGTCAGAGATGAGTAAGTGTGTCATGCACAAAAACCCACAAGCAGGGAGCTGTTGGCCAGATTAAAAGAGCCTTGTGCAAAACAAACAAGTTCTAATTTTTTTTTTTTTTAATTTTCCCTTTTTCTGAGTCCACTGTCATCCCAAAACAATGTGTTTTGTTTTGTTTTGTTTTTTTGCAGTGCTGGGGATTGAACCCAGGGCTTTGTGCTTGCAAGGCAGGCACTCTACCAACTGAGCTATATCCCCAGCCCCAATGTATGATTTAGGTTTCCATGAATTCCTCAGGATGCCAGCTCTATTTCACTGGTAGAAAACTGAGTCACATGTGCCTTCACTGGTGACAGTTGCCTGATGGTCTGTGGGTTACTACAGTGTCAAGGTTCCACAGCAGCTGATTCACCTTTGTTGTACATGCAAGTCATCTGAGCTCAAAATCAGTTTCTCTCTCTCTCTGGCTCTCTGAGAATTCCCAGTCTCTTCCCCAGAACCTCTCAGCCATTGTGGGATGAGCATTTGCCAGGCCCAAAGCTGTGCACAAAGCAAGGCTGTAGTTCTGCACAAGGGGACATTTGCAGGTGCTGGAAGCTCACAGCAGCTCTTTTGTGTGTTGGGTGGGGATGGGGGTAACTGGGGATTGAACTCAGGCACTGAACCACTGAGCCACATCC
This sequence comes from Glaucomys volans, assembly GCA_020662805.1. Classification (NCBI taxonomy): domain Eukaryota; kingdom Metazoa; phylum Chordata; class Mammalia; order Rodentia; family Sciuridae; genus Glaucomys; species Glaucomys volans. Next base: position 197,337 of record JAJEJO010000200.1, on the reverse strand, counting down.
CCAGCCCTATTTTGTATTTTATTTAGAGACAGGGTCTCACTGAGTTGCTTAGTTCCTCACTTTTGTTGAGACTGGCTTTGAACTCACCATCCTCCTGCCTCAGCTTCCTTAGCCACTGGGATTATAGGCGTGCGCCACCACAACCAGCACAGCCAGCTCTTGAGTCTGTAAGGGACTTGCCTAGAGAGTAGGTTTTTATGCCTATGGGGTTCCCTCCAGACTGAGTGCTGAACTGCAATTAGGGTTGGGTTGACTAAGCTTACTTTTATCTGTATGTAGGACATCCTGGATTGGAAAACATCCCGAACCTTCTTCTACTGGCGGCTGAGACGTCTCCTGTTGGAGGACCTGGTGAAAAAGAAAATCCACAATGCCAACCCTGAGCTAACTGATGGTCAGATCCAGGCCATGTTAAGGCGTTGGTTTGTGGAAGTGGAAGGAACAGTGAAGGTAGGTGGGCACCAGAGGAGCCTTCATGTGCTTCTCACCTCCACGTGAGGGTTGTAAGGCTCTTCATCTAGGAATCTACAGGCCTCGAAAGACAGGAGTGCAAGGGAATCCTGGAGGCCTAACCCCTCTTTCCCATGCACACATGGCCAGTAACATTTCTGGCATCTTGTTAGGACAAGATGGAAGGACATATTTGCAGCTCGTGCAGTTATTCAGGAAATCATTATGAACACCACTCCTAGAAACCAGTAGGCCCCTGTCCATACAGAGCTTATCTCTGGGGATAAGAGAGTCAGATGAGTCAAGAGCTCCTGCACTAAACATAGCAGATAGCATAGTCAAAGAGTAGACACCCAGCCTTGGGGAAGGAGGAGAGACAGTCTGAGAATACTCCTCGAGAAAATAATATCTCAGCAGAGACTCAAAAACACTGGGAATGAACCAGAGGGAAAGGTTGGGTTGGTGAGGGTAGTGGGGGGCAGTGGGTAGAAAGAATGTTTCAATGCATGATAGCAAAAGCAGTATGCATGCATAGGGCAAATATTTTAATATGGTTCAGAGATCAAGTGCTGGGTAAGAAGGGGAGTGGACTGGGGTGCTGATCACAGGCCCTGCCTATGATACTAGAGGAGTCGGGACTTTATCCTGAAGTCTGTGGGAAGCTACTGAGATATTTTAGAGCAAATAATATGCTCTGATTTCTATTTTAGAAACACCACTTGGGGAGGATATGAAGGATAGGATGGAAGGGGTATAGAGTCAGGAAGGCTAATAGATAGATTATTATAGCACTTTGTCAGGAGGTGCTATGACTACGATTAAAGATCTGATTCCATATGAGAGACAGAAGGGAATGTTCAGCCTGCATGTAGGGAACTAGGAATCGAACATCTTCTCAGAGTGATTCCATGGGAAGTACTCATGCCATGAAGGGGACCCCCTGAGATGGCATTCCTGTTGCTCTGACCTCAAGGCCAGGGATGGGGCAGGTCTGAGGCCAGGACAAGGTAGCAGAGACATTTGCATTTGCCTCTGGAATAGTGATGTGCGTAAGACAGGACACAGGAGGATGGGAAGAAAAAGCTGAATCCAGATGCAGTGGTGCACACCTGTAATCCCAGTGACTCAAGGCTAAAGCAGGAGGATCACAAGTTCAAAGCTAGTCTCTGTAACTTAGCAAGGCCCTTAGCAAGACCCTGTCTCAAAAAATTATTAAAAAGGACTAGAGATGTGGCTCAGTCATTAAGCGCCACTGGGTTCAATCCTAGTACTAAAAAAGAAAAATTAGGAGCTGGAGTTGTAGCTCAGTGGTCTAGTGCTTGCCTAACACATACAAGGCCCTGTGTTTATTCCCCAACACCACACACACAAAAAAAGTTAACCTTTATTAGCTAAAAACATGTGGATTAAATTGTGTCATTATACATTTTATCAGAATATTGATAGTATTGCTCAGAATATATTTTCCTATCTGTTAGCTCTGTGATCAAAATCTTTGACTACTAGGTTAGAGTATTGATGGAGGACTGGCAGCTGACAGGTGATGGCTTGAAGGGTCTTGGCCTACAAAAAAGGGCACTCTGGCTTCTTCCTGGAAAATGTTGCCTGGAGCCTCTGCTAGTCTTTCTCAGCAAGGAACTCCAGGATTCACTGTTAGTTTTAAAGCCAGTGCAGTGGGGTGCTTCTAAGATTCACCTTTGTGTTAAGTCTGCCCATTTCTTTACGACTGAAAAGCTTCTTTGGATAAATATTTCATATGTGCACAGGGGAGCACAGCCTTCTCCGACATTTGGTTCAGGTTAAGGTCAGCCTGTGGCATCATAATTGAGTGAGACAATTTTGTCAGTGGCTACTGGCAGCTTCTAGTGGAAGTTGACATTGAAAGTCACGCAAGTGTAAAATAGGAGGTTGTTCTCCAGTTAAGAGTGGTCAGCTAGGTAAATGGAGTGTGTGTGTGTGTATGTGTGTGTGGCCAGGAGAGGCCCATGTCCCTTCTTACCACATTAGTCACTAATGGACATGCACGGCCTCAGTAGGCACAAGGATGAGGAGAAGGAATAGTTTCCCCCCAAGCATGAAGTAAGTAGATAGGCCCCTCACTTGCTCCTTAGCATCCTGCTCCCAGGGGGACAGTGTGTCTGAAGAAATAGGTCATTGTCATTTCTTACCAGTGGAGAGAACTGTATGTGCACAGGCTCCTGACTAGAACAAGTGCAGGAGACACCTCCAGTCTCGTGGCCCAGGAAGAGGCTGCCTGAGCACCGGGAACCAGCCATACACAAGAATTGAGACAATTTCCTTTGCTCCAGTCTACAAAAGACAGCATCCTCCAGAACTCTCCATCCAGGGGACAGTGAGGAGTAAGGACAGGTGATCCTCTGAAGTCAGGGCATGTGGCTTTGAAACCTCCTTCCATATTCTGCAGGCTCAGCAGGACCTAGTTTAGTGTGGGGTGGGTGATAAAATCTGCAGCGCCCCTGAGAGAAGAGTGTTGGAGTGTTCAGAAGGCGTCATGCTGCCTCTGAAGGGCTACTATAGAATCTGCTTCTTGTTAGGAAATGGCTTAAACCCTTTTTTTTTTTTTTCTTTTTCTTTTTCTTTTTTTTTTTTTGGTTCTTCAAACAGCTACAGATTTTTTATGCTGTGTCTCTCAAGTGCAAAAAGTGGCTAAGTCTAGACCCTCACTTTGCACCATGAAGTGACTCTCTAATCCTTACTGTGGTGACTGGTGGGGAAGGACATGTAGTGATAGGCATCTATTAGCCATGCTCTGTGTTCTCTTTTCTAAAAGAATTTGTTTTCTTAATCTTAATCCTGAAAAAGGAGATTCTAGGACAAAAAATTGAAGACACTGATGTTATATAACTGAGCAGGGTAATTCTTTTGTTTCCCTTAGAGGTATCCGTTACCATGAATTATGGGATTCTATTTTAATCCACTGGGACAGTCCTGTTGTAGGAAATGGTGGAGTTTATGGTTCACTGCAGGCAGAAGCAAAGCACCTCTAGAGTTCCCTGAAAACAATAACAAGAACTGTGGTTTAAATTGGTTCGTAAGTATGTGGCACACATTTGTTTCAGGGGCGTATTTTCTGTCTTGATTTCCTACTTCCACAATTTTGTATGTAGTTTTTCAAATGGGCTGATTGGTCCTCCCCTTCAGTAGTAGAAATTGAGATTAGAACAAGGAAAAGAATGTGGGTTTTGGAATCTCACAAACCTTTGGGAACCCAGCTTTGCCATTTACTGTTGGGCATATTATTTGTTTTTTAACTTTTTTTTTTTTTTTTTTTTTTGTGTGTGTGCTGGAGATTGAACCCAGGGCCTTGTGCTTACAAAGGTAAGCACTCTGCCATCTAAGCTATATCCCCAGTCCAACTTTTTTTTTAATACATTATTTATTTATTTTTATATGGTACTGAGGATTGAACCCAGTGCCTCAGACATGCCAGGCAAACACTCTACCAGTGAGCCACAACCTAGCCCTGGGCAGAGTACTTGAATCTCCATGTCCTCGTATGTGAAATGGAGTGATATTTATGATGTCACAAGACTCAGTGAGGTTGAATTACTAAGTACAAGGCGCATAGCCTCAGCACAGTGTATCAGAAGCTAAAAATGACAATATAGGCTAGAAGTTAAAGGTGTGTGACTTCATGGTGTCAATGGGTAGGGTTTGGCTCCTGGGAAGTGGAGATGCTTGGTGAAAATCCTTTGATTTGGTGGCTATCATGTTCCCACAGCCTGGTGCCATCATGCATTCTTATTTTCCAGATGGACCCTTATTCCAGAGTTCCAGATAGGTAGCCCTTGTGAGGAAAAAGCACCCTTTAAGAGATCACTTAATCAAACTTTTTACAGAGGAGCAGGGAGGGAAGAGGTAAGGCACAACCAGGAAAGTGCTGCTTGGTCATGGGACAAGGTGGCTCTTAGGAGATGAGTGTCCAGCAAGCCACTCTGACCCACATGGTCTTTTGCTGCTATACTCCAGAGCCTCTGAAAAAAATCATATTGCTTCCTAGGTAGGTAAAACCTTATAAGTGGAGGCATATTGAAATGTCTTTCCAAAATATACACTTACTCAAGGATGTGTGTGTCATCCCACCCTCTGGACTGGGTGGCTCCTAGATGTCCAGGTGAGAATTGCAAGGAGGTGGAGATGTTTCCAAAAAGCTCACTAGGTGACTTCTTTGTGGGGTGTGGTAATCAGGGCTCACTCCCTGGCCCTGTTGTACTGTTACCGACAGAGGGCTTAACAGTTGTTAGAAACCAAACTTTCCAAACAGGTTTTTTAGATTTTTGCGAGCTAGACTATTACACATAATTAG
>JAJEJO010000200.1:115566-192160 GCA_020662805.1 Glaucomys volans | reverse complement strand
AAAAAAAATTTTCTGGTTGGCATGTCTGGCAGGTAACATAAGGCCTGTCATAAGGTTAGCAACCCAGCATTTCACACTTATTTAAAATCTATGCTGAAATACTGGGAATATCAGCCACATTTTCCTAATTCTAAAGAGAGAAGTGATAATGGCTTTTTTCCTGGAATTGGAATCCCTGTCCTAGATGGCTAGAATATCTTAAAACTTTGTTCTAAAGAGGCCAGACAAGGAGTTGTAAACTCCACAGAGAACTTCTTTTCCCAGGTGGAACATGTTACCTCTCAACAGCATATGAAGCCCTTCCCGGGTCTGAAACCAGTGCCACTGGGGTGCATTCATTCATTTGTGCTGAATGCATGGATTAAGATTTGTAGCCCTTTGTCCTTTGTGTGCTCTGGGCTGTGATCCGCATTTTTTCGGGGTTGGGGCTTGGTGGTTGCCATCCAGTGGACATGTTTACATGAGCAGCGGTTTCATGTAGAGGGCCCATATTCTCAAGCAGCTGTAAAACGTGGAATGTGCTACTCTGATCTTGCCTGGGAACTTTCTTAAGTGTTTAAACACCTAGCATGTTTTGTGACTGCAGGAGGGGAGGCAGAAGAGTTTTCTCTAGAGGGTAGCTGGCTTTCCAGTGTAGTGTCTGAGCATCGTTAGAAGCAGGCATCTCGTTAGCTAATACATTACACCAATCAAGGAGAGTTATCTTAAGCCACAATTAATCTGCTCCCTGGCATATGTTGATAGGAAAGCATCATGCTGTTTCTTAATTAAAAGCAAACGGATTAAAAATGATTAATAAGAGTATTAAATATTCTCCTAAACTAAAGGCTTTGGGATTCTTGGGTAAATCTAGTTGGTGTTATTTTTCCGCATCCTGAAATCCAAGGAACATCCATTGTTTTATTTTTCCCTCCCTGCAAATCTTCTAAGTAAGAGAAGGTATAAATCTTCGAACCACAGAGAAGTCTACTTTACCAATGATAGAAATGGAAATGTGGAAGTTTAGATCGCAGTGGTTGGAGTCTGGCTCCAGGTGTGTCTATCCCCATATGGCTCCTCATCCCAGAACACATGAGTGAGTTAAGACAACCACACAAGAAAACAGAACTTCCTATCTTCCCCTTGTCAGTAGGGATTGATGTGACACTTCCTTTCCTTAGGAGCAAAACACCTCCCCTCCCTGTTGTGCAGGGCACTGTGGCACACGCCAGCAACTTGGGAGGCTGAGGCAAGAGGGTTGCAAGTTTGAGGCCAGACTCAGTAACTTAGCAAGGACTTGTCTCAAAATTTAAAAAAGTCTGGGTTCAATCTCCAGTATACACACACACACACACACACACACGCACACACAGACACACTCCCCACCACCACCAACAAGAACAAACTTCTCCAGTCCTTTGTGAAGCACAGAGAAGGCTCCCTCAGGTTTGCACTGTCATGACCACACCATCCTGGCTGAAGAAAAGTTGATCTATCAGTGATGACAGGTAGAGATGGGCAGATCTGGAGCCAGAAAAGGAAATGGACAGAGAGCAAGAAAAAACTCACTGCTGGTCTTTAGTCTAGGAATGCATCCTTCATGTGTAAAGGACTCCTTAAAGGTTTTGGAGACACCAAAGTCAGTGACATGACACGTAATAACCAGTCACAACTAACTCGCCAGCTAAGTTAGGACTAGGAAGTGGGAGTCTGAAAAGAAACTGTGTTTTTTGTCTGGTTGGGTTTTTTTTGTTGTTGTTGTTTTGTTTTTTGTTGTTTTTTTCTTTGCCATACTGAGGATTGAACCGTGGGCATGGTGCGTGCTAGGCAGGTGTTCCACCATTGGGCCACAAACCCAGCCCTTTTCATTTTATTTTGAAATAGGGCCTCACCAAGTTGCCCAGGCTGACCTCAAACTTGGGATCTTCCTGACTCAGCTTCCCCAGTAGCTGGGATTACAAGCATTTGCCACCGCACACGGCTAACACCATGTTTTTAAAGGCACAAACCAGGCTAGAAAACAGCTCAGTGCCCACTTTCTTGCTGCTGGAGGCCTGTTGGAGGGTGTAGTAGGAACGTCCCCTCCATGCCTTCATAGGCCCTGCGGTTGCAGCTGTACCTTTTGTGCCCTTGCCTGTATCCAGGTTTCTCCTAGCCACAAGGCAAGCCTCAAAGCCTCGAGTTTCCAGCATGCCCACCTATTAACTTACAGCACCAAACTCATTGTCATTCTGACTTTGACTTCGTTAGTGATAACAGAGAAGGATAGCGTAGCGCACCTTTAAATGACGAGCTTTGTGTTTAATTACCCAAACAAAATGACATAAATATGAATGAGCCCTAATGGTGGTACTTGGTTTTCCGGAAACCATTAACAAAACGATTCCTAAATGATTTGTAAAGAAAATGAGAGGAGAAGAGAGCAAGAAGAAGGCTATTAGGCTTCTAACACACTCCTGAATTATTATGTAGTCAACTACCTAGGAAATACTCAGCTAAATGATCTTGAAAAACAGGAGACAGGAAGTGGTTTACTGAGACTTTCAGGATTGTAGACTTCCTGATCCTTTTGCATACTAGTAAGACGGGAGCAGGCTTCTGACTGGTGGCTCTTCTATAGTAGCAGGACTGTTAACATCAGTCCTCCTGGGATCTCAGTGAAACAGTGGCTGGACTGCAGGAGGCTTCACAGCAGGACCAAGGCACAGTCCAGGGCCTCACTTGCTAGACCTTGCTGGGACCCCTGACTCACACTTTGGGAACTCAGTTTCTCCAAAAGGAAAAAAAAAACAAAAAACAACCTTAACTTCTCAGTCACGATTTTACTAAGCCATGTGGTCTATTCACTGTTTCTCTATTCAGGTTATTGAAGTCCCTTGCCTTATAGAATAGGTATCTACCCCAAATCCCAAATCTGACAAGACAGTCTGGTGTGAGTGCTGATGTTCTGGGAGAGCCCAGCTAGAAGCTTTGAATGTGTCTGTGAAGCTCACAAGGAGGGAAGGAGAAGTGCAGCTCCCCTGTCTCCTCCTATTACAATGGCCAGCATTTTTCACACTGAGCAAGCTTTGGGAATAAACTTTCCAGAAACTGAACAGTCAGGTGATGGGTCCTGGCCTGATCCCTGGTGTTTGACTAAGAGTCACTGTTTACAGGCCTATGTGTGGGACAATAATAAGGATCTGGTGGAGTGGCTGGAGAAACAGCTGACAGAAGAAGATGGTGTTCGTTCTGTGATAGAGGAAAACATCAAATACATCAGCAGAGACTACGTGCTCAAGCAGATTCGCAGGTGAGACCAGCACGGGAGACTTCCCTAAACTAGAGGGGCTAATTTCTCTCTCTTGGGTTTTTTTTTTTTTTTTTTTTTTTTGGTACCAGGGATTGAACACAGGGGCACATAATCACCAAGCCACATCCCCACCCCTTTTTGTATTTTATTTAGACAGGGTCTGAGTTGCTTAGCACCTCACTTTTGCTGAGGCTGACTTTGAACTTGTGATTCTCCTGCCTCAGCCTCTTGACCACTGGGATTACAGGCATATGCCACAGCACCTGGCTAGTGGAGCTAATTTCTTTGGAATAAAAAGTTCAGAACAGGGAATGGGGTTGTGGCTCAGTGGTAGAGCACTTGCTTATTAGCACATGTGAGGCACTGGGTTCAATCCTCAGCACTACATAAAAGTAAATAAAGGTATTGTGTCCATCTATAACTAAAAATATTTTTTCAAATGCTTTAAAAAAAAAGTTCAGAACAAATCATGACATGATGCAGATTTTTGTGGTCTCTTGCTATCAGAGACTGCTATATAGTACAGCCCTAAGGCACATGTCTTTCTTTGGTCCCCAGGGATTTAGTAATATCAGCTGGATGAAAGCTTAGCCACATCGCCAGCCCTTTTTATTTTTTATTTTGAGACAAGATCTCACTAAGTTGCTGAGTCTGGTTTTGAACTTGCGATCCTCCTGCCTCAGCCTCAGGAGCCACTGGGATTACAGGCATGCGTTACTGTGTCTAGCTAGAGATATTCTTGTGCATAGCTACAGCAAATTTAACATTAATTTTAAAACTTTTTAATCTTCAGTCTACCATGTGAGCTGGTGTGTATAGCTCAGTGGTAGAGTACTTGCCTAGTATGTGCCAAGTCCTGGATTTCATTTCCAGTACTGAAAAAAAATTTACCATTTGTAGCACATTGTTCATTTTGAGATTGCCTAATGTGGTTCTGTGATGTGGCCTTCACAGAGCACCCCATCTGGAGGCACACAGTGTTCATCTGCCACTCCAAATTTGATTTCCATCACCTGGTCAAGATTTTGCTCAATTTCTCCACTGTATACTGGTTTTTCCTCCTTGTACTTAATGAGCAGTCTATGGGAAGATGCTTTTTAAGGTCATGCAGATATCTTGCTCCCCATCAAAATTTTCCCTTGGACTTAACGTCTACTGGTGATTCTTGCCTGAACCTATCTCGACAATGAGGTTGCAAAATGATAACTTTCCAATGCTAGCCACCCTCCTCAAAGATCAGTCACCACTCAGATTCTATAAAGAGAAGTCTTCCGTCCTCCCCTAAATCATTTATATATTCTTTTTTTTTTTTCTTTATTTTTTTTTTTTGGCAGTGCTAGGGATTGAACCCAGGGCCTTGTGCTTGCAAGGCGAGCACTCTACCAACTGAGGTACATCCCCGGCCCCCTATATATTCATTATTGATATAAACTAATGAATGTTTGTGTTCACTAATTTATAATTTCATCGCTGTATTTACTTTGATGCCATATTGTCCCTGATTTAGCCAGTAGGCACCCCTTTCATGTAAACTTCTGTCAATGCCATTGTTTTTATTTTGGTTTGATTTGTAGTATTAGAAATAGAGGGCTGGGGATATAGCTCATTTGGTCGAGTCTTGCCTTGCAAACACAAGGCCCTGGGTTCAATCCCTAGCACCGCAAAAAAGAAAAAAGAAAAAAAAAAAGAAAAGAAATAGAACCCAGGACCTCATACCTACTAAGCAAGTGCTCTCTTATTGAGCTACATCCCCAGTTTTGGGTTGTTTTTTGTTTGTTTGTTTGTTTGTTTGTTTTATGATAGGGTCTCTCTAAAGTGACCAGGGTGGCTTCAAATTTGCAATCCTCCTGCCTCAGCCTCTGTAGTAGCTGGAATTACAGGTGTGTGCCACCATGCCTGGCTTTTTTGGAGTTGGGGATTTTTGTTTGGGTTTTTTTGTTTGGTTGTGGTTTTTTGTTTTGTGGGTTTTTTTGGCAGTATGAGGGATTGAACCTAGGGGTGCTCTACCACCGAGCTATATCCCAGCCCTCTTCATGTTCAGTGTCTTGCTAAGTTGCTGAGGCTGGCCTTGAACTTGCAATCCTCCTGCCTCAGCCTCCCAAGTTTCTGGACTTTTTGAGAACATTTTAATGTAGGAAAGCAAGTCAGTGGACCATGTTAGCATGTTTGCCTGACAGTTTTTAAGCTGCCCCATTTGAGACACTTTTCACCATCCTCAATCTTCTTCAGCTTGGTACAGGCCAATCCCGAGGTTGCCATGGATTCCATCGTCCACATGACCCAGCACATCTCACCCACTCAACGAGCAGAAGTCGTACGGATCCTCTCCACAATGGATTCCCCTTCCACGTAGGAAGAGCTTCCTGCTCATCCCTGCCCTGTCTCTGGAGAAAAGGGCTACAACTGCCTCTTATACTGAAACCACTGTAATGAGAAGGCATAGGAGACCCAGCACTGGAGTCAAAGTGGCATTTTGCTTCCCCTTGAATGTTTCAGGTTATGCATGACATCTGGGATGTAGGATCACAAAGCCCCGGTCACACCTACCCCACCGTTCAGTATTTATTACCCCAGCTGTGTCCACAGTTCTCTCTCCCTGCACAAGACTGAGAAGGCAATGAAGGGTACGAGCATGTACCATGAGCTCTTACTACACTGCCTGACAGCCCCTTGGCCCCAGCATGGGGATGTGTGAGGACTCTTCAGGCAGTCAGCAGACCCCTGGCCCCATGAGCCTCAGCCACAGGCATCAGAGGAGGGCTGGGGCCCAGGAGAGGAGGAAACCTCAAGTCCATCATTTATTACCCCACATTCTGCCCAGCACACACTAGGCACTGGAGAGGAAATAGTCCCCATTTACTACACCAAGATTTCTGCTTATGGAGAAAGAGTGGTGCATGAAATTTGCTGCAAGCTCTGTGAGAACTCAAAGATGAAGGGAAACCTGATCCAAGAAGCAAAAGAAAATAGACCAGGTTGTTACTCTTAATTTAGGGGCCTTGACCTTAGGTTAACTTCTCTCAGTACACCTGGAAGGTGGCTGACCTGCCACCACTGCTCACCTAGCTGATGGACCTAGGATCTGCAAGGTCAGGGTGCAGAAGGCCCAGCCTGTGCCCCTGATGTAAACTCATGCCACAGGAGGAGTGGCCAAGCAGGGAGATGTCTCTCCTTAGGAGCTGGAAGGTTGTCACTGTTAAGCCTGGAACTTGGACAGTTACGAGAAGCTAACAGTACCTGTAGCACCACTGATCCCTACTTCTGGGGCATCTCTCCTAGCAGCCGACATTCCTGTTCTCCATGGGCTTCATCTCTTTTCCTGAATGTGCACAGGCAGCAGGCCTCCCCACAACTGCTGGGAGAGTCCTGGGGGAAGCTTGCTCCAGCAGGAGGCACTGGCCTTCCTGGTGTTTGAAGGCTTCCAGGGAACAGACTCCACATGCCCTTAAGCTCTCTCACAACTCAGTCATGGTGCTGCTGTCCCCCTGGCTTTCTGGTCCCTTCCCGGCCAGCAGCAGGGACCTCCACAGTGGTGGTGGAGAGAGCATATTTTCAACAACCAGTTTATCTAAGAAAGGAGCTTACTGATTCCCCCATTGGTTTTCCTAAAGCAGGAGTGGCAGGTGATCAGGGCTGGGGTGGCATCAGTTCCTACAACGCAGCTAATTGCATTTGTCACTGACGACCAAGGAGGAAATCACTAAGGTGCCATAGAAGCAGGGGTATGAATGCTTCTGTACAAGCTACAGTTTTGAGCCTTAACTCTGAAATTCACCCACAAGAAAGAGCTCCGCCTCCCCTTCTTCACCTTGTGCAGACAGGGTGGTGGAGCGTGGCGGCTCTAGACTGCAGATGAACACTACAGGGCTGCACTCGAGCTGCCCCTTCCAAGGGTCGGGCCTCCAACTGCCCTGGCAGGAGGTGAGGTGTTTGGCACTTTCAAAGAAGGGCCGAAAAAAGTGGGCAATGATTCCCAGTCCAGGAAGCAACCTGTACTGTCACTAGTCATTTGCACACCTAGTAGGTAAGAACTGGATTCGTCTCTGACCAGATTATTCCTCTACACTTTTCTGCAATAAATCAAAGCCCACATGCCCACAGGTGATAGAAAATCATTTACTCCCCTGGAGGCCTGTCCTGTCAGAGGTGGGGTGGGTTGTGCTCAGTGAGCTCCCCTTTCCCCACCGGATTATGACACATTCAAATACACACATTTCCTCTCCAGAATCCTGTAGTGCCTACCCCCACATCCCCAGGACAGGGATTTTTCATTTGGAGAAGTTGGGAAGAGCTACAGAACATGAGCAGTCTGATATTCCCACAGCCCATTACACATGCACGGTTACTGAGGCAGGAGGATGAATGATGTATTGACCAGGACTCGCTGGAACCGAGCTTGCCGTATTATCTGTTCACAATGCAGCCTGCTCCCATCATGGCGAGAAGTCGATGGACACATTGCCGAGCGCAAGGAGCTTCAGTCAGATGAACTCTTTTCACATTTTGTCGAAATAAACCTTCAACATTTGTAGAAGAGCCATGGTTTGTCATTTCAATCCACGCCCAGCCACCCATCTGTTCCCCCTCCAGCAGGGTCATAATGGGGCTCAGTGGTGGGATGCGACACCCAACACCCTTTGTCTCCTGAACTTACACAAGGATGAACAGGAGGACACAAAAAGCTGGCCTTGCCACCTGTCTCAGTGGCTGAATCAGGGTAAAATCCCACCAGGCTCCCAACACCCACAGCTGAGCATTGCTTCTTTAGTTTCTGCAGCATTTTCTGTAGAAAATGCTGCCTGCTGAGAGCTAGACAGGGGTCTTGGTGGGGTGTCACCCAAAAGAGAATAAGCTTAGGTCAGGGAAGGTTGGCCTGAACAATGAAGATAACAGCTCCAGAGCCCCACCTCAACCCCAGGAAAATCTACCTCAGTTTCTTTAAGCCTGGAGTCCAGTCCTTGGAAGTCCCTGTCCTAGCAGGCAGGAAGTTGGGCCTTCTGAAATGCTCTCTGTTGTAAAGTTTGGGGTACCTGGCCCTTGTTGGAGATGTGTAAGGAGCAGTTTTACATTCTTAATATTTGAGAACTTGATGGATTTTGAAGTCTAGACACTGAAGGCACTGGGGGCAGGAAATGTGACTGTTGCCTTCAGCCTTCTGTGTCAGCTCCCTCTGTAAACCTCTGAGTCCATGCAGCTGAGGCAGGAAGAAGCACCAATCCCTGAACATCTGCAAGGACAGGTATAGGTCACAAGAAATCTGGGGGGAATCACTGGCCTTGGCTGATTATTAATCTCAGTGCCATGTTTGTCTCTGTCTTTGGGATGTGTAGCAAAGCAGAGGATGACTTCTTCTAAGATGAAATAAAATGTTAAGATTTCAAAAGTAGGTTGACTCTAAGCCAGATATTCTTAAAAAAGAGATATGGGGAGGACATTGTTTCTCTGCCTCCAGCTACTGCATTCAGTGGACCAGGCGGGAATCCTGGCCAACAGAGAGGCCTTGGGCCTCCTGCCTCAACAAGGTGAGAACCAGACCAGGCCCCAGGCCTGGGCTCTTAGGAACTTGGTTGCCTGACAAGGACAGTGCTTTCTTCTGCTAGGAAGTGACACTTTACCAGTTTTTTTCTTTTGTTTTGTTTTTGGTTTTGTTTTGTATCTGGGATTGAACCCCAGGGGCACTTCACCACTGAGCCACATCCCCAGCCCTTTTTTGTATTTTATTTAGAAACAGGGTCTGAGTTGCTCAGTGCCTGAGTTGCTCAGTGCCTAAATTGCTGAGGCTGGCTTTAAACTCTAGATCCTCCTGCCTCAGCCTCCTGAACCACTGGGATTACAGACATGTGGCACCACGCCCAGCTTCTCTGGTTTCTAAGGCAAGGAAATTTAAACCCCATTGGCACTACTTTGGGGTAATGAAGGAAAGACCCCAAAAGCAAGGGTTCCGTGATCTAGGCCTAGACCCACTCTAGTTCCCTAAACAGGAAAGCAAGAGCATTGTGATGAATGCAAATGGCTAGCGGCCACCTGGGAGGGCTTGGTGAGACGGAGAAGCACTGAGCTGGGAGGGAAGCCCAGCAGCTGACTTCTCAGGACCTGGCACCAGAGGGCCAATGCTGCCCTGGTCCACAGCAAAGTAGGAAGCACTAAGGCCCAAGTGAGTGGCATGGAGAGCTGAGAGCTGAAGTTGTCTGAGGAGAAAGCCAGCACGCTCCAGGCCAGGGAGCTGACATCTACAGGTAGTCAAGGGCCCCTGAAGTGTTGAGTAGGAGCAGAGCAGCTATTTTGGGGAGTGACAGGCTCATCAGCATCAGCTGCCCCATGAAGATCCTTAAATGCCAGCCAAGGAGTGGGGTTTGTCCTGCAGAACGGGAGGCCTCTCATGGTCTGGGCCTGGATGGGGAAGGCGGTGCATCAAGGCTCAGGATGCAGTCTGATTCAAGGAAAAGAGCACCATTTGGGGTGCTTAAGAAGTCTGGGTTGAAGCTCAGCTCCCTTATGTGTGTATTTTCCCAAAATTGAGGCAGTCACCCAGGACAGTAGGGCCTAGCCTCTCATAGGAGGCATAGAAATAAAGGAGGGTGACTATCAGCTACTTAAAAAAAAAAAAATTTATATATATATATATATATACATATATATATATGTATATATATAGAGAGAGAGAGAGCCTTTATTTTATTCATTTATTTATATGTGGTGCTAAGAATTGAACCCAGTGCCTCACACATTCTAGGCAAGCACTCCACCACTAAGCCACAACCCCAGCCCTCCACTACTTTTAATACTCCAGAAACCCTGTGTGTGTCTCAGGTGACAACTCACCACACTGCTCACCACACTGCTGTCTTCATGTCAGCCAGAGTTTCACTAACCCCAGAAGTGGACTGGCTCCTCATGATGGCCAGAAGCAGCTCCAGTGGGCAGCTAGTAAGAATGGCTACAGCACATCTCCATAAGTGCAGTATTTTGGTGAGCAATACCTTCCAAAAAAGGATTCCCTGTGGTTGGATAATGGAGCCTCTGCCCCAGGAGGACTTGGGACCACACAGTGGGCTCAGCCCATGAGGAGCTATAAGGAAATAGGACACACCCTAGCTCAGAGGGGACTGAATGAGTCCTAAACATCCTGATTCAATGATTGTTCCGGAGTAAGCAGGATCGACTGCAGGTGAGGAAAGATGGAAACCATTATAAAAGTCTGGGTCTTGAGTCAGGAGGAACCAAGTACAAGCACAATCTTGCCAAACTAACAGGTCCTTTAACAGCCACTTCAAAGAGCAGACCTCAGAATAAGTCTGAGCTGGGCTCTCCTGCCCCTTGCTCTGGTCCCTCACTTGTCCAAGGGAAAGTTCCAGACTCCTCTATGAAATGTGGATAATTAAGGGGCCACTGTGGGGCTTTTTAAATAAATCACATTAGTTGGCATGAATCAGGTGCTGGGTGTAACCAACAGATCCTCAATACATGGCAGTTTTCTCCATGCTTTGTCCCTTCCTTATTGGGGATCTATCCTCCTCCTTCAGGAGTACCTTCCTCACAGGGCATTGTCAGAAAACCACGCCCCCTAGTGAGTGCAGGATCTAGGGATTATCTAGGCCTTGAGTGACAAGGTCACTAAGCAGGAGTACCACTGGGGGGCAACAGCTAGCTCAAAAGGCTGCCTTCCAAGCCTGCCCCACTGGGGATTGAGCAACTTGGGGGCTTTCTGAAGTCCTGCTTTCCCTGGGAACCGAGGGCAGGAGAAGATCGTGAAGATCTCTTCTGGCTCTAAAAAAGATTCTAATCTGGAATAGAGGGTGAAAACGAAGTCTAATAACAACATTCCATGCCCAGTTGCTTATGAGTAACTAGTAGCTTAGCAGCAAATGGAAGACCAGCCAGCCTGCTGTGGTGGTCCTGGCTGCCCTAAGCAACAAACAAGCAGCCTATTCAGAAAGTTAACAGAAATGGAAGACAGCCACGGAGAGTTTTGCTAAGCTCTCCACGCACCCGTACAAACTGTGAACCCGTGAGCCTATGAAAAGGAAATGCAAGACCCAAGCAGGGCACACCTGTAATCCCAGTGACTCAGGAGGCTGAGGCAGGAGGATTCCAAGTTCAAGCCCAACCTCAGTAACTTAGTGAGACCCTATCAAAAAGAAAAAGAAAAAAAAAAACATAGGGCTGGGGATGTAGCTCAGTGACAGAATACCCTAGGGTTCAATCCCCAGTGCCAAACAAAAAACACTTCATTAAATTTGAAATGACTAAACATTCCAATGAATAGGCAGAGACTTGTGAAACTAGGTGAAAAAATAAAATCCAACTATATTCTGTCTACAAGAAACACTTTAGATTCAAAGGCACAAATGGGTTAAAAGTACAAGAACCCCTCCCCCACACGAATAAAAATTAAAAGTACAGAAAACCATATGCTATGCAAACTGTAACCATAAGAGTTGGAGTGGCTATATTAATATTGAAAAATATTAAGATATATCATTAGAGAAAAAGAGGAGCATTTACAATGGTAAAAGTTATATCAATTATAAATGTTTATACATCTAACAACAGATCCCAAAAATACATAAAGCAAAAATTGACAACAGAAAGGAGAAACAGTTCAAAAATAACTAGCCTGGACCTGGATCAGTAATTTAAATTTCCACCCTAAGAAACAAAAAGAACAAACAACACAAAGCAAGGAGAAGGAAGGAAAATCAAAGATTAGAGTGGAAGCTAATGAAAGAGAAAATGGTAAACAATAGAGAAAGGTCAATAAAACCAAAAGTTGGCTCTTTTAAAAAGTTAACAAAGAAGAAGAAAAGGGAGAAGACACAAGTTTGCAAGATCAGGAATGAAAAAGGAAACAGTAGTGACCCTACCAAAAGTAAAAGGATTATAAAGGAATCTGAGGAACCATCTTATACTAACAAATTAGACAACTTAGATAAAAGGAATTCCTAGAAAGACACAAATTTACCAAAACTGACTTGAGAAGAAACAAAATCTGAATAGACCCAAACAGTTAAATAAGTTAAATTAAACATTAAAAATCTTCCCATGAAGAAAAGCCAGGCCCCAGAAAGCTTCACTAGTGAATGCCCTGTCAAATACTGAAAGAAGAAATACCATCCTCACAACTCAGGAGGCAGAAGAGGGTACATTCCGGTCCATTCTATGAAGCCAGTGTTATCCTGACACCAAAGACAAACAAAGACATCATAGAAAACTACAAACCAGTATCTCTCAGGAACATAGATACAAGAATCCTTAGCAAATATTAGCAAACTGAATCCAGCAACATTAAAAAATAAAAATTAAAAAAAAAAAGATTATACCATAGCCAGTGGGATTTGTCCTGGGAGTACAAAGTTAGTTTAACATCCAAAATCAATTAATGGGATACACCATATTAATAGAGTCAAGGATAAAACCTACATGATCATCTCAACAGTAGCATAAAAAGCCTTTGGAAATCCAACACGATGCAGATGTTCAGCATCATTAGTCATTAGGGAAATGGAAATTGAATTCCTCACCTGGATGGCTATCATCAGAAGGCAAACAAGAAGTATTAGGAGGGATGTGGAGAAACCACAGCCTCAATTGCCAGTGGCACCTTTGGCTATTCCTTCATCCCTCCCTCCCTTCCTTCCTTTGTAACCAGGAATTGAACCCAGGGGTGCTTAATTACTAAGTCACAGCCCCAGCCCTTTTTGGAACAGGATCTTAGTTATATAGGACCTCATCAAGTTGTTTAGGCTGGCCTCATACTTGCCATCCTCCAGTCTCAGCCTCCTGAGCTGCTGGGGATTACAGGTGTGAGTCACTGGGCCCAGCTACATTCAGCAATTTCTTAAAAAGTTAAATGCCACTAACTAACATATCTAGCAGTTCCATGCCAACATATGTATCCAGGAGAAATGAAAATATGTTTCCCGAAGACTCGTGACTGTTCATATCAGCTTTATACATCACGGCCAAAATGAGCAAATCCAAATGCTTCCATAGTGAGGAATGGAGGGCGGCCTCGTCCACAGGATGGGATACTCATCTGCAATGAAAGGAACTCAGCTACCAAGACATGCTTAAACACAGATGAGCCTCGGACAAAGCAAGAGCCAGGCACAAAGACGAGATGTTGGACCATTCTTTTTATATGAAAATTCAGAAAAGGCAAATCTACAAGTACAGGAAGCAGGTAAGCAACAAGCCAGGATGGAAGCCGGGCTTTACTGCAAGCAGCCCGGAGGAGCTCCAGGTGATGGAGTGTCCCACAAGTGCAGTGCACTGGCGGCAGCACGGCTCCACAGATCTGCTGGAAACACTGACTGTGTGTTTACAGTGGGTGGATTTTGTGGTATGTAAACTATACCTCAGCCATGAAACTGTCAAATAGAAGCGCCAGGGGCAAGGTCCTGTGGCTACCACCAACGCCTGTGCCTGCTCCGGGAGCTCCACCTCTTCCTTCCACACCCAGCTCCTCTCCAGGCCCACCTGGGTTCTCTATCTCAAGGCATTGCCTCCTCCTCAGTGTGTCCCTCAGCTGTTCCCTCCCACGTCCGCTAGAAAGGCTTGTTAAAGGTGAAGAACCTGTCTGAAGTTCCTCCTGCAGGCCCTGGTGATTGCTTACCTGGGAATAATGAAGCTTAAACTTCTATTCTGTTGACCCTGGCACCTTTGTAAACTAATGGAGTTACAAAATAAATCCTTTTAGGATCAAATTCAGGACAACAGTTGCTCCTGTGACCCATTTTTATTCTTACCCCTCTGCTTGCCGCCCTCTGATCCAGCCCAACAGAGCCCTGGCAAGTCGAGATGGCCTGGCAGGCCCCAGGGACAGTCAAGGGTGAGGGGCTCCAGGCACCTGCAAGCAGTCTTGACCATGACAATTCCTGGCACTCACACACGTCACAATAACAAGTACTCTATTTCTGTGACCTAAAGTCCCAGTGGAGCCCTGACCC
The DNA here is from genome assembly GCA_020662805.1 of Glaucomys volans. Taxonomy (NCBI): domain Eukaryota; kingdom Metazoa; phylum Chordata; class Mammalia; order Rodentia; family Sciuridae; genus Glaucomys; species Glaucomys volans. The sequence goes on along the minus strand of JAJEJO010000200.1, from coordinate 177,940 downwards.
TTGCTCTTCCCTGAAAGCCACAGGCTGCCCCAGGCCCAGATTGACAGTAGGAATGTCAATGGAAACCTCCCTCCAGGTAGACATTGGCTGAAGAGGGAGATTCCAGCTCAGCCTCCAGCTGGAGTGGCTGGCAGGAAGGGACCCTCATGCCTAGCACTAGTCACAACTTTGCAGGCTCAGCCCAACAAGGGGCAGACATTTGTGCAGCAGCCGCCTGGGGTGGGGCGTTGGTCACCCATCCCTGGAGAAACAATTCCTTTTCGCACAGCACTGCTGAGCAGTAGGAGTCATCCTCTGTGGCTTCCAGGGCCATGAACCCTCTGCTGCAGATGCTGCCCCTGCTGCTTGATGCACTGCTGTCAAGCCCAACACCCCAGGTCACGCCCAGGCACACAGAAATGCAATGCTGGGAGGCGGAAACTTACCCCCAGCTATGCATGAAAACTCTACCCTAAAACATCTGCATATTAAACTACCAAGGATGGGGAGCTTTCAAAGGGAGAAGATCAAAGGGCTGTCATCTTTTAATTTAATCCTTTTGTTGCATCAATGGTCTTAAGAGGGATGAGAGAGATCAAAATAAAAATGGAAACAAACTATATCTTTATGGCTGTTGTGTTTTAGTCTTTTTTTCTCAATTTGGGCCATAAAATAGGTCAGCTCCATTACTGATCAGCCTTCCCACAAATATTTAAAACAAATTGAATTGCACACCCAATACCCATCACAATTACACCAGGCACAATAACTAAATTAGCAATTCAACAAAATAATTGGAAATGCGATTCTCTCTATTCCACCAGTCTCCCTCGAGGGTTTAGCCGATCTATGGGGGAAAACTCAGCTTTCCTAATTCTGCAGCTAATTAGAGACACACTTGTAAATGAAGTTGTTTGTCTTAAAGTTGAAATTCTCTTCTGGGGTTGGGGAGGAGGCAAGGAGAGATGAGAAAGCCCTTTGCTCTGGAGCAAGTGTACAAACAGGTATAAAGAACACTCGCCTGGGTTCTAATTAGCAGCCATATCCGCAATTAATAAAGCATCACTGTTTTACCATCGCTTATTTGTAATGAATGACTTCAGAAGAGCCAGCCTGGCTCACATCCTCGTAAATAAAGACGCACACTTTTAACGGCACTTGAGAGCAGCCGGTGTGAATTGTTTTGGGGGAGGAGACAGAACCATGAGGACCACAGGAGTGGGCAGTGACAGAGATGAGGCCATGCTGGCTGGGCTGTGGCCAGTTCCACCTGGGACTGAGTTTGGGCCAGAGAACAAGTGCTTTCCCTACAGGGAGGCACTCAGAGGCTCCCTGCCAGACAGACCCTCTAGCCTGTGGCCCTCAGAGGCCAGACCAGGGGCCTCTGGCTCACAGGGACCAGACCTGGAAAGCTCCCCTGGCCCACTTGCTCAGGTCACACAGAGAAGCAATCCTGAGGTTTCAATTAGGCTGTCCTTGGCCTCTTTTTGTTCCTCCAGGAAGGAAAATCTCGGTTTAATTATATAACTGAGAACTAGGGCTTACATTCATCCCTCGCCCTCCTCCTTGAAGACTGGGATGTGACCTTAAAACATAAACTCTCCACAGGACTCCAAAGATTGAGGCCCCCAAACATGAGGGACTTGCCCTCCAGGCCAGCTCCCCTGCCTGGCCCAGTAGGTGTCCCCTTTCCCCCTAGTGCTCCCGCAGGGAACAAAGCCCTGACCTCCTTAGCAAGGTGAGCAGATGAAAGGGGGGCCCCACAGCCTGGGAACCTCCAATTCCAAGATCCTCAGGGAACATCACAGCGCCTGGGTGGGGTGCCGGCTGAGGAGGCTGCTAACTCACTGATAAGTGGATTCAAAAGCACCTGCCCCTTTCTGCTTATCTCTTCAAACAATATGAACTTGGAGTTATCACATTTAAAGTGTTCCCTATTAGCTTTACATTTAGCTCTTAAAACCAAGTGCAGAGCTACAACTTTAAAGGACACAAGAGTCAAACTGGAAAACAATTTTACAGCACCAGGGAGTCAGTTCCCAGCCTGATCCCTCAGGAGAAGGTCCCGGCTCCTTCACTTACCCCAGGTCTTAGGCCTGAGAAGCCAGTGGAGACGAGCTACACGCAGGTCCACCTTGGTTGGAAGCAGAGCCTGCTCGAGGGCACTGGAGTGCAAAGGCAGGGCCCCACAGCCTGGAGGCAGCTGGAGTCTCACTCTCTCATCTGTTGACCATTCACTCTGTTTTCACTTATGGCGTTTGCTCTGACTTGCAGAAGGTTGGGAAGTAGCCAGATGGACCTGACTGTCCAGCATTGTAGCTACTAGTCACTGCAAGAGCTTGAAAGCCTCACCTGGCTACTGATTGCCCTACGGGGTAGCACAGAATGACAGGATCACAGTCCAGCATCCTGGAAAGTTCCATGGGACAGCTGTGGTCTAGATGCCCTAAGGCCTCTCCTAGGGTTAGAAGAAGTACCTCCTTGGCCTCCCCTGGTCTCCCCCAGGACAGAGGAAGGCGACTGGCCACTTTAGCAAAGAAACCAAACTCAGAACTGCACTCTTCCTGGAAAGACAAACCACAGAGCAGCAGGCTAATTGTCAGAGACACCTGCATACCAAGGCATCTGGCACTCCTGCAGGCTGATCTCTGAGAGCCAGAGCTAAAAGTCCCAGGAGGGCTGCTGTCCTGCCAGGCTAAGCTCTTGCCTTGGGGAACCAGAACCTTTTGAAGGTTATGCCAAGCCTGAAAATAGGTTCAGAACCTTCCAGAGCCAGGCACCAGGGCTCACACCTATAATTCCACTGACTCTGGCGGCTGAGACAGGATGATCGCAAGTTCAAGGTCAGCCTCAGCAACATAGGAAGAACCTGTCTCAAAATAAAAATAGGAACTGTAGCTCAGTCGTAGAGTACTTGCCCTAGCATGTGTGGGTCCTGGGTTCAGTCCCCAGCACTGCAAACAATGACAACAACAAAATCAAACACTCCTCCGGGAGCACAAGCCAGGATTAAGAATGGCAACTCCAGTGGATGCAATGGTTTTGGTCAGACAAGGTTAGAATACGCAGAACCCTGCAGAGGAGGAGGGCAGCAGAAACCGTCCTAGAGACTGGGTCACCGGCCAGTCCTTTGCTAGGCCTCAACCGGTGCCCGTCACATAGTAGGGGTAAGTAACAGAAGAGATATTTCACACCTGGCTAAACCCGAGGCTGCCTTTGCCTAGAACAGCCGTTGCAGAGGGGCCAACACCAAACTGGGTGAGCTCATGTTACTAATGGGACCCTGAGGTTACACAGCTTCCTCCAAGCCACATCCTAGCAGGTTTGACTTCCAATCTTGGATACTTTTCACCTCTCTTTCATTCATAGCCATCGTCTCTCTACCCAGAACATCCCAGAAGCCCACCCAGGACTAACAGAACCTGGCCATGGATAAGCATGGCACCTACCTAACCTGGGAAAGGGCAAATCGCAAAGAGAGGCAGCCAGCGTGGCTTGCTGCGAGCCTGCAGAGGGCTCATTTCCAATTCAGTCATAAAGAGGGTGGAAGGCGGAGGCGGGGAGGACAGGCAGTTTGTGTTACTGTCAGATTGCCTGTTGGGGAACCTTATATTCTTTTTCTATCCTATCAGTGATGTGGGATAGGCTTTCTCCCCCCCCCCCCCCCCATTTTTTTAAATTTTTTTTCCTGAGAATTCAGTGTCCTTGACCTCAGCAAATGAACTCCGAGAACCCTGAACCAGGGGAAATAAACCAAGCAAACTTCTCAGGAATATAAATGCTGCTAAGACAGTGACCGCTCTGGGAAACCCCACAACGACAAGAAGGGCACAGTAAAGGAAATCTATAGATACACAAGAAAAACAGAAGCTGGATGAGGTGACTCAGTTGGCAGTCACCACGCACGAGCCTCTCCCATCGCCCGGAACAGGTAATGAGGCCTCCATCAACAGAGCTGCTGGACAAATTGAATATATTCACATCTGCTGCATGGTATGGATCCCTGGGCTTAAGAGAGAATTAGTTAATGAACTTACCAAATGACTGGCAATTATTTTTGAAATGTTACGAAGAAAGAGGAAGTAAGATGAGACACAGAATGAGGTAGATAAGCTCTAAAAACAAAAGGTCCTGGTTCATGAAGACAAGCTCCATTTAATTCTCGCAGCGCTCCTTCAGGGCACGGGCACGTGACAGCAGTTTAAAAAGCAAAACATAAACGAAGACGCAGAAGACAAGGTTCGCTGGCTTTGGACCAGGCCCTGGGTCTGGACCAGTCTGTGTTAAATACACGGCAGAACAGCCGGCTCGAAGTGGCACTCCCGGGGTGTCCCAGAGGCCGCACACAGCCTGGCATCAAAGATGCACGCTCATGCCAGCAGCCTCGAGCTCCTTCCTGACTCCCTCCCATCTCTCATCTAAAGTGTTGCCCAGGCCTGTGGCCACCTCATTCACAAGTCCGGCCCAGGGGTGACATGGATCTTGGCATTAATGTTCCAGAGAGTGGCTGCCCCGTCCTGGGGAACGGAACCAAGGTTGATAATGAATGTCACCTTTGGCTTAATTCTCAGCCTTCTTTGGGTCAAATGGTAAGAGGTAAGCTGGCAGCAAGCCTGGAGAGGGGCGAGCGGGGTGTGTGGACAGGAGCATCAGCCTCTGAAAGGAAACTCTTTTTGGTATCTTTCAATGATTCTGCTCTAATTGACCTTTTTCTGCATTGACACATAAAATTCATAAACACTCATGGACTATTGTGAGATGTTTCTGTGCATTGTACATTGGGTAATTTTCAAATCAGAGGAAACATCTCTCTTCTCAAACATTTATCATTTCTTTGTGGTGAAAACATTTGAGATCCTTCTGGTTTTTCTGCAGTCCACAGTGCATTACTGATATCTTTAGTGACCCTCTAGAGCAAGAGCTCACGGAAACTCCTTGCTCCTGGGACTTAGTGTCGGTTTCTGGAACCTATCTTCGCCCTCTTTCCCCTGCCCTCCAGCCTCTTTAGCCAGCTTCTGTCCTTAGCTTCCACTGATGCCCCCTTATAGATTCCACGTGAGAGAGGTCGCGTGGTCCTTGTCTTTCTGTGTCTGGCTCATTTTACTTAATAGTCTTCAGTTTCATCCACGTTCTCACAAGGGACAGGATTTTGTCCTTTTTATGGCTGAATAGTGTTCTGTTGTCCATCATTCACCTGTTGATGGGCACTTAGGTTGATTCCACATTGTCGCTGTGTAGAGCAGCACGGAGACCAGGAGAGCCACTGGCTCCCGAATGTGCTGCTTTCACCTTATTTGGTCCAATACCCAGAGTCCCAGGCTGGGCAGGGGTTCTATTTTTCCATTTTATTTTATTTTATTTTTTATTTTTTTGGAACCAGGGATTGAACTCAAGGACACTTGGCCACTGAGCCACATCCCCAGCCCTATTTTGTATTTTATTTAGAGACAGGGTCTCACTGAGTTGCTTAGGGCCTCGCTAAGTTGCTGAGGCTGGCTTTGAACTCGCGATCCTCCTGACTCAGCCTCCCGAGTCGCTTGGATTACAGGCGTGCGCCACCACGCCCGGCTCCCTCTATTTTCCATTTTAAAAGGAACCTCCATACTCTTCTTCAGAGGCTATCCCCATTTCATTCTCTGGAGCCAGATGCCAGGGTTCCCTTTCTCCACGTCCTCTCCAGCACTTGCCCACCTCTGTCTTTCTAGAGGGGAGGTGGTATTTCATGTCGGTTTTGATTTACACTTCCCTGATGATTAGTTTTTCATAGGCATTTTTCATATGCCTGTTGGCCATTTGCATGTTCTCTTTTGAGAAATGTCTAAGTCTACTGCCTTTTTTTTTTTTTTTCCTTTTTCTTTTGTGCTGGGGATTGAACCCAAGGCCTCAGGCATGCTAAGCATTTGCTCTACCGTAGAGCTACACCCCAGTCTATTGCCCATTTTTCAATCAGCTTGTAATTATTGCTGAGTTCCTTAGGTATTCTAGACCTTGAGCCCTGGTTGTATGCCTGTTGGTTTGTGTCTGTAGTCCCAGCTACTTGGGACGCTGAGGAAGGAGATCACTTGGGCCCAGGAGTCAAGACCAACCTAGGCAACATGATGAAATCCCATCTCAAAACAAACAAAAGCCCTCCAGGTGATCTCTTCATCCTGTTGATGGTTTCCTTTGCTGTGCAAAAGCTTTGCAGTTTATGTGTTTAGTTTTGCTTTTCTTTCCTGCACTTTGGAGGTCTTATGCAAACACTTCTTGCCCTTCCAACATCCTGCAGTGTTTCCCTGCATCCTTCTAGTAGGGAAACTGTTTTCCTAAACTGGGGATGCAAGTCTGATGGGCTGGTTGCTACTGGCTTTCCCAGGGGTCTCTACTGGCACTCAGGGTTTCCAAATGATGTTCAATAATGCATCTTGGATAGTCGTCCTTCACAGAAATGTCTACACACCAGAAGCAGAGCACAGAACAGTCCTATAAGATGAAGGAAACCTGCCTGGGAGACCCATAGGATGAAGGCATTAAAACCAGAGAATGGAGAGGAAAGAAAATTATCGGTGATTCTAGCAGCTGGAAGTATGGGGGCTAGGGACGGGGATGATAGTGTCACTTTCCATTTATCCACCATCCTTCAGTGGAGCATCTCAAAGCCCAGTACAGGCAGCTCTTTAATCCTCCCACAGGAGGATGCTGATTTGAAGGTTCCCTGGGGAGCAAGAAATAAACCGCTGGATCAAACCCCAGACCCATCTCCTCTCTGCTTCCTGACAACCTTTGTTGCGGAGCTGCCTGTCAAGGCAAATGCAGAGGAAAACCCAGAACAAGCTTGATGACGTGGGCCTTAAAAATATTGAGACTCTTTTACTTGGTTCACTTTACTCCTAAAAATATATGCCCAGAAAAACAAAAGTTTTCCCCCCAAAAGCCAGGCACAGTGATGCACACCTGTAATCCTAGCTACTTGGGAGGCAGAGGCAGGGGATTCCAAGTTTGAGGCCAGCCTCAGCAACTTAGCCAGGTCCCATCTCAAAATAAAAGAACTTAAAAAGGGAGGGAAATGTAGTTCAGTGGTAGAGCACCCCTGGGTTCCATCCCTGCAACCACAGGCACACACCCACCAAGTTTTAAAAACCACGATAAAGAAGCTGTAATGCCCAAATGTTTCCCTGTAGCGTTAATGGTAATAGCAAAAATCTGGAAATATTTTAAATGTGCAGTAACAGGGGGATCTGGTTAAATATTGGTGATATATCCTTTGAATGGATTAGCAATTGCAATATGGTATCCATACATGATGTGTATCATGTGTATACATCATGTTTTCTGTCTTCTACTGTGCTTTGTTAAAATGTAGGGTTGCTGTCCGCTTGGTCTTTCCTGGCAGTACTTGTGTGCGGTTCATGTGATGAAGTGGGAGGGTAGGCATGGCTGCAAGGATATTTTGTTTTTATGATTTTTTTAGTTTTTGCAGTGCTAGAGATTGACCACGGGGCCTTCTGCATGCTAAGCACTGAACCCCAGTGCTTATTCTATTATTCTGTGTTATTTGGTTTTTAAAAGGGTATGTAAAAAATTTCAAATAATTCTAAAGTGAAAACCAAGTTTTGGGGCTGGGGGTTATGCTGGTGGGAGAGTGCATGCCAGCATGTGAGGCCATGGTTCAATCCCAGCCTGCAAAACCACCAATAATCAACAAGGAATCTCGAGCCTCCTACCCCGATTGCTGGCTGGCTTCTCCCCACAGGCTCACCAGGACTCTGGTGTGACTGTGCCTATGGACTGTGGATGAGGATGGAGAAGCACTGAAAGGAGAATAATGAGAAGTGGTTATGTCTGGATGGTGGGTTATTTTCATTTGTTCCTTTCAGTTTTCTGTGATTTCTACAGTAAAAATAAAGTAAGGCAAGAAGCCAGCCTTTCCACCTTGTCCGTGCACAGAGAGCATCCTTCAGCTCCATCCCTGTTGCAGACCAGGCTGGGCTGGGCTCCCAGCCCTCCAGTATGTGAGCAGCTCCTGTCCTGCTAGATCTTTGAGGCCTCTGGTTTGAGTGGGGCGTGTGAAGCAGTCAACTGGGCAAAAATAAAATCAGCAAACTCCACACAAAAGAGAGGAATGCTTCAGTCAACACTGAAAAAGGGCTCAGGATTGAAACTCTTGATAACTGTTCTCAACTCATTTAAAAATCAGCATTAGCTACCAAAATGTAAAGTATTAGTTTTATTAAAATGCAAATCAATCAACTAATCTGTCTTTCTAGTAGCAGTTGAATTGCAGTATCCGTGTCAATTAAAATAGTTTCCAATTTATTCTTGGCTGGAAGGAGGGTGGTCCTCTGCATTTTAAAATGCAAGGCTCCCTTCAGTGAAATTCTGTCAGCTCCTTCTTTTTCATCTCCCCTGTTTTTAACTCATTTTAATTAAATTTGCTGTACTCCACATATTTTGAAATACCTGTTTTAAACCTTTTCCCTCCTCAGATGGAGAGTGACAGAAATCTATCTTTTGGAATGTGGGTGAGTATCAGGCTCCCAGAAAGTTCCACATGAAGAGTCACTTGCTGGCTGTTTTGTGTGTGTCCCAGCATCCTCAGGCTAGGTGGACAGGACTGGATGTTCTGTATTTAAAAAAGTGATCATTTTGAAAGGGGTGAATGTGGGGGACTCTCCTATTTCTGTTGATTGATCTTCTGGGTAACTGGATACAAACTGAAAATGAAGCATTTCCCTGACAGTCAAGCCCAAGAGGTCGCTGCTGAGACAAGAGAGACAAACCAGCCACACAACAGTCCAATAAGGCGGAGAAACCTTCCTCACTCAGATTTGCCCCGTCCTGAGCTCAGCAAAACTGCAATGCAGATTCCTGTCAAGACTCCCTTTGTTGGGAGACCTCTTCGGGTGGCACCAAGCAGCCCCTCCAACCCCGCCCACCAAGTCAATGACACAGGATTCCCATGTGCCTAGATTTTGAAATTTTAAAACAATAGCACAACCTGACTTTAAAAATGACTAGTTATTAACTACAACTGCACTCAGTTGCCTGGATCCAACACTTCTTCTCTAACCCATAGCTTTAAATTAAAAACTGGGGCAATGGACCTGTACTGTGAGATGGTCAGTGCCACACACTGGTCCACCCAGACGCACATTACTTACGCAAGATGATCTTCATTGCATATTGACCACAGCAGGCCAATAAATCCCCTTTATGGGGATTTAATTTCCAGCTTTTGACCTTTGGATGAAAAACAAGTGAATCATCTCCTCCTGCTAGATTTACACCAGAGCTAATCGCAATAAGGTGATTTAGGAATGGGGAGAACAGGAAAGGACCCTGGAAAATCTTTGTAAGTGAAAAGAGGAAACAAAAGAGTAGTCAGAGCAACAAATTGGTAAATATCCCTGAGTTACAAAGTCTCATGGGCAAAGCCTATAAATTTGGGGGGATTCCCTGTTCTGAGACTCATAATAAACAGTGAACATCCACCCAAGCAGCATTCTGCCCCAGAATTCTTTTGTGAAGTTCTTTAACATTGAATATATATTTTTTCAGTGTGAGGTCAAACCCAGGGCCTCATGCACACCAGGCAAGTGCTCTACCCCTGAGCTACAGTTCCCTTCTAAAATTAATATCGTCATTATTTTGCAGTTCTAGTAATTGAACTCAGGGCTTCACACATGCTAGTCAAGTGCTCTACCAAAGAGCTACATCCCCAGCCCTTTTTATTTTTTTGAGATAGGTTCTTGCTAAAACTTGCCCAGGCAGGCTGACCTCAAACTTCTGATCCTCCTGCCTCAGCCTCCCAAGCAGTTGAGATTACAGGTGTGCACTACCATTGCCCAGCACCAAAATTAATATTTTTCTTAATTGAAAAATTAAATTGTATATACATTGAGTTAAATGTGATTTTTTAAAAAAAATTTGTTTAGATGCAGATGAACACAATCTTATTTATTTATTTTTATGTGGTGCTGAGGATTCAACCCAGTGCCTCCCATATGCTCTGCAAACACTACCACTGAGCCACAAACCCAGTCCTAAAGTGTGGTTTTTAATAGATGTATACAACGTGGGATGATTAAACCAAGTTATTTGACAAATCTATCACCTGACTTTCTGGTGTAAAACTTGAAACTTACTTTTATTTTGAAATATATTATTACTGACCACAATCACTCTGCTGTGATTTCAAAAATTATTCCACCTGACACTTTGTAAACCCTTTGACCAATAATCTCCCCATTCTCTCCCAGGCTCTGGTGACCCAACATTCTACTCTTTACTTCAGAGTTCGTCTTTTTTAGATTTCACTTATGCCATCATGTGGTGTGTCTTTCTGTGCCAAGTTTATTTAACTTAGTATAATATCCTCCAGGTTCATCCACGTTGTCACAAATGACAGACTTTCCTTCTTTTTAAAAGCTGAATAGTATTCCATTGTGTGTATAGACCACATTGTATTTATCCAATCATCCATAAGAAACAAATAACAGCAAGAAGACAAATAACCCATTTAAAAAATGGACAAACGACCTGACAGAAATTTCTCAGAAGATGATATACAAAAATCTAACAGATTCATTAACAATATTACTCATCACTAGGGAAATGCAAATTAAAACCACACTGAGGAGTGAGAACCAGCCTGGCACAGTGCAATCCCAGCTACTCCAGGAGCTGAGGCAGGATGATCTCAAATTTAAAGCTAGTCTGGGCAACTTAGCGATGCCCTATCTCAAAGTAAAAATGGTTGAGGATGTAATTCAGTGATAGAGTGCCCCCTGGTTCAGTCCGCAGTTCAGGGAAAGAAACGTGACCCAGACATATGTGTGATATATGTTGTCATGAAATAAATGGGGCACATGGCCATCTTGGCCCTCAAGAAGTGAATAATCTGATGGGGAAAATAAGACATCAGCCTGGCAGATAGGAAAGACTGGCAGGCATCAAAAGGATACGAGGAGGGAAGTAGAAAGATCGCAAAAAGTCAAAAGACACAGAAAGATGAAAAAGCAGAGACTAAAAAGATGCAGGGTTGGGGATGTAGCTCAGTGGTGGAGGGCTTGCCTCGCCTCTGCGAGGCCCTGGGTGCTACCCCATAACTGCAAAAACCACAAAATGCAAAAAAAAAAAAAAAAAAAGTCACACTGAAATAGCACCTCATGCCTGTTAAATTTGCTGTCACCAAGATGAACAATGCCAAGTGCCGGCAAAAATGGAGAGAAAGGGGAGCCCTTCTACCACTTTGGTGGGCATGTAAATTAGGATAGCCATTATGGGGAATGGTTCCTCAAGAAACTTAAATAGGGCTGGGGTACAGCTCAGTGGTGGAGTGTGTGCTCAGCATATGGAGGCTCTGTGACTGAGCCCAGTACCACTCATACACATACACAAAGCTCACCAAAGCCCCGTAAAAACAGATCTGTTACGACTAGTGAGCCCACTTCTGGGTATAGATTCAAAAGACATGTTGAAGGGAGCCGGGTGTGGTGGCACAAATCTATAATCCCAGCTTTTCAGGAGGTTGAGGCAGGAGGTTCAGGAGTTCAGAACAGGCCAGTCTCAGCCACTGTGAGGCCCTGTCTCAAAATAAAATAGACAACTGAAAATGTAGCATGGCGACTGCCTAGCCTGCAGCAAGGCCCTAGGTCTAATCCCCAGTACTGTAAACAAAACAAAGAAGTTGGAAGGACATCTGCACGTCCATGTTCGCTGCAGTGTTATTTGCAATAGCCCCAATTCAGAAACCACCTAAAGGTGCATTATGGATGAAGGGATAAAGAAAATATGCTTTGACATAAATGGGGGGCCATTTAACTAAAACAAAAAATAAGAACACCCCTCCCAACCCAGGTCCCTGCTGCTGACCTAAATCACACCTACTGTGTGCTGAGTGAGAAATCACACACGGCAGTGGCATGACAACACTCTTTATTTGTGGTGGTTAAAGGACATGGAGGTGCCCTTGTAGCACTAGGCACATGTTCTGGGCAGGGCTCCTTCCCAGGGATCCCCTCACAGCTCAGCACCATGAAGTCACAGCTGCCTCCTGGATGAGCAGCCAGCAGGTCTTGCCGGGTGCAGGGAGGCACTGCCTGGAGGCCCACAGCAAAGGAGACAGCGACGTCAATCCCCCAGGCCGGCGTCAGGAGGGTTGAGCTGGCCAAAAAGAGATCGATACAACTCTGTCCTAGAAGACAAACAAAACAAATTGGTTAACACACCAGTTAACTTTTCAAGGTTAAAAAAGAAACTAAGAAGCTGGGAAATACTCTCATCTGTTCCTTCAACTGAAAACACAGCCATGTAATTAAAAGATGCATCTCATGGCTCTTATTCACAAATACGACAAAAGGAAGAAGTCTCGAAGCAGCCAATCAAATAGTGAAATATGTAAACCGTCCAATGTGGCTGGACACCCTGTCTCTAGGGAATGAGTGTTCTCTAAGTCTGCCCTTCACAGGCAGGTTCTTCAAGTAAGAAAACAAGATTGAATATTTTAATAGGATGCACGAGACGGCCAGGCCACGCCACGCCACGCCACGCCGTGAGGAGGATTCAATCAGACATGGGATGGAGGGGATATAATTTAGTTTCCATACATTTTCTTGGACTTGGCAGTACTTGAAAACAATGAAAATGACCCAGCAACAAATCCCAATTACTATCACATGTGCAGCGGTTCAGGAGTAGAACCAAGACCTCCCCATGCCCACCCCTTCTCTGATCTCAATCTAATAAATAATTTGATTGGCTAATTTATTTCAAAAGTGGGGTTTAACATTTTAAAAACTCCTAACATGTCAGAGTCTTGGGTTCCTAAAACTACAGTAAATTCTCACACCCAACCTCTGTCTGTTACTAAGTGTAACACACACACACGTCTGGCCACAGCCATCTCCCAAGGACTGGAAATCTGAAGGGTGTGTGTGGGGACCCTCCCCGTTGCCAGGGTTGAAGCTGCAGAGCACTTTCCCCTGTGCATACCAAGTAGCTCTTCCCCACAGTCAGGAGCAGCCTCGATGTTCCAAGCAAGAGGGGCCCATGTGAGACGAGGAGGGGCCAAGGGACAGGGCCACCTGAGGAAGGCATGCAGTGGACCAGGGAGTCAACAACCCCATAAGAGGATGTAGTGGCTCTGATATATTCAGATCTAACTAATATTGTCTGCCATCTGATTAAGAAATAGGCTTTTTAATGTGCTGAGAGCTACCACCAGCAAACCTAATTTTAAAACAAAAACCTCTATCTTTTAAACAGCTATTTTTCAGCAAGAATTCAACACAAAAAATTTATTAGTCTTTTTTTAAAGTTACCCTGTTTTAGTTATGGAGAGAAACTGAGGCACCATAATTAGGAAACTGTCAATGGGAACAGCATAAAGCTTTAAAAAAGTGAAAATTAAAAAAAAAATTTAGTGTAGCTGAACACAATACCTTTATTCTATTTATTTATTTATTTCTATGTGGTGCTGAGGGTCGAACCCCAGTGCCTCACACATGCTAGGCAAGTGCTCTGCCTCTGAGCTACAAGCCCAGCCCTGATAAAGTGAAGCACTTAAAGAAACCAAAAATATAAACTAGCCTTTCATGCTGGGGACCCTCAGGGAGGCAGGAAACTGGGTTAGAGAACAGGGGGTCTCCAGTTTTATTAGAGCCATTTTACTGCTAGTATCTGCGGCTATCCTCACCCTGACACACCGACCAGCCCAAGGCCTGCAGACAAAGAGCAGCTCCCCTGAGCTCTGGCCTCTTTTGTTCCCTGCCCTGCCACACACATCTGTCTGGTACTCTCCATAGCCTACAAAGGTGGAAGAGCAGCCTAGGCCCAAATGCAAATGAGCGCAGCCTGCCTCCTCTCCCAGTCGCTGGCTCCATCACAGGAAAGGCAGTGAGGCCCTGCCAGGCCTCACTTCATCACGCTTGGGTCTGCCCATTTGCCAATAAACACAAGTCTCACTAGCCATTTCAACAAAAAAATTAAATGGCATGAAGGGGAGAGTTGCCATGACAGAAAGGGCAGTGTGACTTTAAGAGGACACCGACTGATGAGAGGGAGAAGCGGAGGCGCAGTGCTATTCAGCCTCACAGCCACCCCCTCTCCAGCCTCGCTGTGCTCGCCTGCACCAGACCCCATCATTACCCTGCACAAACGCTTCCACTCTGCGGAGCAACAGCAGTGCGACGCCTGGGCCAAAGGCAGCAGTTACTGTCCGCAGCGGGGTTCACACGTCAGCAGCAGAGAGTGAGATGCTGAATCCATGTTTTGATGGAACATCATTTCACACTCAGGTGCGCAAAGCTGACAAACACGCAGCTGCTCATGGCAGAGCGACTTGGGAAGCTGAGTGGTCTGGGTTCTTAAAATATTTTGAGAGAGAGAGATTGAGAATACAGATAAGGGATCACTCTAATCTAAACACCCTCGAGCAATTTCAACTTTGACATCTTCCTCTCCACCAACAGCCATTTGCACCTGCAAAGCACCCAAGCCTATGCCCTCCAGGCCCTCCCATCTCAGATCATGCCATCTCTTACCAAGAGCATGGACAGCCTCCTGCTACCTCTTCTGCTCCCTCCATCTCCTCCCTCAGCCCCAGCTTTAGAGGCAGACCAAGCAGACCCTACTTGGCCTCCAGGAGCAGCTGCAGGAGAAGGACCTGCCTAGATCCCAGCTGCTGGCTCAGCCCAGACTTTCTCTTCCCGTCCAGGATGCCAGCACGGTAGGATTTAGCCCAAGTTCTGGAAGGATTTTACAAAACTTTCACCACTCACACATTCTAAGTTGCCATATGAAGTTTTTCACAGTGAATTTACATAGGCACAAAGGACAGAATTATCAGAACACTGTGAATATTAACTTTTACAAATCATAACCCTTCTGTAATGCACCCAATAGAATCTATGCCATACCGACTGAATACCCATTATCATTTATTTAAATAACACATAATCAAACTCTGTAACTTAGAGGTTTTAACAGCAAAATTTCTTTTTTTCAAACTTTATTTCCATTTGACTTTTTCCTATAAGATTTTTGTTGTAATATAATTGTTCTTTTTTTTTTTTTGGTACTGGGGATTGAACCCAGGGGCACTCCACCACTGAGCCACATCCCCAGCCCTATTTTGTATTTTATTTAGAGACAGGGTCTCACTGAGTTGCTGAGGCTGGCTTTGAACTCGCGATCCTCCTGCCTCAGCCTCCCAAATGCTGGGATTACAGGCGTGTGCCACCACTCCTGGCTATATAATTGTTCTTTTATTGATCACCCTATTATACTTCTTGGCCACAAAAATAAGTAAATGGAACACTTCTAAAATTTAAAATATAGGAATTAAAATCTTTTAATTTCTTGAGACAATAAGTCTTCAAGTAATTAAAAATTCTGTTCTGGATTGGGTTATTGTTATAATTATTAGGATATAATCTCTAATATATGTATTAACAATACAACACAGTGCATTATAATTTTAGTGAACATGTAATGTAAATGTGTAAAGTATGAAGCTTTCCCTGTTATTTGTTCATGGATCTACAGGTGATTATTATCTACTGCTAGAATGCAAGAGGGCTCAGCATCAATTCTAGTCCTATTTTTTGTAGATGCACTGAGAAACCCTGTCACATGAACAAGCAGAAAAGAATGGGAATTTTTCTTTAATTTTTAATTTTTGGTGGTCCTGAGGATTGAACCCAGGAGTACTCTACCACTGATCTACATCCCTATTCCTTTTTATATTATTTTGAGACAGGGTCTCTTTAAGTTGCCCAGGCCAGCCTTGAACTTGGACTCCTCCTGCCTTGGTCTCTCATGTAGTTGGGATTACAGGCATGCCACTATGCCCAGTCAGGAATGGGAGTTTTGTCCCAACAATGTCACTTAATTCTTCTCATTTCATTCTTTCTGAATTATATGGAGTGGGGGTGGGGGGACACATCACTAAAAATTACCTTTCTTTCTTTCTTTCTTTTCTTTCCCCCTTTTTTTTGTGTGGCGCTGGGATTGAGTCCAGGCCTCATGCAAGCTGGGCAAGTACTCTACCACTGAGCCACATCCCCAGTTCCAAAAATTACCTTTAATAATCCATCAGCTGACAACTCAACTCACATCCTCCTACAATTGGTTGAAAATAAAGACCTGGAAGTCATCTGACCCACACATTGTCTTTAGTCCAGTCCTTGGGCTTTCTCAATTCCTGGACCACATGTCCAAAGGAGCTTGTGTCTGACGCCCTGGAACTTTCTGACTTGAGGGAGAGAACCACGGCACCCTACCGATGGGCTCACGGTGAGCTTTGCACTAGCTGAAGGGCAACTACGGAAGGCCAAGTGGAGGGAGGTCTGCACTCCTGCAAAGGCATGTTCTACTCTGGAAACTGACTCCATCAAAGTCTGTGTCTACCTTCTATTTAGAAAGTCTTCACACACCAAGAAAGACCGAGGTGTAGAGGGCCTGGAGCTCCCCGAAACCCAGCAGGTGCTAGATGTAGTGTCAACACAGAGGGAAAGATCAAAACATCTGAAAAGAAACAAAACAGGTCCAAATCCCTGACACCTTCTCAAGGAAAACAAAACCAGAAACAGGCGACCAAAGGCGGGGACAAGGCAGGCTGCCTCTGCGCAGCATCCTTCCTAACCAGGATTTAGCTGTGCAGAGGGCCAGACTATCAATCCTCCAGGTTAACCTTGTCTCCCTCTGATTCTCCAGGGTAGGGGTAGAGTTTAATACTTGAGGTTCCCTTAAGGCTATGCATAATGAACTCGGTTTTCTTTAAAAAATAATTCCCGCTCCCAATCACATTAAGAATCAAGATCTGAATCACTGATCTGAAATACCTTCCCTGATGTGTCTCCCCTCCCCCTCCACACTGTGGGTCTCAATGGCCAGTGGGAATGTCCACTGTAGAAAATGTATAAATGTTACTATCATGTGGGAGAATAAGCGACAGAGTAATTAACAGGACTTGGACCTAAGGTAGAAGGTCGATAGCAGGGGCTCTTCCTTGAATTAAAATTTAACTTACCCTTTATTGCAACCTACAAAAGCAAGTAATGAGCACTAACATTTTTATTTCTTTTAAACTGTCATTTAGGCTGTAGAGGGGATAATTACCTACCTCTAGTGTAGTAAGGTTTTATAACCCTTAGTGAGGCATTTTCTAATTTAATATTTTTACTATATTATCATAAAACCTGTTTCTGGGAAAAAAATGATCATGGATTAGCAGCCTTTTTCCATAAAGATGGAAGGGTGTGGGGGTGCCAGAATCCAGCATTTTATCTTATGATTCTTCCAAGGAGACTGTCCAGCTAGCTGTGAACTGCCGTCATTTCAGCGGTGGCTGGGGCTTAGGTGAAATGGGGGTGCATGTACATAATAATGCAGCCCCCAGATAGATGTGAGGACCTCCTGTGTTGCCCTCAGGTCCCCATGTACGTCGCTCTCAAGACTGCAACACAGAGCATCGTCTTTCATGATGGTATTTGGGCAAACAGTACAAAGGAGAGTATCAAACCTGCAAATGATCTGTGTGGGGCTTTCAATTTGCTAGGTCAGTAGCTTGAGGCACAGGCACTCTGAAGGCATCTACTGTCTGCTCTCAGAAAGATCCTGCTCCTCCTACTCCTGCCGACAAGCCTCCAACCAAGTCATTGCACCCTCACTCCTATAGCCAAGGCAGGTAAGTAGGGCAAAGAAAATGGCCATTCCACTGCTCTCTGGGGTGGCCTGAATAGCACCCCCAAGTATCACAGTCTCCCAGAAAGTATTTCATGCCAATCTTCCAAACGTATCTGTGAAGACAGTAATGCTGCTTTCCTGACTTAAATTATATACCTAATTTGCCCTTGCTTGATTTGAAATTGTTAATTTATTGCTTCATGAGGAAAGGGGTAGTCTTTAACACACAGACACACCCACCATGCCTGGCCCTTCTTCCCCTTCTCCTGCACTCTCCTGCACACTGCAGGACCCTGCCCTAGAAGTGGTGCAACCTCTACACAGAAACCTTGAAGAATCAAGGAAAATGACAAAGCACACAAAGGGCAAGTCAGGCTAATTCTGACTTTTGACCAGAGCTCCCTACCAATTCTACCTGGGCTCACGTCAAACCCAAAATTTCACGAGAAGGGTCAGCACAGATGAGCCTGGTGTAGAAATTCACACGTGTGCAGCCTCTGCACCAACAGACTAGCACGGCCACTGATGACAGATGCATGCTTTCAAAAATTATTGGTGATGATACTGATACTGCCCTTTTTCAAATGTTTGTGTTTTGAAAACAACTGACTTAGTCTGTAGAAGTTCATAAACACGTACTAGAAACATACTAGATGTTTGTGGTTCCTGGCCTCAAAATACAGCACAGATATGATAAATTAATAAAAAATATTCGAATGCTACCAGTTTGTTAGCTGCTGTGCAGGATTACAAAGACACCAAACCCAGCAGAAGCTGGCTGGGAAGACGATCATCTGTAGTAAATTGTCCGAGACACTCAGTTCTACTTGGAGAGACACGCTGGACCCAACTCTGCTGTTCTGTGACTTGTCCCACGGCCCTTATCCCTTGGAACCAGGAGGGGAGTAGGGCTGACTGTGTCCTGTGGCACTTCCTCAGCTAGTCAGTGTTCTCCTTTATCTACACCTGTCCTTTCTGGACTAACCAGCCTCATTTCCCTCCACTGCTCTTGTGATCGTGATAGTCTTCCCACCAGCCTGACCAAGTCCTGCTGGAGTCCCACACAAAGGTCCAGGAACCTCCTGGGAACCTCACACTGCTGGTACAGTCTGGACAGCGCGGTGGATAGAAAGGACCCCACCACCTCCACACTGGTGTTTCGGTTTTTGTAGGGCATTCTGGCAGTACCAGGGATTCAACCCAGGACCTTGTATGTGGAAGGCAAGCACTCTACCTGCACTGCCCAGCCCTTCCTCCTATATTCTGAACACACACTTCCCTCTGTTTCACAGATCTGTAGCCTCTTCTGTCTACCAACATGCCCAGGCATTCCAATGCCTACGGAAAAAGGTGTCCCTGCAATTAGTACTGGGCATATGCTAATGGCACCAAACAAAGGGACCCTTTTCCAGTAAAACAGGAGCCTCCATTCTGATTGTCAGAAAGCAAAGAGGGCCAGAGGGCAAAGGCTATCCACTGCTCCATTTTCCTCTTAGAGATGCCTAAAACCCTGGGACAATAGCTTTCTTTTGTTACATAGTCAATCAAATGGGAAAAGCAAGTTTAGGAACAATCACCTAAAACAAAGCAAATCATTTTTATGTAGCATACTGTACAGCATATAACAAACGCACAGGGGCTGCAATCTGGAGCCAGAGCAGTTCTGATTCTGACTCATTCCTTACCAGACCCATAAGCTAAGGTAAATTACTCAGCCTCTGAAACTTAGCTTCTTCTTCTTAAGATGGTGATGTATCCTCCTTAAAGATACTGTTTTTAGAGTACTAAGCAAAGTCCCCATTACATAAATTGCACAGTCATCTGATGATGCAAAATGGAACAAGACACAGCAGCCAGCAGCTGGCACCCAGAGGTGCTGCAGAGGGCCCATCCCAAAGGCTCGGAGTCCGCTCTCCACCAGCACAAGAGACTGAAACAGCATCTTCCTCTACGTTTCATTCCTTGTGCTTCTCTGACCCAAATCCTACTCAGTATCAGTGGATTTAAGCGAGAGAACGGTGAGTGAGAATGTCTCTATTGGCGCAAGAGGGGAACATGTCAATCCAAATGGCATGCAAGTGCCCTATGCACATCTGAGGAATGGGACCAGACCAGAGACAGGTGACAGGTCAGAAATCAGTTCTCAAGACTGGGTAATGTAGGGAAGGCAGTCCAAGTGCAGACCCTGACATAACTCTTACGAAGACCTGGTCAGGATGACACAGACTTGAGAGCAGAAAGCTCAGGATTACCAAATGTAGTCAAAGAAAAGTCAGTACAGACCGCTCCCTTACTCTCCTCCCAATGTCCCATCCCCCAACAACAAAAAGTGAGTTACAGGTTTTTTGTGTTTTGTTTTTTAGATCCAAAGCCTCACACATGCTAGGTAAATGTTCTGCCATTGAGTTCTACTCCCTCAGTCCTTTAAACATTTTTATTTACTTATTTTGTATTTTTATTTTTGGTACTGGGGATTGAACCCAGGAGCACTGTGCCATTGAACTGCCCCCCCAATCCTTTTTATTCTGAGACGGGGTCTCACTAAGTTATTGCGGATTGTGCCAAGTTGTAGAGGCTGGCCTTGAACTTGCCATCCTCTTGCCTCAGGTTTCCAAGTAACTGGGATTACACACAAGTGCCACCACATGCAACTGGATCACAGGTTTCTTTCCTGAAATCTCACCACATCCCAGACCAAAACAAACCAAATCCAAACAAAAAAACCCCATCCCCCGGAACAAGAAAGTAAAAAAAAGCAATCTTCTCTCACCTGAAACCTATTTCTTAATACAATCAAATTACCAAAGCAGTAGTGACTCAGAGAATCCTCTCCTGTATCACTACCTACCTAAATCTGGATACAAGGGAAATCATCTTAGATCAGACACCAGCTGAACACCAGATTGGACGTTCCAAGACAGTCAAACTGCAGCTGCCTGAATCCGCCACAAGGTGGCAGTACACGACTCAGTTCTAAAGGGACCGGGTGTTGCAGAGACTCCCAGCAAACTGAGCCCATAAATTACTTGGTATGTCCGCTCTCATCACCATCCTCCCAGGGCTTGAAGGAGACTGGAGAAGGTCTGTTCCAATGTGCTCTTTTGGTCAGGTCAGAACTGGGTCCTTCAAACCTCTGCAAATGCTTTTAGCCCTGCAGCTTTAAATTACAGATGGTGACGTGTGGCCTCTGGCCTGTCTCCTAAAGATCAGACAGATTCAAGATTTATAAATGTTCAAAGAAGCAGGTTCAGGCCCCAAACAAAGGAACCTAAAGGATAGAGAAGGAAGGAGAGAGAACAGGGACAGGGGTGGGAAAGGAAATGGGATTAAATTTGTAAAGGTTTCCTCCTCATTCATCAGTTACAAATTCACTCCACTTTAATAAAGGAAAAAAAATACTTGAAACTTCCATCATTCCAATACCACTAGCTTCAAGTCTTTCATATTTTTTTAAAGAAAAATAATTTACCTTAGTGTTTACAAAGGTGGGGGGTGCCGGGTGGCAGGAGCTACTCTTCAGACAAAAGGGACGCTGCTTCTTTCCTGTGCATTAATATTCCATATTCCTGGGATGATTTCCACTTTCACAGTTTGACTGTTTTATAACAGATTTGATGTGAGAGAAGACAAATGGCCTCACAAAGGAAAGACGACAAACCATCTCACTGTTTTTAGCAGGGTTTTCTCTTTATTTTTATTTATTTTTATTCTGGAGCCAGGCAGCAAAGCTCTGCCTTGCTGGAGATGTTTAATATTAACGTCAAGTCACCACAATCCTGGCAATAGAGTTGGCCGGTGTTGTGTTTACGGTTTTGTGACTGCTGGCTTCAGGAAGATGAAGCTCCTTGTTCAAACAGCAGCCCCTCTAACAGCTCCTGTTAAAAGCCAGGGGATGCTTCACTGCTTAGACGTGAATCACTTCCTCCAACCACGGGGAAGGTGAGACTGACACCCGGTTACATTTGTATCCGTATCAGCACTGCTGCCTGTGATCCAGGGCCTGGGGGGGCGGGGCACACAGGATGTATCTCTCAGCTCCAGTTTAACCTCAACTTTCAGGGGATCAAAACATAGAAATTAAGAGTTTTAGCAGGACACAT
Source organism: Glaucomys volans (assembly GCA_020662805.1). NCBI lineage: Eukaryota > Metazoa > Chordata > Mammalia > Rodentia > Sciuridae > Glaucomys > Glaucomys volans. Next base: position 156,194 of record JAJEJO010000200.1, on the reverse strand, counting down.
TGCTATTACTTCTGACACCAAGTTGGAGAGCTCATGTGCTTAGAAACCCAGTGCCAACCCAAATGTGAAAGCAGCAGCGGAGCCAACAAATTCAAGGCAGCAACTCAAAATACCCAGAGGACAACGCTGCTGGCCCCAGGAGCAGTGCGGCACCTGCTGCAGGCGCTCCATCCTCAACTCTGCTGGCAGTTCAGCAGCCTGGGTTCTCCCAAGCTCCCAGGCTCTTCTGTGCCCTCATCCTTTTTTCTCCCTTCTCCTACATTCAGCTCTAGGGCTCCTCTTTTTTCTCTTCACACACTGCCCCACGATCCCCTGCCTGCTCTCAGCTCTGACCACCTACATCCTCTGGGCCAAGGACCTCACAGCCAGTGCCCACACTCCAAGCCCTCTCAAGCCACTCCAACCGGCTCAGAATAGAACGAGCTCACCCTGTCCTGCGAGATTATTTTGTCACCTAAACTACCAATTCTGTTAATAATGGCAGCAGATTCTTTACTACTCACGTGTCACACTCAATTTTCAGCCACTACTACAACACAAACTTACAGATATGCATACTGCATTTTCTAATTAAAAAGTAAAATCCAACCTGAGATAGGACTCCTCTTTGGACAGTTTAATGTTAACTGAAAAAATATGTAAATTGCCACCTCCATCTTTTTTGGTTCCTAATAGCATCCTTCAAAGAACTTTCTCCTGTCCTTTGTCCAGAGAGGAATTGATAAAAGGAAGGTCCCTGCTGAAGTTGCTAGGTGAATGTTCTCCAGGGGTGTGGCCCAGGACCCCTCAGGATCTGGACATCTGCAACAGCATCTTTCCCTGTTCCAGCTCTGCCAACCAGTTCCTGAACTCGGCAGTCTGCTGGCCTTAGCTAGTTACACAGTTGGCTTTAAAAACCTTGATCGCTAAGTACAAAATAAGTAGTCTGCATTTCTCCCCTGGAAGTAGTGAGTCTGTGTTGGTGCACAGCTGCGCCTTGCCCTGCAGGACCGAGCTGTGCAGGAGGAGGCGGAGTGCTGCCAAGTGTGTGTATGAGAAAATGTGTATTGATTTCTTCTTTCTTATAAAGGAGCACAAAGCATTGAAGAACAATTGATCCTCTTTTCAGCATTTCACATTCCACTCAAGAGACAAAAGGCCCAACCCCCACCATCCTCCAAGAAGCAGAAAGGAGAACTGGAGAAGTGCACAGAACCCATCTCAGCCTCTAGTGTTGGCAGCCACCCCCGCTGCACAGGCCCACTTAGGGACTTCAGACCTGGGGACCTTAGTGCCTCACCTGGCTCTACACAAGCCAGATATTCCCTCTCTCACTGATGCTTCCTGATCTTGAAGAAGAAAGAGCCTTCGTCTTACTTGCCTTTAAAGTGGAGGGTGCCCGGAGAGTAAACAAGCTAATGTTTATAAAGTGCTCTGCTCCCCAGAGGAGATGCTGGATACAACACAGGTGTGGCCGTGGTTCACTCCAGACCCATCTCCCAGGATAGTTGGGAATAGCTTCCTATTATTAGGTGCTTCCTGGCAACTGGAACACAAAGCAGTGAGGCGGTGCCCTTTACCACAGGTCCTTGTATGGTTTGACTCTTACTGCCAACACTAAAAATAACAAAAGGTAATCAGCTTCTATTATGCCTTGTTACATATACAGAATCCCTTCCAGAACTGTTTTCTTCTCAAACAAAACAAATTCTGAAAGCAGTCCAAAAATCTGACCCAAAGCTGTCACTGGCCATCACGGAACCCCGTCGGTGCGCTCTACGTTTCCACAGTGACTGTTTGTAGAAGAGTCACCAGAGACCAAACCTGGCAGAAGTGTCCACAAGCAAGCTTATGGTAGAATTCCAAGTGTAGGTCATACACCCAGAAATGATGGGAAAATAAGAGCCTTTTTGCAAGATCTTTTCCCCAGCTCCATCCTAAGTAAAAAAGCCTCTCAGCAAAGGGCAGGGAACAAGAAGTCCCAAAGTTGGCCCCTTTGTTTCTGGGGTCTTTCCAACACTGACCATGAACTGTGAGAAAAACCAGGAGCTGGCCCTCCAGCACTGCAATGTTCTACAACAGAGACACACATTGCAACAATTAGGAAGCAACCTGGGTGAACACTGTGGAAAACCTGGACTTGCACAAAGTGCCAAGGGCAGTATGTTAGAGGAGTTAGATGATTCAAAGAGATCTCAATAAAAGAGGCAAGAAACTTCTCCTCATCCATCTTACACACTGTTTGAAAAAGTAATCTTACCAGCAAATTATACCTAGACTTAAAGGCTGAAAGCCTTCAGAGGTATTTCAGACAGGAAGTCTATAACTGTTTGAGGGTTTGCAAGAAACGGGCAAATCTGTGTTACAGATTTATAGCCATGTGAAAACACTAATTTCATTTAAATAATTATCTGTAAGGATTAGATTTAAAACAGCCCTTGTCAGAAACAAAAAACTCAGGACATTTCATTCTCAAGAATCTAGTAAGTAAAGACTATTTTCATTTTACCAAGAAAAATACCAAGAGAAAACCCAAGAGTCACACTTTATCTAAACACCAGGGTGTATGCAGTATGCACAAGAATGCTGAACATGTTCCCTAGCTTAGACAGGGCTGGCACCAACCAGGAAAAGTCCTGGAACAAACTGTAAGTGATATTTGTGCTACAAAATGCTGTATAAGGTAAGACACAATTGGAATTAAAATACATTACTCTAAATGTAGGAGCATAAAACCTTGACAAGACCAGATGCAAGATTATAGTAAACATAACCATACCCAGTGGAATAGGGCTGGAAGACCCCAAGGGAGCAGAATGAAGAGACAAGTGGAACAGGGAACAGGTTCCTGGGAGGTAGGGGCCCACTCTGGATGGCACCAGCATATGCTGCTGAAATAGGTAACAGGAGAGCAAGGAAGTAGCTTGGAGACAAGTCACTGAAGGTGATGGCTTGGTGGCAGGCTCAAGAGCGTGAGTTTCAGTGCACAGGCAAAGAGCAGGAGCACACTCTGTGTGGGATTCGAGGAAGAGAGTCTGAAGAGCCACACAGCTGATGAGACCAGAGACTGGTGGTTAAGAGGCTGCTGGTGCGATCAAGTATGTGAGAACTTGAAAAACTTAGACCTTGAATCAAACCAGGTTGTGGAAATAAAAGTGGAGACCACTGAGTAATATTCTGTATTAAAATAAAACTCCAGGGCTGGGGTTGTGGCTCAGTGGTAGAGCACTTACCTAGTATGAGTGGGGTGCTGGGTTCGATTCTCAGCACCACATAAAAATAAATAAAATAACGGTCCATCAACAATTTAAAAAATTTTTTAAATAAATAAATAATAAAATAAATAAAGTAGTGCTGGGCACAGTGGTGTGCACCTGTAATGCCAGAGACTAAAGAGGCTAAGGTGAGAAGACGTCAAGTTTGAGGCCAGCCTCAGCATCTTAGCTAGACCCTGCCTCAAAAAAAGGGATAGGGATGTGGCTCAGTGGTAAAGAGCCCCTGGGTTCAATCTCCAGTACCAAAAAGAGAGAGAGAGAATACTTTTACAACATAATTCTCCCTAATCAGCAAAGATACAGTGATACAAGCCTCAACTGCTGCGAAAGGAGACGTGTAAATTAGTATACACCATTAAGAATTATTAGAAAGTTCACACATTTGACTCAGGAATTCCCCTCCTAAGAACCTAAAGACATGTAAAACTGAACATAAATACGTTTGCTGCACATTACCTAAAGAGAAAGAGAAACAAAAGCAACCTACATGTCTAATAATGAATATTCCATAATAGAATATTACGTTACTAAAATGCTTTCAAAAATATTAAATGGCATTTAAATGCTTATAATACAAAGTAACTGGAAAAAAATCAAACATGTATATATCTGTATAGAATATTCACATTTAAAACTGAAATACACTGAAAATTCAAATATATATATAGCTGTATAGAACATTCATATATAAAACTGAAATACACAGCAGGAGATTAATTTCTTTATATCTGTACTCTCCAAATCTTCTTTCATAAGTATGTATTATTTTTATTACAGAGGAAAAGATACTGTCTCTAAGGAAAAGGTGACAGGTGCCTGAGTACGACACAGGCAGAACCCTAAGAACAAACTGACTGAATACACTGGATTGGAATTCAGAGCTATTTAAGAGTCTAAGATTTTTACAATTAGAAGAATGGTATAAGCTGGGTGCAGTGGTGCACACCTGTGATTCCAGTGGCTTAGGAGGCTGAGACAGGAGGATAGAGAATTCAAAGCCAGCCTTAGCAAATGTGAGGTACTACACAACTCAGTGAGACCTTGTCTCTAAATGAGTGTTCCTGAGTTCAATCCTGGGTACTCCACCACCCCACCAAAAAAAGAATGGGATAACTAACTGTAAGAGCACTTTTGAGTATTTCATGATTCATGTTAAAATGTGAATGACTGATAGGTGAAAATTTTCTATATAGATTATCTCTTTTATAAAAGAAATGGGAAAAAACTTTTTTTTTTTTTTAAAGAAAGCTTTACATTTTTAAAGTTAACCCCCTCCCCCAGTTTTAGTTGGAGGAGCTCTGAGTACTGGGGGGCTTCCCTTTGGCATATTATTCCCATCTATATCTAAAGCCTTGCTGAGTTCTTAAAAACTGACAGGGAGCTACATTCCTAAATAAATATGTCAGTTCTACTACTTGCTCTTTAATTTGGGCAAGTTACTTAATTGCTCCATGCCTTAGTATTCTTATCATAAAATACAGATAATGTCAACTACTTCACTGGTTTCTTTTAAGGCCTGAATGAAAATGTATATCAAGGGCTTAGTGCAAGGCCTGACATACAGCAAATGCTCAAAAAGTGGCCTACGATGTTATGATTCTATGCCATTTCACTGTGGATCAGAAATAGGGTGGCAGAATGAGGGTGGATAAATCAGAGCAAAGGATGTTTCACTTAGAACTGTTCTACATATTTTAGCAATCCAGTGTTGGCTCAGTGATCATCATAGGAAACATATTAATAATATGTATGAACGACTAAGCTAGATTAAGGAGGAAAACTTAGCTATTGCATAACCACTTGCAAGTTACTTGAGATTAATACAGTAGCTATAAGATACTATATTTAGAAAGCCAACAATAACAACATAAAAGAATTTAAAACAACAAATCCATAAGAGAAACATTTACACTTACTTTAAAGAATGTGAAATATCCCTTTGAGAAAAAAAAAGAGAACCTATCATTCTTTGAAGAAATGCTGAGAATGTGACTGCAGAAATGAGAACTATTGTCAAGAAGCCCCATTTGGGGGAAGGATTTATCTGTTCGGCATCTACAATCTCTTCCTAGAAGATGTGCTTTTATCACTCTACCTCCTGCTTGGAACCAAGGATTCAATTTGACAATGCAAATTCTCTAGAATAAGAGGCTGAACAGCAGCAAATTGGGAAAAAGAAGAAACAACAGTAGTGCTTTCTTTTCAATTTTAAAACTCTGGTCCAAGTCTCAGGCTTGAACTTGAGAACATTTCCTTTGTCCTTTTTGCGGCTCCTGGAGGAAGGCCCCAGCCTCCTGACTGGACGCCATCTTTAATGATGATATATGGGGGTCCTTTCCCCTCAGCACTGCTGGGGGGGGTCAAACCCATGACACCACCTGCCTGAGTATCAACAAGCGAATTATAAACTGTGTCAATCCGAGTTAATGCAAAGCTATAATCCTCTTTAACAAGAGATCAAATCACTGCCATGAGTTATGTTCATTCTGTAATCTGATAAGGAAGAGGGAGCCACTAATAAAAGAGTAATGGGAGCCTTTAATGATGCTGGTAAAAGGTAGCACCAGCTCAAACATCGCTCTTGTTCCTGCTGATTAGATCAATGTTGCATATTTGCCTAGACTTGCTTCACCTGTCAGAAAAACCTGTGTCTTTTTAGGAGATAAGAAGCCTCACAGAAAACATCTGAATTTTAACTATTCTTGCCTGAGAGTTTTTAACCAACAGAAAATGCTCTATGAGGGTATTTCTGGGATTGGTATTGGATGTGCTCTGAAATGCTGAGCAAGCTATGTAAGAATATTCCACCAAAAGCAGTGTGCCTATCTATCAAACAGAGGTGAAGCAGGCAAGGGGACTCAGGATGGTTTCAGCAGCCTCTGGGCCACTAACTGGGGGAAAGGCATGCCATCAGAAGAGTGGCAGAATATGTCCATATGGAGGGTGCAGACCCATATACAAAAATGGCAAGCTGAAGACAAACTGCCTGTACAAATTCTATTATACCAAGGCACTTCAAGAACAACGTGGCAGTGATGTTGACAAAGCACTTTACAAGACGGGATTACATTTGTACATTTCTTTTCTAAAACTCCAGATGTAAAACAATAATACATTTGGTGGTTAGTACTTATCAAAGGATCCTCTCCTTGTTCCTTTTTAATGCCAGCAGCTCTATGAAAGGAGTAGGAAGGACAGGTTCTATTTCTGGGGAGAGAATGGGTGCTCAAATTGAAATCCTTCCTGTTCCTATTAAGAATTTAAGTTCTTAGCAAAGGAATGGAGTACCTCTAAAATGTTCATGTTGCGACCACTTTTGGAATAAGGGAAAAAGTACGCATAGAAAAATACAATAACCTACATATTTAATGGACAGGCCCAGAATCAAGTTTATCTGACAACCCTCCGTGAGGCAGCAGTTAGTTCCAGGTAAACCTCAATTTTCTCTGGCACACATTTAGCCAGCTGCCATCACTAAGACCTTCCCATGCTTCTCTCCACACCAACAGAGTAAGAGGCTGCACTAGGTTCCCTTTCCCAAATCTTTGCCAGTTGGCAGTTTAGAAGAATAGTCTGTCCGTCTCAGAGGTCTTACTCAGCACTGCTTCTCCCAGGTATCACACCAGCATTTGCCTATCTGACTTTCATGTGACTTCAAGAAGCCCCATTTAGGGTAATGACAAAGAACTCACTTCTTTAAAAGTCCCCCTTAGCTCTTTCAAAAACAGACAGAAATCAGCTGATTATATCCCTCGCCCCCCAATTCTTCACTGTGTGAACCCCAGTACGAGATCATCTGCATTTTTACTGGAAACTCCCTCTGGTCTGACAGAGCCCTGGGGGTTTCACATGGCATAAAGTAAGTTGTTTCTAAAATGTCCTTGATAAGCTTAGAATAACTTCAACATAGATGTGAACAGTAACCTGTACGTCATGCAAGTGAAATACTGATCTGCTCCTCATGGTGACAATGTTTAGAGGGCTCCCCTCCGGGGGAGACGTCAAGCCTTCTCTTCTTCCTAGTCCACCACTAATTGTCTTTACAGAATCACAGTATTCCTAGTCTCTTAGTAGAGATGACTCTGGGAGCTGAGCTGCTCAGTGCCAATACCAAGAGCTCAGTACCAAGGATTTAGCAAAGTCAGGGATAATTTTTAGGCTCATGGTAGTTTCTTCCCTTGTAAGCAAAAGTATGACAATGGGCAAAGTGGAATTTCTTTGGTTTTCTCTCAATGCTGTGAATGTTCATTATGTAGGCAACAAAACTCACCTATCTCCTAATGGAGACGAGGACACATCTACCAGACCAGGACATAGAAAGGGGTCAGGATTACATCAGACTTTCACTAACAAAAGAGGTCTGAGAGCATTTAAACCAGTATCCAAAGTACACCTAGAAGAAAATGCTCCTAAAGGGAAATTTGGTAACACAGGGACTCATCTGAGCTACTTCGCATTTAAAAAGGTTTTTTTTTTTTAATAGATCACTTGAAGAGAAAATTTCTTAGCATTGGAAAAGAATTTGTATCAGCAAACATTAACTAAATAGATAGGTAACACTACACAAAGCACACCACAGGAGAAGCAAAATGAAGATGCCCCTGCCCTTAAAGACCCTTTTAAAGACAGTACTTCTCTCCCTCTCTTAATGAAAGCTGTGTTCGTTTCAACTCAGTTCAACAAAGTACAAATTTATGGAGAGGGATAGGGGACAAGGGATATGGGAGATTGAAGGATGAGCACTGGGCCCCCCAAACCCACTGGGAATTAACCTAATTTAGGTATATTTGTGGAAAAATAAAAACTCTAACCAAGGAACAACTAAGGAAAATAGAAAGGCTCTCTCTTCAAGCCAGGTAAGCTAGAACCACAGGGGAAGCTGCTTCTGGGAACAAGAAATCAACAGAACAGGAGATTTTATCTTACCTATATTTTACCACAATTAAAAAGGGAGGAGCCTTACGAAGGAGCAGCTAGGTATTAAAAGTCAGCATTGTACAGAAGTCATGGGAGAGAGAGCTTTCATTTATATACTTCAATAGAGAATAATCAGAACCTCCCTGGTGTCTTTCTATATTTTATATACATAATATTCAAAAAGAAAACATTTTTCTGTTGAAATAAAGTAATACATGCTTATTGTAAAAAATTTCAAACACTACAGAAATACAAATAATAGAAGGTAAAATGTGTCTTTTATTCCACCCACGTAATAATAAACATGCCAAGAGTTTCATGTTGTTGCTCCAGAGTTGCTTACTTTTTAATGACAACTAATATGAATGCATTCTCATGGAAAAAGATTAGAAAGAGCCAAACAGAAGTGTTAAACATGAAACAGTGCTGGGCGTGAAGGTGCCCAGCAGTAATGCCAGAGGCTAGGGGGCTGAGGCAGGTGAACTATGAGTTCAAAGCCAGCCTCAGCAACTTAGCAAGGTCCTAAGCAACTCAGAGAGATCCTGTCTCTAAATAAAATATAAAAAAGAGCTGGAGATGTGGTAGTAGTTAAGGGCCCATGGGTTTGACCCCCAGTATCAAAAACAAAAAACAACAAAAAGTAAACCATGAAACACTGAAAATCTGTCTTCGCCACATTCCTCATCTCAAGCTCTTCCTAAGTAAACACTCCTAACATTATGATACTCCGCCTCCTAGGCGATTCCTCAAGCATTCAGTGATATATATACATACGTAAGCACACATATATATTCGTTGCATTTTTATCTTAAAAATGTAATAGATGGGGCTGGGGTTGTGGCTCAGTGGTAAAGCACTTGCCTAGCATGTGTGAGGCCCTGGGTTTGATCCTCAGCACCACATTAAAATAAATAAATAAATAATATAAAGGTATTTGTCCATCTACAACAGAAAAAATTAAAAAAATAAAAGATCATATTGCAAGCACTGTTTCTTTTCCCAGATAACAAAAGTACCTGAAGATCCTCCATGACAGTATAGATGTTGTTTTAAAGGCACTGTTTCTATTTTTTTTTTCCTCTTTTACATATAGATCTGGCATCCCTAATCTGAAAATCTGAAAATGTTAAAGTGACAACATAATACTCCAAGAGTTTTGGATTTTAGAGATTGCTTAGGGTCTTGCTAAGTTGTCCAGGCTGGCCAGAGAAACTTTGCAATCTTTCTCCTTCAGCCTCCCAAGTTGCTAGGATTGCAGGCACGCACCACCACAGCCGGCTTCATTGTACAGTTTTACTTCATCCTTTAACTATTGCTTAATTTCATCAAATGATTTTACTGTGATTTTGTTTAAGTCATTATTGATGGTCATTTGGATTATCTTCTTTTTCATTATTATAAACAATATTGCAATAAGGATTTTTGATACAATAGCTATTTCCTTAGGTCAAATTTTATGAAGTAGGGTTTTTGGGGGCGGGGGGAGGTTTAACAGATAACCTTCCGAAAGGATTTTGCCAATCACATTCTCAACAACAGGTCATGAAGGTGCATTGCCTCACACCATCAATACTGTGGATTATCATTCTTTTAATATTTTTCAACTTAATAAGGAAAAAGTGAAATCTCATTTTAATTTGCATGTCTTTGATAAAAAGTCTGCTTTTTTGCTATTTGAGATTTTTATTTCATGATTTTTAAGTCTGCTTACTGACATGCTTTCCCTATTATCTTTTATTTATTTATTTTCTGGTGATGAGTTGGACCCCAGGGCCTCAGGCATGCTCTACCACTGAGTGGCACACTTCTAGCCTCTTAACTATTATTCTTACTGGGATATTAAGATATTTGTAAAACTCAATACATATGCAGAGAAATATATCATCTCTTAAACTTCTTCGTTCCAGTTTGTGATTTTTACCTATTGCTTTTGATGTCTTTTCAATATGACTTTTCCCTAGTCAGGTACATTAATATTTTCCCTTATGGTTTCTGGCCTGGTATCACGATTCTAATGCCATTATATACCTAAAAAATCATCTTTAAAAATTTCTATTCACACACATACCCAACAAGAATGATATATCTACAACTTAGCAAAACCAAAATTATTCACTTGAGGAAAGTAGTATACAGTGATACTGACATTCTAATAATGAATGATTCCCATTTGTGGTGTACAAAATGGGATACAAAACAGAATGGTACTAGATTACTTCCCTCAGTATAGGTGTCCTTTAGCATCAATGGAGGATTGACTCCAGGACATCCTTGATACCCCTAGGATACCAAAGTCCACCACTACCTAAGTCCCTTACATAAAATGAGGTAGTATTTGCGTATAACCTATGCACATCCTCTAGGTTAGATCATCTCCAGATTACTTATATTACCTAGTGTAATATAAATGCTATGTAAACACCTATATGCTATATTGTTTAGAGAATGATGACAAAGAAAGATTGATATGTGCTTAGAACACACTCAAACCTTTTTCTGAATATTTTCTACCCAAGGTTGGCTGAGTGTGTGGATGCAGAACCCATGGAAACAAAGGACTGACTATACAGATAAGTTCTACTAACAAAGCAGGAGGGTAAGGTACCACTGCCTAATTTTTGCTTAAAGTACCAATACCTTCTGGCCTTAGAAGTTTTGATGCTAGAAGCAGAAAGAGCTAAGACCCAATTACAGTACTCATAGTTGATCTGGTCTATTCTGATTATGAAGCACAAGCAGTGATGTGGATGTAGGCTTCTCTATGCTTAGGAAACACAATGGGAATGGAGCACACCACCTTAGTAAAACCAAATACTCAGTTCTCCAGCTACAACACTATTATTAAATTTCATGTTAAATGGCTAAACCAGCTGGAGAACAATGCTAATAATCAGCAATCATTCCACAAAGCATAGCCTTTTTTCCCCCCATAAATTCAGAATGCCACAGGACTGCTACCCGACGAACATATTGCTAACCCCCTTTCCCGTGCCCACTCTACCTGACCCAGCAATGTAATACAGTTCTGGCCAAGGAAATAAAGAATCAGTTTGCTGGAAGGAATTCTGGAGGAGTTATCACTTTTAAACAAACAAAATGCCAAAAATATGGCTGGCACTATTCTTTTGTATTCTTCTTGCCTTGGATACGTATTTGATGGCTGAAGCAGCAGCAGCCATCTTAGGACCACGGGAAAAATAAGAGAAGTTGGCCCTACCATCAAAGAGAAGAGAAAGTTATTGCCAACAGCCACATCTGAAGGATTCCGTTAGAAAAATACAATCTTATCTGCTTATGCCCTTGTGGTTAGGTTTTATTTCTTATAGACCAAGCCCGAAATACTAAATGGTATAATAATTTTCAAATAATTTTATGTCTGGCATTTAATAGACCCTCAAAAATGATGAATAAATATAAGTTTCTGAAAATCTCAGTAGCACTGGGGTATTAAGTAATATTGAAAAAAACTCCAACCAAGAATGACAGAAACTTAATTTCTAAATGCTTTAGAAGTACTGTATTCCAAAAGCGATCGCTAGCTGGGTATGGTGTCACAAGCCTATAGTCCCAACAACTCAGGAGGGTGAGGCAAGAATATCCCAAGTTTGAGGTCATCCCAGGCAACTTAACGAGACTCTGTTTCAAAATAAAATAAAAAGGACTGGGGTGTGTAGCTCAAAGGTAGGGTGCTTGCTTAGCATGTGCATGGCCCTGTTCAATCTCCAATACTTGGGGAAAAAAAAAAAAAGAAAGAGAGATATCACTAATATTTAAGCTAGATTTATTTTATACCTGGGATAATAATGTAACCTTAAAGGGTTTGGTTTAGCTTCAAACATGTAGTTCTTTCTTTACTGATGTAATTATTTTTATGCCATACTGACAGGGAATCTAAAATGTACTTACTTTACTCTGCCAACTTTTAAATAAACTGGACCCAGAGGGAGAAAAACCCTAGCCCTACCTAAATGCTCACTTTCAAAGTACAGTAGAACATATGAGGTCATAAAGACAGATATAAAAGTACTCAGAACCACCCATAAGCTGTTTTATACTCAAAGCACTGAACAAACCAAAATGAAAAGTAATAATTGTTTGCCTAAACTTGCAGATCTATCTCTTTTCAAGCATAGGGGAGAAAAATCTGATGAGATATGATGGCAAACTAAAGACTCTCGAGCAAAAAGCAGATACATAGTTTAAGGTTAAATACACCTGGCAAAAGTAACATGTCCCTACTTATAACCAGTAATTTCACTTGGTAAATAATTATGCTTAAAAATGTCTACCATGGCATTAATTACAACAATTAAAAGCAATTTAAATGTCCCACAGTCTGTGGGTGACTAAATATAAAAATGCTATGTAGTCATTTAAAATTTTTGAATTATTTTAATGACAGGAAAATGCTCACTATATATAAAATATTTATAGTTGAACATAATTTCAATTAAATAAAAAAAAGAAAAATAAGAACATTCTGAAAGGAAACTCAGACACAGAAGAAATAATCTGAGATGTTAAGAGTGGTCATCCTCAGGGATGCCCACTGTCACCACTTCTATTCAACACTGTGCTGGAGATGCTAGCCAGAGCAATTAGACCACAGAAATTAAAGGTATACGAACAGGAAAAGAAGAACTCAAGCTGTCACTATTTGCTGATGACATGATCCTATATTTAGAGGATCCAAAAAATTCCACCAGGAAACTTTTAGACCTAATTAATGACTTCAGCAAAACAGCAGGATATAAAATAAACACACATAAATCAAATGCATTTATCTACATAAGTGATGAATCATCTGAAAGTGAAATGAAGAAAACAGCTCCGTTCACAATAGCCTCAAATAAAATAAAATACTTGGGAATCAATCTAACAAAAGAGGTAAAAGACCTCTACAACGGAAACTACAGAACATTAAAGAAAGAAATTGAGGAAGACCTTAGAAGATGGAAAGATCTCCCATGTTCGTGGATAGACAGAATTAATATAATCAAAATGGCCATACTTCCAAAGGTACTATAAAAATTTAATGCAATTCCAATAAAAATTCCAATGACATTCCTCATAGAAATAGAAAAAGCAATCATGAAATTCATCTGGAAGAACAATAGCCAGAATAGCCAAAGAAATCCTGGGCAGGAAGAATGATGCAGGAGGTATCACAATACCAGACCTTAAACTCTACTATAGAGCAATAGTTACAAAAATAGCATGGTATTGGCACCAAAATAGACAGGCAGACCAATGGTGCAGAATAGAAAACACAGAGACAAACCCACATAAGTACAGTTATCTCATACTAGACAAAGGTGCCAAAAACATGCAATGGAAAAAAGATAGCCTCTTCAACAAATGGTGTTGGCAAAACTGGAAATCCATATGCAATAAAATGAAATTAAACCCCTACCTCTCATCCTGTACAAAACTCGACTCAAAATGGGTCAAGGATCTAGGAATTAGGCCTGAGACTCTTTGCCAAATAGAAAAAATAGTAGGCCTGAATCTTCTTCATATTGGCTTAGGACCAGACTTTCTCAACATGACCACCAGAGCACAAGAAATAAAAGGAAGAATCAATAAATGGGACGGACTCAAACTAAAAAGCTTTTTCTCAGCAAAAGAAACAATCAATAATGTGAAAAGAGAGCCTACAGAGTGGGAAAAAATCTTTTCCACAGGCCGGGGATATAGCTCAGTTGGTAGAGTTGCCTTGTGCAAGGCAAGCACAAGGCCCTGGGTTCAATCCCCAGCACTGAAAAAAAAATCCCAAAATCTTTTCCACAAACACTTCAGAGCACTGATCTCCAAAATTTATAAAGAAATTTCAAAACTTTACACCAAAAATACAAAGAACCCAATCAATAAAAGGGCTAAGGAACTGGGCAGACATTTCACAGAAGATGATATACAGGTGAGCAACAAATATATGAAAAAGTGCTCATCATCTCTAGTAAAGAACCACCCTAAGATTTCATCTAACCACCCTAAGACCACCCTAAGATTTCATCTAACTCCAATTGGAATGACTATTATGAGGAATACAAGCAATAATAAGTGTTGGCGTGAATGTGGGGAAAAAAGCACACTCATACATTGCTCGTGGAGTTGCAAATTGGTACAGCCTCTCTGGAAAGCAGTATGGAGAATCCTCAAAAAACTTGGAATGAACCCATCATTTGATCCAGTTATCCCACTGCTTGGTTTATACCTAAAGGTCTTAAAATCAGCAAAATATAGGGATGCAGCCATATCTATGTTCACAGCTGTTCAATTCACAATAGCTAGATTGTGGAACCAACCTAGATGCCCTTCAACGGAAGAATGGATAAGGAAACTGTGGGATATATATATATATATATACATATATATACATATATATGTATATATATATATATATATATACACACACACACACACACAATGGAATATTACTCAGCCATAAAGAAGAATAAAACTATGACATTTGCTGGTAAATGGGTGGAGTTGGAGAATATCATGCTAAGTGAAATAAGCCAAGCCCAAAAAACTAAAGACCAAATGTGTTCTCTGATCAGTGAATACTGATACATAATGCGGGGGAGGGGGGGGACTTGGGGAGGTAAGGAAAGAATGGAGGAAGTATGGATGGTGCAGAGGAAAATGGGATGGAAGCGGGTGGGGAAAGGAAAGATAGTAGACTGAGACAAACAGTATTATGTAAATGTAAGATTATATGAATCATGTGAATCTACATTGTGAAAAAAAGGTATATTCCCAGCTGTATAATTATATCAAAATGAGTTCTACTGTCATGTATAATTAAAAAGAACCAATTAAAAAAATAAATTAAAAAAAAAAAAGAGTGGTCATCCTGTATGTTTGTGTACATGGACTCACACATTTCCAGTTCCATGTGCTAAGAGGGCCTGGAAACAAAAATGGTCACTTCCAGCACCCCTGGAACCCAGGTCTTGGTTTCTAAAAACCATTATCTACTGAAAAAGGGGGAGGGGGCACTCCATGGAGAAAGATTCCAGCGCTGGCACAGGGAATCTTGTGGTTGTTGAACATCTTGTGCCAGAGTGTAAGGACATACTCAAAAAATGATTGGGGATACATCAAAAAGCACAAAGCGCTTAAAGAAGCTTCCATTAATATGGGACAATCTTACCATCAAAATAAATATAACTCATTGAATAAAATTGGAAAGCATAAATCCATATTGTTAAAAACAAGTCAACGACAGCTGGGGCTGTAGGTCAGCAGTAGAGCACTTGCCTAGCACATGTGAACCACTGGGTTCAATCTTCAGTAGTAGATAAAAATAAATAAATAAAGGTATTGCATGCTACAACTAAAAATTTTTTAAAAATGAATCAACAAATGGTACATAAATGTGGGAAAAGTGAAGCCTTGCCTTATGGTAGAATGCTACTCATAAATTTAGAAGAAATTATTTTTTATTTGTTCTTTTTAGATATACATGACAGTTGAGTGTATTGACATATTATACATAAATTATTCTTTAAAAAAAATTACCAAAAAAAGGTTACTTCTGAATTATAAGTTCTATATTTTTCTGTATTTCGATTGTTTCACTTTATAAAATAAGTATGTACCTCTTTTGTAAAAACCCTATAATCCTCAAAAGAAGTCTCAACAAAAACAACAGATACACATCTCTACAGCAATCTCTAGAGTCACTCTAAAAAGAGAGCATATACATAAAACCCTCGATGCACACAGCATGCACACATGCTACATCATGGCCCTCTAGTCTAGAGAAGAGCTCAGATATTCTAGGCAGGTGGACCAAACTTAAAAAACAAAAACAAAACAAAACAAAAACCCAGCAGCAAAAACAGACAGACACCAGAGGCAGCATTAAGGCATATGGAAAGGTTTGATTTGGCTTTACAGTAATTATGTGAGTGAAGAGATGTGACAAGGACCCTTCCTATGATGCCAATGACAAATGGTTAACTGATAAGAAGAAACAAGAGGGTGACAGGCTGTAGAACAGGTCAATATCAGGCTGTCATGAAGCCATTTGAGACATATAATTAATCTCTTACTCACCTGGCATCATCATTCATTGTAGTATGGTCAATAGGTGCCATGAAGCTCAGAAGCTTGCTAAGGACATGAAACCTAAACAAAGCAGAAAACAAACAGGCAGCAACATTAGTAACGATTAACCTAGCAAAGGAAACACTCTGTGAGCTAACATACTCCAGAAATGATCATAGGGACATGTGGCTCCAGAGACGAATAGAGAAAAATTCACAGGCACTTGCCATGCACAACTATATCTTCCCCTTTTTCTTCAGTGGTGCTGTCTGATACCAGGACACTGTAAATGACAATGGTTCTGCACAGATCCACTTTTAGCACAGCTCTAAAAGAGCAGATTCACTTGTGCCTTCAGCAACATATAAACCCTCAAACATCATTCTAGACAAAAGTCAACGAGGACTTGACTTGCCCATTTTCCTCCTCTAAGTACATCTTAATCATTTCTCAGTGTCATTAAAGCTACCTGATGGCAACAGCACAGGCAGTGGAACAACTCCTGAAGGGAACACTCACCAGAACCATCACTGGTTCCCTGAGGGAGAAAAGGCCCCTAAGACTCACACCATCATCTCCATGCACTAGCTCCACCGGGTCTTTCATCTCCCCATCTTTAAATTAGGAAGCTCAAGTAAGTTCAGAATACATCTAAATTAAAGATCTTTAACAGAGGAGTTAGGGAAATTTATTACCTGTATTTCCCACCAATAGAAAAAGGGCTGAGCAACTATATGACCTTATGCAGACCAAATTACACCAAAAAGAATTCAGTAAGATTTCCCTTATAACTATTCATCAGAATGGAAGAAGCTTGAATGACTACATAAATATATGCACACACATATATAAAATAAAATGCTAACCAAAACCCCTCTACTTGGGCAAAACGCTATCCATAAACAAAAATATGATAAATATTTTCACATGCATAATGTTTTATGGTTTCAGAACCTGTGTGTATGTGTGTGTGTGTGTGTGTGTGTGTGTGTGGCGGGGGTAACCAGGGATTGAACTCAGGGGCACTCAACCACTGAGACACATCCCAGATCTATTTATTTTTTTATTTATAGACAGGGTCTCACTGAGTTGCTTAGCACCTTGCTGTTGCTGAGGCTGGTTTTGAACTCATGATCCTCCTGCCTCAACCTCCTGAGCTGCTGAATTTCAAGCATGCACCACCACACCCAATTTCAGAAACATTTTAACACATACCAAATAATTCAGTTCTCTACTATACCACTCTCAACTAAGCCTTCCAAATTTCATTTCTGAACTAATGTATTTAACAAAGGCCCTGTAATCTCCATTACTGCCAAAAAAATAAAAATAAATAGAATAATAATAGTGTTAAAATTTTGTTCAGTTCAAGAGAACAGAAAAAGCATAAATTCACTATAGAAAATTTGGGGAAAAAATGCACACTTCCTTCACCTGCAGACAATTGTTATAGTTGTGTTTGTTTTATATACAGATCCTTTTACATATATGCACACTTTCATATTCTCTTTTTCACTTAGCACTGTCCCCTAAATAATATCTGAATGGCTATATACAACTCCAGAAGTGGAAGTTGTATATAGTTCTGAATATTTATATTGCTTCCAATTTTTCTTTTTTCTTTTTTTTTTTTTTGCAGTGCTGGGGATTGAACCCAGGCCCTTGTGCTTACAAGGCAGCCACTCTACCAACTGAGCTATATCCCCAGTCCTCCAATTTTTCACTTTTTATAAGGGAAAAAAAACACTAAAAACTCTAAGATATCCTCTAGTTTTAAAAATTAATATATGCCAAAAAAGTAATATGTAATTCTTATACCAAGATTCCAAATACAGAAACATAGAAAACTGAAAAGTTTTCTGTAATCCTATACTGAAGAAATAACCATTTTAATAATTTAAATAATAATTTTAAGTAATTAAAAATATTACTTTGGTTGTAACACAAAACCATATATCACATTCTATTCTTTTTTCATAGTTTCAGAGTATTCCATTTGGTTAATGTAACTTATTTATTCTCCTATTGATGGGCATTTATATCACCTCTGCTCTATCTATTGATTGATCTATTTTTGGTAACAGAGATTGAACCAGGAACCCAGAGGCACTTTACCACTGAGTCACATCCCCAACCCTTTTTTTTTTGAAGCAGTGCCTCATTGTTTAGGGCCTTGCTAAGTTGCAGAGGCTGGCCTCGAACTTGTGATTGTCCTGCTTAGCCCCCCGAGTCACTGGGATTACAGGACTGTACAACCACAACTGCCTAGCCTCTGCTCTTTTAAAAACATTAAACAATGTCAAAATGAGGAGTCTTAAACATAAATTATTGTATGTTAGAACTTGTATTTCTATGAAATAAATTTTGAGATGTAAAACTGCTGAATTAAAATGTATGCATATGTAAAATTAAAAGACAGTCAAAATAACCTTCCAAAGGTTGTGTCAATGTATGAGACCATAAATACTTATACAACCTCTTAATTTAAATAAAGCATAAATGCTGCTAATTAAATAAAATTTTCAGCTGGACATGGTGACTAGCTACTCAGGAGGCTGAGGTGAGAAGTTTATTTGAATTCAAGGCTAGTCTGAGCTACATTGTTGTAATAAGACCTTGCCTCAAAAAAAAATCCCAAAACAAACATATATATGTAAAGTGATTGGGGATGTAGCTCACAGGTGGGGCACTTGCATGCAGGAGGCCTTGGGTTCCATATCCAGCATTAAGGTATCGAACACACACACACACACACACACACACACACACACAACCTTGGGTTCACCAAACTTTCATGTCCTCCTGAAAAAAATGAATACTTATTCTCAGCTATGTCCAAAGACAGGTTTAATGTGCTTTCCGAATAGTCATGGAGTACTAATCTATGGTTGTACTGTCTAATATTGTCACCACCAATCATATAAGGTTACTGAGCATCTAGTTGTGGCTACTACAAAACCCCGGAACTGCCTTCAAGAGTAATGACAACATTCCTCTGCCAAAAATCTTTCAATGATTCACTACAATCTACAAAATAAATCCAAAATTCTTAGCAAGGCCATGATCTAGCACTTACCTACACATGTAGCCTCATCTCTGGCCATTCTCCCACATTCCATATTAAGTCTCAGCCAAAACGAATTAATTGCAGTTTCCCAAATGAGTCCACCACTCTCTGCAAATGATTTCTGTAAATATTACTCTTGTCCCTGTTTATTGTTTAATGCTTACTAGTCTCTCAAGTCTCAGCAAGCATGTTGTCTCTTACAAAGTTTTCTTGAACAGGTTGTGTTCCCTCAGGAGTAAGACAGGATAGTCTCTACGGTCTCGCCATCTGCAACCATCTGCCATCCTCTTTAGAATACAGGCACCTACTAGACGCTAGACCTGAAGGACACTAAAACTATTCCTTATATATTGTAATGGTTAGCCTTAGTTAAATAAAATGTCTGTCTCTTTTTTGCCTGTCAGTTGTCAGAATAAGATTTTAATGCCTCTGGATATCATGTGGATGTGGGGATTTACACCATTACCAAAATATTCAAAAACAGAGCTATGTAATTGCATTGAAACATACCTCTACTGAATAATTTAATGAGGTAAGTTTCATAAATTAATACAATAAAGCAATTTCTATATTAAAAGAAAATTATTCTGGTTTCCCTTTCAATCTGATAAATAATAATTTTGATAAATGTATTTCGATTTAGGAAACAACAGACTCATGTTCTCCTAAGTTACTTCCCACACCATAAAAGTGCTTGCATCTTCAACTTTCATCAGGTGCAGTGTTGGAGGTCAAACTCAGGAACTTGTGCAATTAAGCATGCATTCTACCACTGAGCAACACTCTCAGCCCCAGATTTCTTACTCGGTGTAATGTTACAGTTATTTCTCATTACCTGATGAGCATTTTAATTTTACTATCATAATCATCCAAAAATATTTTCTAGCTAACAAGGTACTATTTATAGATAAGGTTGGAATTCAAGAACAAAGTAGCACATCCTTCACCTCTAAGAATACACAACAAAGCTACCTGCCCCAATAATTACAAAATTCAAAACAATGAAATATTGTTGAAAAGACATTTTTTCCTCTCTCAATTCTTTTGCAAAAGAAATGCCAATAGATAAACACAAGAGAACCAAAGAAGCTAGCATTTGAATGCCTACTGTGTATCAGACATTTACACTTTGTTTCATTTAATTCCTACACTAATCTATAAAGTAGGGAATATTATCTTCCACTTAGTAAATGAAAATAGGCCCAGAGAATAAAGAAAACCAAAGTAAAAAAGCCAGGCAGAGCCAGAATTTGAACCCAAGTCTCCCAATTTAAAATCCTTAGCTTCTCTTTCTCGAGAACACTTATGATCTCATGAGGCTGTAGTTTTACAAGCATAGGATTGAAGAAAAACCTGATCCCAGCAAAGAACGAGGTAATTATTCAGCCTAGTCACTTACAAAGTACTACTGGTAACATTCTTCCTAAAATCCTTGGTGAGGAAGAAAGAGGAGACAGGTACGGAGGCAGCATGTGCTAGAGCAAGTAAATGAGCACTAGGGCAAGACAGGGATGCAGGTTTTTTTTTTTTTTCTTTCTTTTTTTTTGGAACCAGGGATTGAATTCAGGGGCACTCCACCACTGAGCCACATCCCCAGCCCTATTTTGTATTTTATTTAGAGACAGGGTCTCACTGAGTTGCTAAGGGCCTCGCTAAGTTGCTGAGGCTGGCTTTGAACTTGCTATCCTCCTGCCTCAGCATCCCAAGTCGCTTGGATTACAGGCGTGTGCCACCGCGCCCGGCTAGGGATACAGCTGAAACAGTGACAGCAGCTGTAACAATGATGGCAATGAGTGCTTACGTAGTGCTTACTATGCACCTGCACTATTCTAAGAGTTGCATAGACACTTGTCATTTAATCCTCACAGCAAAATCACCTTCTTGGATGGAAGCAGAACAAAACAGCAACTGAGCAAGATTTCCCAATAATCACCTCCCCATAGACACACCAAGCTGAACAGCTATTCATGCACCAAGTTAACTTCACAAGGGCTAAGGAAATCAGTGCCTGCTTTTAGTATATCGAGATCCTCATAACAAACCAACAGCGCTGGTTCTGCACACCCCTCTTACAGATGAAGAAATTAGTTCAGAGAATTTGAGGGCATTGCTCAAAGTAACTGTCACTGTCAATGCTGGGATTCAGATTCAGGCAATCTGGCTCTGAGGACATGACATTAACCATTACACAATGCACCCAGAAAAGAATGAAGAACTGGAAATTTCAACATACGGAAAAAAGTTAAAACAAATTATAGCAATTTAACTTGAGATTTAAGAAAACTAAATCAATACATACTGAAAAGTAACTTTGCTCTTCTGCAAAGAGAAATAAGCATGTACTGCTAAATGCTAAAACAAGTTAAAGTGGTTGCAAAATCTACTCAGATCTTTAAAAATGAGACAGATCCACATTTGTCTAAAAACAATTTAACAACAGGCAGGACTCTAATAAGGATGTGGGATTAACTATATACGTAAAACCATTCTAATGCAACAGTTTAAGATTTTTTGTGTGCACCTGAATTACAAGTGGTTTCTCTGACACTGAGGCTTTGTGTGATGACACTGTATTATTATACACACACACAGAATTACCAGGGATATAGGTCAAAGTGTAGCAATGCCAATTCCTACTCTTGCTCTTTCTTCATTTTGTGTGTGTGGCAATGGGGATTGAACCCAGAAGAGTTCTGTTTCTGAGCTACATCCCTAACCCCTTTTAAAAAAATTTGTTGCTGGCACATGCCTATAATTTTAGGGACTCAAGAGGCTGAGGCGGAGGATTCCAAATTCAAAGCCAGCCTCAGCAATTTAGTGAAGTCCTGAGCAACTTAGTGAGACCCTATCTCAAAATAATAAATTTTAAAAAAGGGGGGCACTAAGGATGTGGCTCAGTGATCAAGAACCCCTGGGTTCAATCCCTGGTACCAATCAATCAATATCTCGTAAAATTAAATTTCCTGCCCCATTTAAATACACTATTAACATTCTCTGGAGCTTCACTTATTTCTTTTTAAAACTAAAATAATTTAAACTATGTTGCCTTTGCTTTCTTATTATTTTGTTTTCAGGTATTATTTTAAAAAATTTTTTTAGTTGTAGCAGAGACACAATACCTTTATTTTATTTATTTTTAAGTGGTGCTAAGGATCGAACCCAGTGCCTCACCCATGCGAGGCAAGCACTCTACCACTGAGCTTCAGATATTATTTTACACATTCATTCACAACAATAGAACAAAAAGTCAATGAAACTATATTTCCATTTTAGAGTAAGAAAAACTCAGTCACAAAAATCCCTCAAATATCATTTGTTATTTTTCTAATCCTTAAAAAGAAGAGACAAAACGTGTTCACATTTTCTCAAAAAAGCAACTCACCGAAGTTTCCTTCCTTTGCTGGCTTTCCTATCTACTTTCTTGTGGATTTTGCTTCGTAGCTTCTGGATTGCAAGCCACTGCCTGGGAAATTCACAAGCAATGTTATGCATCATCACTAACAGAAACAGTTATACATATTGACAAATTGAAATTTTTCTCACTAACAACCCTGCAGAAATCATCAAATTCCTCAAGATAGTCTGGAGCCAAAGTGACTAATCAATTGAAGAGGATTTGTGTAATGGTAAAACATAAATGGCAGCTGGGAAATTCTACAGCAAATTTGGTTAACAATGCCCCTTAGTATCTGGAGCTGCTGTGACAAGCACTAAATCTACCAGTCTGCAGGAAAACCCATCAAATTGAGTATAGCTGCTTGCATTTTCCTCTAATGTTTCAGCTGTGTGGCATGTTCTCTTGCTGCAACTGTTGGTTGGTTTGAACATGTGAACTCTTTAAGTCTAATTTTTCCTTTGCTAATACTCAAGTGCTTTTTTGTGCTTGCAAATTTTTTTTAATAATTATCCACTACTGATGCCAGTTTTAGTCATTTAGTTTTCATTTCATCTATACATATTTCAATACATATTGATAAAGCACAAGGACTCTTTTCCCCAATATAACCTCAATATCATTATCAACACCTAAAAAAAAAAAGGTTAACAATAATATTTTACTATCAAATATTCAGTCAGTCTTCAAATTTCCCAAATTATCTCAATTTTACAGTTGGTTTGTCTGGATAGAATCCAAAAATGATTCATATATTCTACAGTCATTTTAGATAAGCAGAAATTAAATTTTCAAATAAGGGACACCAGGTTAAGAAAATCTTTACAAATAGCTCCTATGAACAAACATAAGAGGAAAAAGAGGAAGAGGAAGAGGAGGAGGAGGAGGAGGAGGAGGAAACAGAGGAGAAGGAGGGGAAAAAAGGAAAAGCAGCAGCAGCTAGTCATCTTACCTGATTTACACAATGAAAACTCAACATCGGGAGGAAAAAAATCTAGGGAAATCCAATTACTGTAATCTTAATATAATCTTAATTACCATAATCTATTTTATTGTAAAGTCAGATAAATGTACAATATAATCATCACTTAAATGCAATTTGCTGTATCACATTAAATTTATAGCGAACAGTCCTCTCTAACATTCTGGAGATACAAAAAATATCAACAACATCCTACCCTAAAATTCAAATAATATTCTACTGAAATAAAATTATTTCATCAATGCAAATTTTTCATTGCTTCCTCAAAATGCTGCTCTGCCCAGAATCCCACTCTGGCACTTGCAGCTTTTGTTTCCTTTCATGCTTTTGCAAATTATGGCTCATGGCTATTTAAATGTACACTATTCATTAGGTAGCACTCTAAATGCCCTTTTTATTTTCCAACCACGGGATGAAGCATACACACAAGAGCCTTCCTTCACTACTTTACATTCTACCCTGACATCTGGGTAATGCTGCCATGTTCCATTTCTAATTGTGCTAAAGCTTTTACTGAAGGTCTAAATTAGGGCAGACTAACAAAGCAGATTCGACTCTGAGCAAGGAACCTGTTGTGCACAGAGCCACATTCTGACAGCTAAGAGCACATGTTTGGAAGCTGCTTTTTATCTACTGGTCAGCAGATTGATATGGATACAATCACAACCCAAACCCTAGAGTAAAGAGCATAAGAAAGACTTTGAAAAAGAAACACTAAAACAAACACTTGGTGTTTCATAATCTTTTTTCAAATTGTACTTAAGGCAATACAGGATAAACAATTTGTTACTTTGTCTTTCTAGTTATTATCTTGCTTAACTTTAATCATTACAGGACCAATCACTGCTTTGGAGGCAGAATTAAGAGGACTCAACAGGAGGAACTATGATTTAGGCTGCTTGCATGAGTAGTAGAAAACCATATCTAAATTACCTTCCCATGGCCACCTGATCATTGGGATCCAAGGAGCTGGTCTTTCGTTCTATGAGTTCTCGAAGGAGCTAGGGGAAAAAGGAAAAGCAACTGATTTACTTATCATCTCTCAGAACCAACTGACTTTCAAAGGGCATAGAAGGAATTCTGAATGGCAGTGACAGCTCTAAAACTTCAATCAATAAGGGACAACCGAGTGGCAAGAGCACGACTGGATTCTCATTAACCCTTTCATATTTATATATCTTTAAATGGTGGCAACAGCAGGAGCTGAGAACAGAAGTCCATTTGAAAGACTTATTGTACTATAGTTCATTTCAAATGGATCAATGAGTGCGCAACATTCCCTTCATTGTTTTTATGATTAGTTTTGCCCACCCCATTAATATCAAAGGAGAGAATCTTTAAAAGGTCAGTTGGGAAGGGCTGTGTGGCAAAAAGGAAAATGTATCAGCTTCTCACCAACAGCACAACTGTGCATGGTTAATTTCTGAACTAGAACCTCTGTCAGGATGATCACCCTCAAGCAAAAGCCTTTACTGAGATGATTAAGCGTGTGGACTTCATCCTCCTGCTTCCCCTGCTGCTACTCTACCACTCTGGCTTTCAAATGGCTCAACCAGACGCAATGCATACACACTCACAGCCACAAAAATCTTAAGAAGGAACCCAAACAAAATCATCTGGATACACGGCAAGTACAGCACAGAGGGCCCGTCTCTCATCCTGCACAGTAACTCCATGGGACTCTGAGTTACTCTCCCGCTCTCCTGTTAATCCCGGGTGCTCCACTGCAGCCAACCTAAGTCTGAACTCACTCCTTTCACACAGATTTAAGACTCTGTATAGGATCTTAAAGTCCTACGTGAAGAGAAGAAATTGATTTCCAGGTCAAACATTAAAGGAGACGAATTTTAAGTTACAATAAAGAATCTAGATATCATTTCTCTTATACAAGTGTTATATGCAGAGAAATAGCAACAGAGATTAAAATTCCAAAAACCTGAGAAAAATCTAAGGGAGGATGCTAGAATAAACTAGTTCCTGCTGATCATCCATCAATAATACAGGTTTGGCTTTAAAACGTGTTTCTTCACAAAAATAAGCAATTATGTTGTAGGTAAGGCATGGCAGCAAAATAGATATTTCACCAAGTTAAACAGCTGAAGCCGGGGGAGGATGGCGAAGAAAAAATAAATTCCTATGAAAGTAGTTCACTTTCTAATTTTCATTTGTTTATGTAAGTAGGCCTGAAGAAATAAAACAAATTTATAAAAATATTCACTTCCATAAGATGAATCTTTATTGCAAAAGGGAAAGGGATATCTCAATTGCAATTAAAAAACTTCCTGTGATGTTTTTTCATTTGCCTATTTTGGACATTATTACCACAGCAATTACATTTAAAAATGTGGGGACCAGAGGCCACTGGTTTATTATCACTAGAAAACAGCAAGCTATTTCTCTACACTGTTTATCTGATTGATTCCCAACATCTTTCTGGCAGCCAATCTATCAGTTTATCTCTCCTACTTCATCACAGTCACTTCTGGCAGCTAAATACAAGATCCAAACCCAGTGTTACACAGACACACGACACAGTAAACCTGTGTAACACCGCTGCTGGGTAAACAGCTGCCCTGAAGGCTGAGCAGAAATGGGCTTCTGGTTCCCAGTCAATATGCTGTGAAGAGCAAGGCTAGGAATGGGGGAGGGGAGCACTTAATAATAATAAAAAGATGAAAGGAAACAACAGAAAGGAGGGAAATAATGGAATGAGGGCATTTCATTGCTATGTAAGAGATTACAACACCATTCCTGGCTTTCCTAATCATCCCTGATCCCTGAAGATGGGGCAGACACAGTCACCAGGGAGCATGGTGCCCCAGGACCACAGGGGTGGTCTCATCTGGAAGAGAGCTCCACATACCCTTGACAAAGGCTGGGAATTGGAGACATACAACTGCAGTGCATCTGTTACACTTTAGTGGTTTCCTCAATTCAAACACCAAGTTGGTGCTGCAGTTACTTTCAAGCGCTCTGTGTACTACCCAATCCTGGGCTGCAAGTTCACTACCCAAGTGCTTTTCTGTCATTAATGATTGAGATGTTATTCGCCTTTCTGGCCAAGTCCAGTTTATTTAGTCCTAAAATTTCAGAAGATTCCTTTGTGTCTAAGGTCAGAATGAGAAAGCAGAAACAAACAAAGAAACTATTCCCATGACTATTACTATTTTCCACAGCTATCATCACCACTGAATTTAAATTTAATTAGGAAAGCTGCTTTCAAGAAAGTTGTTGAAAAATTAAGCTTTAGGGCTGGCGATATAGTTCAGTGATAGAATGCTTACCTAGCATGTGTGAGGGCCTGGAATTTACTCCCAGTATGGAGAAAGAATGGGAAGGAAGGGAGACAGGAAGAAGGGAAGGGCAAAGGAAGGTGGAGAGGCAGTGGGGAGGCAGTGGGAAGGCAGGAAGGCAGGCAGGTAGGGAGGTGGGCATAGAGGCAGTAAGGAAATGAAGTTTTGGGGATATTGGCTCAAGAATTTAATTTTGCTTTGAGTTACAATTTCATGAACAAACTTTCCCCCTAAAGTTCAAATTCCTATTACAGTTATTGGAGCTTATTGTTTCAATAAAGTTGATATAATAGTCATGGCACTGATAGTTATTACTGAGCATCTCCCTGACATTACAATACTGACTAGAAAACATGCATGCAAGAGTCAGTTAAAAATGACAAACTAGGGGCTGGGGCTGGGGCTCAGTGGTAGAGCGCTTGCCTAGCACACGTGAGGCACTGGGTTCAATCCTTGGCACCACACATAAATAAATAAAAGAAAGGTATGTGCTCACCTACAAAAACATTAAAAAAAAAAAAAAAAAAGTGACAAACTATGGGCTGGGGATGTAGCTCAGTTGGCAGAGTGCCTGCCTCTGGCCCTGGGTTCAATCCCCAGCACCGCAAAGAAAAATAAAAAATAAAAATAAAAATGACAAACTAAACACATTAGTTTATTTTTTCTCCCTTTTCAACCCCCCTAAAATACAGTACAGCAGTACAGGAATAAAATAAATGTATCAGACCACAAGAAGAGAATGGAAGCGGTAAATTTCATAGAAATTTTCAAGGCAGTAAAAGATGGGAGGAGTAAAAAGTCGTTACTACAAAAGAACCAGAGGAATAAAGGCAAAGGGTGGAGTCACTTAGGCTCACAGAATCCCTGGGGCGGGGGGCACAGGGGTGATACTGGTGTTGGTGATGGTGGTAATGATGATGATGATGCTGAGAGAACCACTCTTGGGACTTTCTCCATTATATATTCTCTAACACAGAAGAGTGACTAACTACCTGGACCACATTCTCTTGCTGGGAGAAAAGAAAGTTTATTCTGTAGAAAACTGAATCATAGAAGTTCCAGAGTGGGAATACAGAGGCTAGGCTGAGGTATAAGTGGAAGGACCTATGCCAATCTCTGGAACCTTCTTTCCTCCCTGTTCCCACTCATAGAATACTAGCACCCAGTTGTATAATTTTCTAGTAGGAGACAGAGAACTGTTTTCTGAAAAAAGTAAATGGCTGTCCTCCATCCCCCAAGTATTTCTAAGCTGCTATGGTCTGATGGCACCCCCAAAATTCATGCATGGGAAACTTAATCTCCAATATAAGAGTACTGGGAGGAGAGGCCTTCAGGAGGTGATGGAGTCATGAGGGCTCTACCCTCATGAACAGGATTGGGTACCCTTATAAAAGGGTTTGAGGAAGGGACTTTGTTCATTTTGCCCTTCCCCTTCTGCCTCGTGAGGATATAGCATTCTTCCTGTGGATATCAACATCAAAGCCACGTGTTGGAACTAAAGGGTAGCTCTCATCAGACAAACAAACTGGATGATGTCATGGCTTCCCAGTCTCTAGAACTGTGAGAAAATAGACTTGTTTATTTTATAAATTTCCCAGTCTGTGGTATTTTGTTATAGCAACACAAACACAACATAAATTCTGACATTTGAGGGTATGCCGACCAAGGGGGTATGTCACAGCATAATTATATTTAAGGAAGCCAAGAAGATATGCCCAGATTTCAAAGATTCAAAACAAACTTTTTAATACCTTAGCCTTATATATAAACAGGTGGTAAACAATAATCACCACTGGAGGAAAGCCTCAGACACAGAGGGAAACAAATTGAAAATGCAAAGCAGAGAACAAAAGAAACAAAAGGAAGAAAGGGAAAAAGGAGGAAGGGAAAGAAAAAGGGAGCAAGGAAAAGAAAAAGAAAGGTTGGAGAAAGGAGGGCCAAGAACCCACATAAGATATCCCCAGAGAGAAAATACACTTCCCTAAAAATAGGATGCTTTAAGAGGAGACTAAAACAAGAAATTAAACACAAACAGAAATTTTTAAAAATTTCAATAGAAGAATTAGAAGGTAAGTTTTTGAAAAATCTCTCAGATATAAAATAAGAAAGCAAAAAGATAACAACACCTTGCTCATTGTAAAAGAAGAAAAAAAAATAGATAAAAATCTAGAAAGTCAAATACCTGACTAACAAATGTTGGGAGAAAATTTTTAATGAAATAATAATGAAAAATCTTCCCAAAATTAAAGAACAGGAATAAGCGGGCAAAGACAGGCTTGTTGAATGAAAAAGGGTAGTTGCCAATACACACCAGCATGAAATGCAGAATACCAGAGGTAAAGAGAAGATCTGAAATAGTGAAAAAATAGGTCAGATAGAAAAAGGGTGACCACATGTCCCAATTTACCCAAGATAATTCTGATTTAAACTCACTGTCCTAATATTCTGTCAGACTAGTACCATAAGTGTCCCGGTTTTGATAATAAACTGTATGGTTATCCGTCATAGTAAGGACTGGAAATCAAAATGACATTAGACATCTCAGCTGCAACTGTAGATACCAGAAAACACTAAAGGAATGGCTTCAAAATGATTTCCAACTTCAACTTTCATATATAGCCAAATCATTAACCACCTATAAAGAAAATTACAGAAAGACATCTTCATATACAAGGGTTAGGGTTCAGTTTACTTTCCACACATTTCTTCATAGGAGGATGCACTTCAGCAAATGGGAGTGCACAGCAAGAAAGAAAAAGACATGAAATGTTAGATGCAGAGGTCTAACTCAGGAAAGAAGCAAGCGCAACAGGAACAGATGGCC
This sequence comes from Glaucomys volans, assembly GCA_020662805.1. NCBI lineage: Eukaryota > Metazoa > Chordata > Mammalia > Rodentia > Sciuridae > Glaucomys > Glaucomys volans. The sequence goes on along the minus strand of JAJEJO010000200.1, from coordinate 126,408 downwards.
AAGGCCAAAAGCAACCATTCCAGGAAGGAAGGGCCTAGGGAGCTCCAGGAGTAAGGTTTCCAGGCAGGGAAAGTGGAAGGGAGAGAAAAAATGACAAGTTATTTTGTATATGTGAAGAATGTGGAGTGTCTGAGGAAAAAATCCCACAAAAGCTATACAGAAAACTAAGCATGTCTTTTAAAAACAGGCATTATAAGCTCCAGCAAAAACCTTACAAAAGAAAACGTAACCCCAGTACATTGTCTGTGGACCTTTACTGAGTAATGACAGTGTAAACACTGACTTACAGCTATCCTGTTAATTGTGAAGTGGTATACTACCGTAGTAGTGATCTGCATTTCCATGATGGCTAATGATGGGGAGCATCTTCTTGTACTTACCAGTCATTTGTATATATTCTTTGGAGAAATGTTTATTTAGAACCTTTGCCCATTTTAAAATTGGGTAGTCTTTTGTTACTAGATTGTACAAAATCTTTATATACATTCTGGATAACAGTTCCTTATCAACCCCCATTCTGTGGTGTCTTTTCACTTTCTTGATGGTATCATTTGCAGCAGAGGGTGTTTGTGTGTTTGTGTGTTATGGGGAAATGAACCCAGGGGTGCTCTACCACTGAGTTACATCCCCAGACATTTTTGGTTTTTATTTTGAGACAGGGTCTTGCCAAATTGCCCAGGCTGGCCTTGAACTTGCAATCCTCCTGCCTCAGCATCCTGAGTCACTGATATTGAGAATTTCTGGGATTACAGGCATGTGCCAAGCAGTATGCAGCAGAAGTTTTTTAGTTTTTATATAACCCAATTTTTCTTTTGTCATTTATGTGTTTAATGTTGTACCTAAGAAACAACTACCTAACCCAAGGTTATAAAGATTTACTCCTATGTTTTCTTTTAAGAGTTTCATAGTTTAGCTCTTCTACATAGGTCTTTGATCCATTCTAATTGTTGTGTGTAGTAAAAGGTAGGGGCTAATATCATTCTTTTATGTGTGATGTCCAATTACAATATCTGTTGAGGAGTCTACTCTTTCATCTAAGATTGGCTCACACTATGTTGTCCAGGCTGGCCTTGAACTCCTGGGCTTAAAGGATCCTAAGGAACTTGACTACTGATACACCTGGCTGAAAAGAAAATTCTTTTTTCCCACTGAACTTGGCACCCTTGTTGAAAAGCCAAGTAATTTTTAAAACACTTGCTTCTATGGCTACATAGTCCCGGGCTTTCTGAATTTGTGACTCAGTGCTATGGATTCCACTTCTCAGGCTTCCAGGGTTCTTAGCTACAGATGCCTGAGACAGGAAAAGTTCAGGCAAACCTTACTTCAACTTGGTTGCCCCAAGGCAGAGAGTCACTTAGACTTCAGACTCCTCTCCTGTGTATTTTAGCCTCTCTCTCATTGAGATACAAAGGCAGACTACGGAGGTTTGGGTTTACTCTTCCTTCTGCTTGCCCTCTCGGTCCCACAAGAATTCTATTCTGGTTCTACCTCCTGCTTTACCACTAGTAAAGGGCTTACTAGTCTTTCAAATGACCCCTAAAAGGAGTTACTTGCAATTTTTATATACTACATTTGAAGTACAAAAAAATAAATCTGCATAGACTATAATTTCAAAGAGTTGGGAAAGAATTACTGTACATGTCGAAATATAAAGTTAACATAAAATGGCCACTACCTGCAGGGACCTCTCCTTTCCACATTGCCCACTCACTATTCAACTCTACCATTAATATTTCTGCTTCCATTATTCCACTGAAATAAACCATCCTAGGTCTCAAGACCTCTGCCTAATGGGCTCTGTCTTCACTTTCCTGTGGGACTTCTTGAAGCAGCAAGTGACACTGCACATTGTCACCTTCCTGAAACACTCTGGCACCATGAGGCATCTCTCTGGTTTTACTCCATATTCAGCCAGCTCTTCTACTCAGCCATTAACTAGTGTACTGACACTCCTTGAGACTCAGTTCCAAGCTTTCTCTTCTCCTTATCCATATGTTTTCCCTAAGAGTTTCCTTCTCAAGACCTGAAGAGTTATCCCTAGAACACCCCTCCCTTTATCCCCAACATTCAATCTAGCTCCAAGTCTTATACTCATGAATCTGCCTATCTCCACTGCCTTCACCCTAATACAAGCTAACATCATCTTCATTCATTCCATAACTATTAACCCATGATAATGCGAAAGCAATGGAGACCAAAGCTCATGCGCTTTCACCTGAGCTAGTGTAAGGATTTCCTCACATTTTCTCTTGTTCCTCCCCCATTTTGCTCTCTCAAATGCAAGTGTGTTGGGACATCATCTGGCTCCTTACCTATCTCTCCTCTCTAAAGCTGACCTTCCAGGTCCACGCCCTAGCCCCGCCCCACCCCTTGCTTACCAGACTTCTGTACTTGAGGTGCCCCACGCTCACTCCTGCCATGGGGCTCTTTTTAAGAATGCACTACCAGGAACAGGCTTCCAGAAGCAACATGCTCACCTCCTCCTCCTCTTCTTACTGGTTAATTCTCAGCTTAACCATCTCTTCCTCAGGGAAACATTTTTAAGCCCAACCCCTCCTCCCCACTTTATCTTTGTTGTACTTAATTTACATTAGCAGATGACTTGATTAGTATCTATTTCTCTACTAGCTGACGGCAGTTTCACAGAGAACAGAGCCTCTAGCTGACTGCTCACCATCCTGGTACTGCACTAGCCCACTGAAGGAGCTCGGTAAGTATGTGCACGGAGAGGGAAATGCTTCTGGGAGAAAACATCTGACATCTTGGTTATCATTCATACCCATATCACTGTTCATTGTATTTAAACAAAAGGAATCATATTATATAATCCCATGACTAATCCAGAGTTCCACTATCTACCTAAGTAACTGAGGAATCTACCTGTTTCTGTCAAATTCTTTTAGATAAATTTTTGTCATCACCATTATCAACAACACCTCTTCCTCAGACAAAATTCTTCTGCTCACTTGTCTATACAGGCTGATGGCCTACGTAAAAAAAAAATACAGGATGGTCTAACAAACCTGGATGGTTTAAGTGGGTGAAAATGACCCCCACTTCTAACCATCCCAAGAGTACCTGAATTAAAAACACAAATGAAAAACTATTTAATCCAAATGAATTTTTAGAAGTCTCAAAATATTTCCCATTCTTTTACTGTTAAAATGTTATAGCTCTATATGAGCTCTTGAATCTCATCTTTCAAAGGAAAAGGCTGGTTCTTCTCAGGAAAAGACAAGTGGTTATAGATCTTTGATGCTTCCTCATACTCCAATACCCTGGCCTTTCCTGCAGTTTCTTTGGGTCAGACCTTCTACTACAAGAAAGGTATCCTGACATCTCTGTAATAAAGGTCTGGATTAATTTTGTTAGTATTTGCTATCTAAATATCTTTTATCTAGGAAACAGCTTTCTTGAATCCTCCCATTTTCTAAGACCTTTCTAAGGAGCTTTCATTTATGTGGATATGTGTGCTAACAGTTCAACTGGGACTGTAAATATCTGGGTTTTTAACTTCAGCCTTGCCCTTCTGAACTATGTAATTTGAGACAAGATACTTGACCTCTCTGAAACTCAGATTCCTTATTTATAAAATTGTAGCACAGAAAGTTGCTTTGGGATTAAAAATATGATAAATGTAAAACACTTAGCAAAATTTAAGTATTCAATAAATAAAAATATTGTCAACATCAAATAATAACACTCAAGATAATTTTTAAACCCAATTTGAGGGAGAAAAATTCAACACCTTCCACAGCTAAGTCACCACAGTTGCTAACAATCAACATGTATAATTGTTCTCTTCTAGTGATTTCCAAAAGTAGGTAACAAATAAGAGTGAAATGAGAGAAAAGCAGAGTGAACAGATGTAAATTCTGAGTTATTCCAAACTAATTCATGATAAAATGGAGCAAAAGTGATCCTTCCCCTCATCATTTATTCTTTTTGAGTTGATTGCTATTCTTCTTTCATGACTCACAATTTGCCCTACCTCCCTCTTTTTTTTTTTTTTTTCCCCCCTTCTTTTAGTACAGGGGATTGAACCCAGAGGCACTTAACTACTGAGCCACATCCCCAGCCATTTTTATTTTTTATTTTGGAACAGAGTCCCACTAAGTTATTCAAGCTCTCAGTAAGTTGCCAAGACTGATCTCAAACTTGCAATCCTCCTGCCTCAGCCACGCAAGTCACTGGGCCTGCAGGCATGTGCCACTATGCCTGGCTTCCCCCACCATCCACTGACAATACAATCCCTCTGTCTAGCTCAAAAGTCATCCCCTCCCTGGAGCCTTCTCCAATTCCCCCATGCTACTATTAATTTCTCCCTCTTCTGAATTCTTTAATATGCCCTTACCAAGCATTCTGGCTATGTATGTTTGTTATCTCTTATGCTTTGCTATAAGCTTCTTGAGGGAGAACACCAGGTCTCACTCAAATTCTTACACACACACCCCAGCCAGAATTCTACCCATTGCCCAGCATACAGTTAATTCAATAATTTTTCCAAAATCAAAGAGTCAAGTACTCAAACTAGTGAACAAGGATAAAAGGTGTCTAACTTTTCCAAGAGCCAATAGAAAATTTACAATAATAATAGCAAAGGGAAGAAGAGAAGGAAGTGAGTGAACAGAACCCAGAGAGCCTCCTATGCTAGGCAAGTGCTCTACCACTGAGCTACACCCCCAACCTTTTTTTAAAATCTTGAGGCAGGGTCTCACTAAGTTGTCCAGGCTGGTGATGAACTTTAGATCCTCTTGCCTCAACCACCCCAGTCACTAAGTTACAAATAACTCATCTTTGGATAATAACATAAGGGAATGTACAGCCAGAGGCTACCACTGAACCAGTCAGCCCAACTCTGCCCTCCTTTTTTAAATTTTGTTGAAATATTTTTTTTAGTTGTCAATGGATCACTCACTCATTCATTCATTCATTTATTTATATGTGGTGCTGAGGATTGAACCCAGGGCCTCACACAGGCCAGGCAAGCTCTCCACCACTGAGCCACATCTCCAGCCCTCCACTTTTCGATTCACTGTTGCATCACACCTCCCCTCAAGCTAGAACTAAGGCTTATGATTTGATAAATTCATTCACTGAATAAAGTAACAATGTTTTCTCAGAATGAATCCTAAAATATTTCAAAGGCCATAATATTTCATTAAGCTTGGCCCCTTGGGTTAAAATTTATTAGTCAAAACACAAGTTTCTCATCAGATTCCATACCTCCATTAGGCATAATATATAGTATATCCCAACACCTGATTATTAACTAGAATTTAAGTAAATCATTTTTGGTATTAAGCCTTGATGTGTGAACTTCCTGTGAATGTGTTTTTCCTTTCTTTTTCATACAAATAATTTTATAAGAGCTAAGAGACTCTATTAAGTCACTCTCATCTATCCTAAAAGTAACAATGTACAAAAAGTGCTAGGGGTATAGGTACATCCCCAGCTCTTTTTATTTTTTGAGACAGGTTCTTGCTAAATTTCTGAGGTTGGCCTCAAGCTTGTGAACCTTCTGCCTCAGCCTCTGGAGTTACTGGGACTATAAGTGAACATCACTGCACTGGTTAGAGATGTTTCTTTCAATGACATAACACGCATATTATGTTGAAAGAATAAACCATTCTTTCTGAACCAGATGATTCACACAAGGAAGAAACTGAAAAGGTAGTAGAACTAACTTGTATTCTGTAATTATGTCCTTTAAGAATTAAAAGCCTAGCTGAAACAAACTACCTTACCAGCATCCTCCCACTAGTATTTACATGCCAATAATTCTTCAGCCCCACCAGGATCAATAATCCATTGATCCTGCCACCCTTCCAGCATCCCTCACCTTCTTTCATCTGCTCACTTTCTTCCTTTCTAGGTGGATGAGATTCTGTAGTCCTTCAGGATAATCATTCCTCATTTTACATCCTCAAATCCCTTGAGGATGTCCAGTTTTGTCAGACAGATCCACAATCCCGTGAGAAGGGATGTGTCATGGGATACTCGAGTGTTAGAATTTTGGGATGGGAATATAGGGCATATATCATAAATGCCCCAGGACTCTGGGACAGCACACCAACGTTTGTGCAACAAAATATAGGCACAGTCCCACTAAATGGGATAAAGTCTATAAATAGTAACACAACCATACAGATTAGGTGCTGCCAAGCTAACCAAACAAACGAAAACTAAGGCCTATGATTTGGTGGGACAAAAGTCTGCCTAGTTTACCAAATGAACGAGAAACTGAGTTTTCAGAACTTTTTTGATTTCAGAATTGCACTGAGGGGATTATGTATCTGTACTGTTTTGAAAAAAAAATCCAAACCAAGTTAAATCTCCATATCCGTACCTAATGAGGCTGAACATGGCTACAGAAAAAGACAAGACTGCACACCAGTCTCACTTGCCTTAAGGTCATTACCACTAACACTATTTGGGCCTTTAGTGGTACCTGACAGGTCTATGATTTTCCTAGTCCTTTCAATCTCTCACTCTCAGAGGAACCACCCCCCTTCTCAAGCCTCCAGATTTTCCTACATCTCACTCTTAAGTCATAAAAAATAAAACAGGATACTCAGACAAGAGCTTTCCCAGACTCACAGCCCTTATCTACTTGCAACCCCACTCACATACTCTGCCTTCCCTCCTGACCACACCAATCCCTCTCTACTTCTGCACTTATCAGCAATTTTCACCTCTTTCTTACAACATCAGTTTTTCTCTCTCTACTGGGATCCTTTCAATCAGCATACAAAAGACATCTCCTATCTTGAAAACAAAACTTTCTCTCCCTGTTGTGGCCCTGTTCTGGACATTTCATATCAATGGAATCAAATAATACATGGTCTTTTGTGACATGTTTCTTTCACTTAGCATGGTAACTTTGAGGTTCATCCATGTATATATCTATCGGTACTTCATTTCTTTTATGGTCAAATAATATTCAATTATATGTATATGTCACATTTTGTTTATCCTTTACCAACTGGGGGATATTTAGATTTATTTTGTGACAATGATAAATAATATTGTCAACATTCATGTACAAAAATTTTGTGCGATGCATTTCATTTTTCTTGGGTATATTCCTGGAAGTAGAACTGCCAGCTCACGTGGTAACTCTGTTTAACATTTTGAGAAGTGCCAAACTTTTCCATAGAGGTTGCACAATTTCATATTCCCACCAGCAACATATGAGGGTTCAAAATTTTCCACACCTTTGTCAACACTTACTATCATCTTTTTGATTGTAGCCATTCTAGTGCATGTGAAGTGGTTTTCATTATGGTTAGCTCTGCATTTCCCTAAAGTCTAAAGATACTAAGCATCCTTTCCTGTACTTACTGGTCATGTACAGCTCTTCTGTGGAGAAATATCTACTCAGATCCTGTACCAATTTTTAAAAATCAGGTTCTGTGTCTTTTATTATTGAGTTGTAAAGAGCTCTTTATATTGTCTAGATATGGGCCCTTATCAGATATATGATCTGCAGGTATTTTTCCCCATTTTATGGTTTATCTTTTTACTCCCCAGCCCTTGCCTTTTTTAACTTTCTTGATGATACCATTTACAAAACAAATTTTTAGATTTTAATCAAGTCCAATTTTCCTATTTTTTTTTTTGTCACATACACTTTGACATGTGACACATTTCCTAACTGAAGGTGGTCATGAAGATTTATTCCTGTTTTCTTCTAAAAGCTTTATACTTTTTGCTTTTATGCTTAGATCTATGATCCTTTATGAGCCTACTTATGCATGGGTGTCATTCTTTTTGAATGTGGATATCCAACTGTCCTGATACCGTTTGTGGAAAAGATTATTTTGTCTTCCACTGAACTGTGTTGATACCCCTGTTGAAAATCAAGTGATGGGGCTGGGAGTGTAGGTTAATAGTAGAGAGCAAGCTTGGAAAGCACAGGCCCCAGGTTCAGTCCCATGCTATGCCTACTCCAAAACAAGAAATATTCTCCTTCCTTACTTCAACTGACCATAAACATTATGGTTTGTTTTGGGATTCTGAGTAGTATTCCATTGATCTACATGCCTAACCTTATGCCAGTCCCACAATGTCTTGATTATTTTAGTTTGTAGTAAGCTTTGAAATTGGGAAGAGTAAGTCATTCAACTTTGTTCTTTTTTTTTTTTTTTTTTTTTCCCCAGTACTGGGGATTGAACCTAGGGGCACTCCACCACTGAGCCACATCCCCAGCCCTATTTTGTATTTTATTTAGAGACAGGGTCTCACTGAGTTGCTTAGGGCCTTGCTAAGTTGCTGAGGCTGGCTTTGAACATTGGTCTGCCTCAGCCTCCCAGGTGCTGGGATTACAGGCATGCGCCACCATGCCCGGCTAACTTTGTTCTTCTTTACCAAGATCAGTTTGACTCTTCTGGGTCTTTATATTTCCATATGAATTTTAAGATCAGCTTAATTTCTGCCAAAACAAATTTAATATTAATAATAAAAGGCAACTGTGATTTTTTTTTTTTTTTAAACCAGGGATTGAACCCAGGGACCCTCTACCACTGAGCCCCATCTCCAGCCCTTTTTATTTAGAGACAGGGTTCTGAGGTTGCTGAGGCTGGCCTTGAATGTGTAATCCTCTTGCCTCAGCCTCCTGAGTGACTGGGACTATAGGTGTGTGGCCCTGTGTCCGGCAGCAACTGTGATTTTGATAGGGATTGTATGAAATTCTTTAACTCAGATAGGAGTATTCCTATCTTAACAATATTAAGTCTTCTAATCATGAACATGAAATAGTTCTTATTAAGGTTTTTATTTCAGCAATGTTTACAGTTTTCAGTGTGTAAGTCATTTACCTCCTTGGTGAAATTTATTTCTAGGCATTTTATTCTTTTTTGGGGAGGTTGTATGTTTTCTTCGCTTCCTTTACAGATCACTCATGGCTGGTGTATAGAACCATAACTCATTATTGTATATTTATTTTGTAACCTGCTATTTGCTAAGTTTATCACTCTAGTAATCTTTTTGGTGGCTTCTTTGGTATTTTCTACACATTAAACCATGAATTGCACAAATAAAAGTTTTACTTCATCCTTTCTTTCCTGTATGGATGTCTTTTTCTTATCCTAACTGCCCTCGTTAGAACCTCCAATAAATACAATGTTGAATAGAAGTGACAAGAGCAGACATCTTTGTCTTATTTCTAATCTTAGAGGAAAGCATTCAGTCTTGTCATGGAGTATGACATCACTTGTGAGCTTTTACAGATACTCCTTATCAGATAAAGGATGAGAAGTCCTCTTCTATCTCTAGTTTGTTGAGTATTTTTATCATGAAAGAATGTTAAATGCTGTTCATTTTTTTTAAGTTGTTCTTTTAATTTTTTTAATTAATTGATTTTTATTTTTACAGATTGCATTTTGATTCATTGTATACAAATGGGGTACAACTTTTAGTTTCTATGATTGTGCATGATGTAGATTCATACCATTTATGTAATCATACATGTAGATAGTATAATGATGTCTGTCTCATTCCACCATCTTTCATACCCCTGCTCCTCCTCCCTCTCTTTCCCTCTACATAATCTAAAGCTCCTCCATTCTTCTCTTACCTGCCACCCCCATTATGTATCATCATCTACTTATCAGGGAAAACATTTGGCCTTTGGTTTTTTGGGCTTGGCTTATTTTACTTAACATGATATTCTCCAATTCCATCCATTTATCTGCAAATGCCATAATATTATTATTCTTTATGGCTGAATAATATTCCATTGTGTGTACATACCACAGTTTCTGTGTCTATTCATCTATTGAAGGGCATCTAGGTTGGTTCCACAATCTAGCTATTGTGAGTTGAGCTGCTATAAACACTGATGTGGCTGCATTACTGTAGTATGCTAATTTTAAGTCCTTTGAGTATAAACAGAGTGGGACAACTGGGTCAAAAGGTGGGTCCATTCCAAGTTTTCTGAGGAATCTCCATACTGCTTTCCAGAGTGGCTGTACCAATTTGCAACTCCACCAGCAATGAACAAGTGTGCCTTTTTCCCCACACCCATGCCAACATCTATTATTGCTTGTGTTCTTGATAACAGTCATTCTAATTGGAGTAAGATGAACTCTTAGAGTTGTTTTAATTTGCATTTCTTTAATTACTAGAGATGTTGAACACTTTTGTCATATGTTTACTAATTGCCTCTATATCTTCTTCTGTAAAGTGTCCAGTTCCTTGGCCCATTTATTGATTGGATTCTTTGTATTTTTGGTATAAAGTTTTTAAGTTCTTTATAAATTCTGGAGATTAGTGCTCTATCTGAAGTACATGTGGAAAAGATTTTCTCCCACTCTGTAGGCTCTCTTTTCACATTACTGATTGTACCCTTTGCAAAGAGAAAGCTTTTTAGTTTGAATCCATCCCATTTATTGATTCTTGCTTTGATTTCTTGTGCTTTGGGAGTCCTGTTAGGGAAGTCTGGTCCTAAGCCAACAAGATGAAGATTCAGGCCTACCATTTTTTCTATTTGGTGCAGGGTCTCTGGTCTAATTCCTAGGTCCTTGATCCATTTTGATTCTATATTTAGAGAATCCAAAAAACTCCACCAGAAAACTTCCGGAACTAATAATGAATTCAGCAAAGTAGCAGAATATAAAATTGATACACATAAACCTTATGCATTTCTATTCATAAGTGATGAATCCTCTGAAAAGAGAAATTAGGAAAACCATTCCATTCACAATAGCCTTAAAAAAATAAAATAAAATACTTGGGAATTAATCTAACAAAAGAGGTGAAAGACCTCTACTACAAAAACTACAGAACACAAAAGAAAGAAATTAACAAAAACCTTAGAAGATGAAAAGATCTCCCATGTTC
>JAJEJO010000200.1:35522-115466 GCA_020662805.1 Glaucomys volans | reverse complement strand
ACCTTAGAAGATGAAAAGATCTCCCATGTTCTTGTATAGGCAGAATTAATATTGTCAAAATGGCCATTCTACCAAAGGCACTATACAGATTCAATGCAATTCCAATTAAAATTCTAATGACGGTCCTCATAGAAATAGAGAAAGCAATCATGAAATTCATCTGGAAGAATAAGAGACCTTGAATAGCTAAAGCAATCCTGAGCAGGAAGAGAAAAGCAGGAGGTATCACAATACCAGACCTCAAACTATATTACAGAGCAATAGTAACAAAAACAGCATGGTATTGGCACCCAAATAGACAGGTAGACCAATGGTACAGAATAGAGGACACAGAGACAAATACACATAAATACCATTACCTCATACTAGATAAATGCTGTTTCTATTGAGATAATTATTTGGTTTTTGTCCTTATTCTATTAACATTATATTAATTGATTTATGGGGCATAGGATGGTACTAGAGATTAAATCCAGGGCATGCTAGGCAAGTGCTCTACCTCTGAACTACATCCCCAGCTCTATTCCAAAGCCTCCCCCCTTTTTAATTTTGAGATAGGGTCTTGTTAAGTTGCCCAGGCTGGCCTTGAACTTGCAATCCACCTGCCTCAGCCTCCCAAGTGCCTAGGTTGCATTCTTAGGCAAAATCTCACTTTTGTTTTTGCAGTTATGAACCCAGAGCTTTGAATATGCTAAGCAAGTGCCCTATCACTGAGCTACATACCTATCCCCAAGGGTGCTGACTTGTATTCATATTCATGAGAAAAACTGGTCTGCAATTTTCTTATCTGTTCTTGGTATTAGGATGATACTGAGTTCCCTCCTTCTTGTAACATGGAAAATAATTCTCCCTTACCTCACTGGTTGCTCCTTTTTAATCACTTGTGCTGGTTCCTTTGCAATTCCTCCACCTGTGTCTGAATGGCCTAGGACTCTGGCTTCAAATCTCTTTTTCTATCTACCTTTATTACCCAGATGACCATATTCAGTCTCATGGTATTTAACATAATCTATATGCTGATGCCCTCGAATTTATACCTTCAGCCTAGACCTTCCCACATACTCCAAAAACACATATAACTACTCTCAGCTGGGTATGGTGATGCACACTTGTGATCCCAGTAACTCGAGGCTGAGGCAGAGGATCACAAATTTGAGGCCAGCCTCAGCAATTTAGTGAGACTTGGTCTCAAAATAAAAAATAAAAAAGGGCTGGGGATGTAACTTAGCATCCCTGGATTCAATCCCACCACATTAAAAAACAAACAAAAAACCCCAAACCTACCTCCTCACAACTGCACATGAATGTGGCAGTACTAACATAAACTAATAGAACTTATTTGTAATTAAAATAGTTAAAGCCAACAAAGGTCTAACGGGGAATGGGGAAGAAAAAACCTTAATGTAATCTAAACAATTCCTGGTTTCTTCTCCAAATTAACATCACAATTTTTTCCTGCCTCAATAAATAGCAACTTCATCCTTCCAGCTGCTCAGGCTGAAAACCTTAAAGTCATCCTTGACTACCTTCTTTTCACATTACATACAAATCCTTCCAGCTCAACCTTCAGCATATCACCAAAATCCAAACATTTCCCCCTCCAAAACCACACTAGTCTAAGCCACTGCCATCTCTTGCCTGAATTATCACTAGAGCCTCCTAACTGGTCCCGTTTGCCCCTGGTTCATCCTATTCTCAACACTGTCATCATCGCTTCACAATATTCACCTACTCACATTACTCCTGTGTTCAAAACCTTCTCATGGTTTCACATCCCAGTGTCCTCAAAGTCTTACAGTGGCCTTTGAGGTGCTACAAGACCTGGTCCCCCTTATCTCTACCTCTTCTGCTATCATTAGTTCTTCCCTAGTCCATCCCAGTGACACTGGCCTCCTTGATACTATGCCTCAGAGCCTTTGCATCTGCCCTCCTCTGACCTCAACACTCTTCCTGAAGATGCTTTCATGGCTCTGTTAGTCTCTTCCTCAGGCTCTGCTCAAATACTCCTTATTCCCTGAATAAAAACAAAAGTAACCACTTTCCTACCCTAGCACCTGCTTTTACCATACTCGGTTTTATCATTCTCCACTGCACTTGTCACAACACACTTACCTATTCACTCCTAAGTTACTATGAAAGCTGATAAGGGCTGGAACCTTGTATTTTTTCAACCTCTTCCAGAGGCCCAAGAGAATGTTTTGTGAAGATGGCAATGTTCTATATTTGTACTTCCCAATATTCTATTTTAATTCATCAAAATTTAAATTTCAATTGCTACATGTGGCAAGTAGCTATTATATTGAACTGCAGAGTCTAGAAAAGTTTCTCAATAAATACATAGTAAATACTCAAATACTGGTTGAATAAATGAATGGAAGGAAAAAGAAATCTGAAGGCTTTTCTTCTCTGTAACTTTTTATCATTGAAGTTTTCAAGCATCCACAAAAGTAGACCATAGCAAAATGAGCCATCCTGTATCAATCACCAACCTCTTATAACCTGAAGTAAGCTTCAGTAGATAGATACTGGCATCTCAATCAGGCTTCCAACAATAACTGCATTATTAGAAAACAGAATTTATATTATTCAGGCTTATATCAAACAGCCTCTCTTAAGGTCTTTTACAAGTTATAGAGAAATTATTTTGGGAAGTAGATCATGTATGTGTTGAGGAACAAATCAGTATGCTAATGAATGCTTGAGGCGTATTTGTGATAAGACAACACTGTCCTTCTACATGAGAACTACCTGTATATTTTTATATCAAGGACTTGACTACTCCTTTTCATCATTTATTTTCTCCACTTAAATTTTAAGGGTAAAGTCACACCTTTTTAAAAAAAAAATTTTTTTTTTTTTTTTTTGGTGGTGCCAGGGATTGAACCCAGGGCCTTGTGCTTGCGAGGCAGACATTCTACCAACTGAGTTATATCTCCAGCCTTAAATGTTCTTTTTTTAAAATATTTTTTTAGTTGTAGATGGACACAACACCTTTATTTTATTTACTTATTTTTATGTGGTGCTGAGGATCAAACCCAGTGCCTCATACATGTGAGGCAGGCACTCTCCCACTGAGCTACAGCCTCAGCCTTTCAAAGACGACCTATGCGACTATACAAAATTAGAGACTCCCTCTTGATAAATAACACAAATTTCTTGAGAAGGGTTTGTTGTATTAGGCTTTATAAATCTAGCATTTGGCATAACAAATGTTAACCAAATAAAATTCATAACTGTACACAAGGATATAAGTGAACTGTCAGGGTACAAATCTACAATCTCCTAAACAGACATATATCTGAAAAGGAAATTTTCAAAAAGATTTTCAAATTTGTCCAATCAAAAGGCAGCATAATTGGAATGCCGGGTGTGGTGGCGCACGCCTGTAATCCAAACGACTTGGGAGGCTGAGTCAGGAGGATCGCGAGTTCAAAGCCAGCCTCAGCAACTTAGCAAGGCCCTTAGCAACTCAGTGAGACCCTGTCTCTAAATAAAAAACAAAATAGGGCTGGGGATGTGGCTCAGTGGCCGAGTGTCCCTGAGTTCAATCCCTGGTTCAAAAAAAAAAAGTCTTAAGCAGGTCGGCAGCATAAGGTGATACAGAAAGAAAATCAAACTTGAAGCAAGAACATCTGGGTTTCAATATAACTCACTAATAAGCAGGATGATCTTATCCAGTCATGTACTTCCTCTAGGCTCCAATTTCCTCATTTGTGAGAGTTTAGATTTGATGGTCTCCAGAGATGCTATCCAACGTTAAAATAATTATATTCTATTCTAGATCCATAATACACATAACTTTTCCTTTTGTACTAGGGATTGAACTCAGGGGCACTTGACCACTGAGCCACATCCCCAGTCCTATTTTATTTTTATTTAGAGACAGGGTATCCTGAGTTGCTTAGTGCCTAGCCATTGCTGACGCTGGCTCTGAACTCGAGATCCTCCTGACTCAGCCTCCTGAGCCACTGGATTACAAGCATGCATCACCACACATAACATTTTTGAAGATGCTTATTCAGTTGCCCTTCCTTTGCTAAATCACTTCCCTATGAGTTACTTTGAACAATACATAAAATATAATTTAATACCTCATGTCTACTTTAGTCAAAAGGTTGTGGCCGGGCACGGTGGCGCACGCCTGTAATCCCAGCGACTCGGGAGGCTGAGGCAGGAGGATCATGTGTTCAAAAGGCAGCCTCAGCAATTTAGTGAGGCCCTAAGCAACTCAGTGAGACCCTGTCTCTAAATAAAATACAAAATAGGGCTGGGGATGTGGTCAGTGGTTGAGTGCCCCTGAGTTCAATCCCTGGTTCAAAAAAAAAAAAAAGAGGTTGTGTTCCCTATTTTTTGAAGAGTGCCAAATTCTTCACTTGGAGCTACTAAAATACTGCTGGAATCTTGTGTTTAATTTACCCTGACAATTCACTTGTATCACTTTTGTACTCAGTCAGATGATACTGGGCTTATTAGTATAAAAAAGGGTAATTCTGGTTACATTTTTTCCTAGCAAATTCTCAAGGTATCACTTGTATTTGAAAAAGTTTATTTTACAGTTCTAAGCTGATTCTTCTCTTTCTGAGTTAGTCCCATAAAATGTACTGTTTGAGCCTTTGCTCTAAGGTTACCTTGATTTAAATCAAGTACTAGTATTAAAGTCATGCTCAACTCCTCCTCCCACCAAGGCCTGGTTCTTGCTAGGCAAAGTGCATTACCACTGAGCCATATCCCTAACTCCCATGCTCTGATTTTTAAAGCAAGGAACAGAAGAAATGAGGGTCAATCATATCTACCTTCCCGTGCTGCTGCTATTTGATGAAATTTCTGAACCTTATATTTAAAATGTGACTTTTGTCTTTCTGTTCCGGGAAGCCTCCACAATAGTGAGCTCAGGCTAGCAATCAAATACCAATAATGATATCATATTTGAGTCTCAACAATGAGAGATATACAATGGCAGCATAATCACTAGAAAGTATCTAACAGAGACCAGCATAGAAACTACCAAGTATCTCAAATAATGCTTACATATGGTACACAAAATAATATTGTAATTATTAAAATTAGAGTTTATTTGGACATTAGTATTTAGTTTGGATTTTTAAAAACATCATTACTGTACCCCAAGAAACCTGATCAATGCTGTACCTTATCTTCAGCCATAATTTCAATTTTTAAATTTATGTACTTCATACATATTTCATCTCTAATATCCCCACCAAAGTCCCTGTGCAATAAATTTTATCAAGTTTTTAAGAAACATTATCCAGATCTCAAATAACAGCAACAAAGTAAAATTTAAAACAAAAGACTGCTCTGAACAAAAGGCAATAACTCATTAGCAGAAGGAAGTTCAAATCAAACTTTAAAACATGGTATTAACCATCATCTGAACCACTGGAAAGACACAAACCAACAGTAAGAATATTGTATTGTCATTAACTGCAGGGATGCTGGAGACATTTCTTATTCACACTAAGATCTAAATGCATACAATTAAAGCCACCACATCAACTGTCCATATTAATCACTCACCAATTTAATTAAAGAAAACCATCTTGTCAGAAAGCCTGCCTCTTCTCTATTTCTCAACATTATTGACTTTTAATAGTTCACCAAATTAGTAATTACTTGTTTATGGCGTTATCAAATGTCTTGGATGCAGAAGTCCAGCATGTGGCAAGGTCAGTTATAGACATGTCCTGATGTCAAATGAAAGAAGAAATTTAGCCCATCAAAGTAGTCACTGAAAGAGCAAAACCTATTATGCCTTTCTCTAGATACTCCTGGCTAGATTCAAAGTGACAGGACAAACCAGATCAAAACTAAACAGAGCTAGAAGCAACATACAAAATCCTAATGAACCCTTAGAAATCCAGGTATCGATCTGTCAACAGCTAAGCTCAATTAGTCCTTTCAGAGCAAAACACCTCATGAAGTAGCAAGAAACTAGTTCAAGATCTGGGATATAAAAGTAAAACCAGCCACTCCATATAGCAATAGTCATAACACAACATTGGGGATCTTGTGAGGACTAAACAAAGATGCATGCCAAACACTTCTCTACTTAGTGCGGGAGGTGGTACATAACTAGTGCTTAGAAAATGTTGGTTCTTCCAGAACCCAGGCTTATCAAGTCAAAAATCATCTAATGGTTTAAAAAAGTAATACAAAAGAAAAACTTTAAATAGTAATTTAAGACAACACATTTTAAAAGAAGTTGAAGTTATAAAGTAGCACATAGGATCATGAAAATGAAAAATAGATACTGAAAACATTTCTGAATGGCTCATCCTTCATGGTCATTTACAACTTCCATGTTTTGTGAAATTGTCTTGAGGAATGTGCTTTTATAAGAAATAGGCCAAATGCAAACTAATTCCATTTGAAAGTAAAACTGTAACATTACAATGCTTTTCTGCAGCAGGTGAACAGTTACTCTCATAAAACCTTCACCACTAGTATACTTCAAGCTTTCAGCAATTCTAGTTTCCAAACAAACCAGTAATAAAACTGAAAAGCTAATTTTTTCATTAGAATTGTTACGTAACAGGAGTTCAATAAATCATTTGCCTTGTAGGAAAAAAAATTACTTTCTAACCACATAATATTTCTTCCAGTTCTAAGAAAATGAAGCTTATTTATTTACAAACTGAAAACTATACTACTATAGTGAAATCTTTTTTATGGCTGATGAATGAAATATTCAAGAAATAAGGTATATAGAAAAAACAAGAGTTGGTCTATGATGTCTTGAGATCAAGTACTAGTGTTGCCACTTGTTATATGACTTCAAGGAAGTTACTTAACTTTTCAGGGACTTTGCTTCTTGTAACAATCTTTCCAACTCTAAAAATGATAAGATTATTTATGGTATAAGACACTGTTTCAGTGCCTTCATATGTATATTTTCATGCAAATGTATATATACATGTGTGTATATATATACACACATACACATCTTATACATACATACATACACACACACCATTATTATATAATATAGAATAATTTTAAAACTTATGGTAACTTAAGGCCCATTAAGAAAAAAAAAGAATAAGGAAGAGCAGGCATGCATTGGGTGCAGGGAGGGCAGTTCTGATCCCACGTCTTTCTCAGTAGTTAGGCCATTTACACAGACTCATGACACCTGAATTAACCAAGTAAGCCTTTAAACCCTTACAATGAAACATTAAAATTCAATGTGGCTCTAATCTCTTTTTTACAAAACATGGACCCAAAGAGTCTGGCTTCAAGTACAAGGTTTAAAAAAAAAAAAGACAAAATGTACTATATTTATCACACGGCTCTTCTGTACAACCACATGACAAACACACACACACACACACACACACACAAATGAAAACTCACAGGCCCATTGTAATACATTGTACCATTTCTGAATGCAACACTTAGCTCAGGCTTACTACCCTGACAAATAAAGGAAAGCACTTTATGAAGCCAATTTAATTGGGAGGTGACAAAAACATACAGCCATTTTCTTTAGCCTTATCATTGAATTGGCTTCAGCTCCAATCTCTGGCAAATCCCACTCAACAGAAGAAATTAACCAGGTCAGCAGAACAGGTGCTACGTTGTGTCTGTCAAGGGCCTGGCATCACCACAATTACTTGCACACAATGAAGCAGTAATCTTTACAGATCATCTCTCCCAAGAAGCACACTGGGGAGGGGGAGGAAAGCTGAAGGGAGGTGAGGCTGAATGGAGCAAGAGGAGAGTGGGGAAAAAAGGAGGAATAGGAAGCAAAGAGAAAAGGCAAGAAAGGAAAATGAATGTGCAGCTGCCTTGCAGCTCAGCAGATGTCGGGATGTGATGTACGAGGCCAGGATAAGCTGTCGTAGCCTGCTGCCAAAGAGTGGTAAGTGATTAAAGCCTGCACAGTTCTAAGCACCATATTTAGAATCTGTGGGGTTTCAAGACTTGCACCCATTCCTTGCTGTGCTGCCAGATGTTGGCAACTGGTCCAGTTCCTACTGCCTATGCATGGATGGCAGCAGTTGGTACAGCAGCAAAGCAATCTGGAATGCTTCCGGAGATGCTGTACATTAACAAGTGTCACCCATCATTCACCTTTACAGAAGGCTGAAACAACTCCAATTTGCTGCCACTTCCCTCTTGGGAAACAGCCAAGATAAAGTTGCGCCTGGCAGCCCCATTTGTTTCACTCAGGTGTTTCAGCTGCCTTGCTGACCTCTATTAGTTTAAGTTTTAATTTAGATTAACCCCAGCACCCCAATTAACCAGCAAGGGGAAAAGCTAAGATGTGACTAGTCATAACTCTGAAATCAGAATTTATTGAAGTTAAAATTATTAATTGGGATGAAGGGCCAATCAAGTAATGCTATTTCTTTTTTAAACAGACCTCCAGGAAAAAAAGAAAAGGAAAAAAACCTTAGATTGCCAGTAGAAGCAACTTCTCCCCAGTAATTTCAGTTTATTTTATTAAGCCTATTTAATTTATGACACACTTTCCATCGAACAATGTACACTTCAATTAATGAGAACTGGAGCATTTTTTATTGCCTCCCATTATCTCACACAATTATACAGCATTAATATCCCATATCAGGTACTTCCTTGGACACTCCAGAACAAAACAGCGTTCCAAGTCTTCTGACAAATAGATACATGAAGAGAAGAAAGGAAAAAAGAATCAGGAACTCTGACTGGGAACAGCTGAGGCCACACCAATCCTCTCCTACACCCTCTCATCACTACTTTTCAGACTTACTTATGGCAATAACTTTATTGAATGTTACCAAATGAATAAAAAGATTAATAGAAAGTCTCTTCTTTCTTTAGGGCAAAATTAGAGGTATGCCCAATACGAAATCAATTGTTCTGTTTTGACATGTAATTTTCCTAATAAGTTTACTCCTTCATATCCATATACATAGTACAGCCATTATGGCTAAAACCTTCAAAAAGCAGTTCCAAGTTCTCTGGCAAAAGTTAATATGCTAAAAACAACAATGGCTCAGCAAAAATCAGTATAACACTGGTGAACAGCATCCTCTGCTTTCCACTGAGCAAGAAAGGATATAGCCTAAAGCACATTTCATTAAGAAGCATAACTTATCAAGAGGCCCAGGGATATAGGAGGTATTTTGGTTCATTAGAATAGCCCAAATGATT
Organism: Glaucomys volans; assembly: GCA_020662805.1. Lineage (NCBI taxonomy): Eukaryota > Metazoa > Chordata > Mammalia > Rodentia > Sciuridae > Glaucomys > Glaucomys volans. The sequence continues at coordinate 106,310 of JAJEJO010000200.1, read as the reverse complement.
AGTCCACCTAAACAGTTACTGGCACTATTAAAAATAGCATCATGCTAGCAGAAAATGTCAAGGAAACAAGCACAGGAGATACTTATGAAGAGATATTGAGCCAAGGGCAGTGGTGCACACCTGTAATCCCAGCAATCTGGGAGACCAGCCTTAGTAACTTAGTGAGACCCTGTCTCAAAATAAGAAGTAAAAAAAGCTGGGAATGTAGCTCAGTGGCAAAGCATCCCTGGGTTCAACCCTCAGTATCAAGAAAGAAAAATGAGAGAGACTGAGAACTGGACCATTCTCCAATTTCCACCAATTCTTTTTGTCTTTAAAGCATTATGTTGTTGTTGTTATAATGAATAGTAGCACCGTCAATACATACTTAACTGATTTGAGCAGGCACAAAAAGACACTAACATTATCAGAAACAGTTGAGAAAGAATAAACCAACTGACTCAAAGAAAATGAAACTGTTTTACAGATAATTTACACTCAAGCAATAACTAACCAAGTAGTTGTGGCTGTTTTCATTTTATAAGGAAAACATAAAAGAGAAAAAAAAACAATAACCCAGAATGACACAGTAAGTCAATTCTAAACAAGGAGTTCTAACTCCTTGTCCAACTCATCCTTTCAAATGAGCAACCTTTGTTCAAAGAATTCTATTAGCTAAAACCTGATTTGTAGCCCAAAAGGAGCAAGCAAAAATCATACCTGGTGGTAAAAGTCATCATCATCAAAGATTTCTTCATCCATGTCCTTCAGGTGAGCATTGGCAGGGACTTGAGGAAGGATCTCCTATGTCAATAAGAAGCAAAGAGTGAATCCTAACAAAGTTATCGAAGTAACAAAGCCTCTATAAATATATCTAACAAAGTACTGTTTTCCTTAAGATATAAGATCTCTTAAAATTAAACAAAACACATAAAAAATAGTGCAACAGAAAAACAGGCAAAAACATTAATAGGTAGCCGACAGAAAAAGAATCACAAAATCATATGAAAATATGCTTAACTTCAGGGCTGGGGACATAGCTCAGTTGGTAGAGTGCTTGCCTTATAAGCACAAGGCCCTGGGTTCAATCCCCAGCACCGCAAAAAAAAAAAAAAAAGAAAAAGCTTAACTTCATTCTAATTAAAACCATCAAATTTAAAATGAGAAAATATGACTTTTTACCTCTAAGACTGGCAATACTCAAGACTGGAGAACACAACTGGAAGGACAGAAAATTAATGCAACTTTCTGGAGGTATTTTGAAATGAAAATCCTCAACATCTATGAGGATTTCATGCATTTTAACATTTTCACTTTAAGAAATCTATATGTTCACAGAAACACACAAATATAAATGTTCAGAAATGTTTTCTAGGGGTTGGAGTTTTTTTCTCAGTGGTGGAGTGCTTGCCTAGCATGTGTGAGGCAGTGGGTTTGATTCTCAGCACCACACATAAATAAATGAATAAAAAGTAAACGTCTATCAACATCTAAAAAAATTTAAAAAAGAGAAATGTTTTCTATAACATTTTATAAAACTGGAGACAATGTAATTATCTATCCATTGAATAATTTAGTATATACATCCATACAATGGATTACCTCTGCAGTCATTAGGAAACATGAGGTAGGTTTCTATATAATGATATGGAAAAATGTCTAAGATATACTACATTTAAAAAGTAACTTGTAAGATTTTAAATACAGTTGTAATATTTCATAATCTATATATACACGTGTGTATATGTATATATACAATGTATATACTATTTAGTAAAAAAAAAAAGAACAACGATATTCTTACATACGTATATGTTACATGCATAAATCTCATCACATCTATTTTTTTTTAAATTTTTTTGGATGGACACTACATCTTTATTTATCTATTTTTATGTGGTGCTGAGGATCGAACCCAGTGCTTCACATGTACAAGGCAAGTGCTCTACCACTGAGCTACAGCCCCAGCATCACATCTATTAACAATCACCTGAGAAGTACAATGTTCAGAGTAGAAAAAGTTTTACTCTTCATTTCAAATTCCTATGGGCTTAAAAAGTATTTAAGTATATACTTCTTCTATAGTTAAAAAATAAAAATGTTTCTTTTAAACAAAAGAATCTGACTATTCCATTTCTAGATCCTTTTCTAAAGTACCCAAACAGCAAACATAAAGCAAAAATACACACTAATAGGGGACTGGGCATATAGCTCAGTTGATAGAGTGCTTGTCTCACTAGGACAAGGTCCTGGGTTCAATCTCCAGCACCGCCAAAAAAAGAAAATACACACTAGCTTCAGTACTGATATTCCTATAAAACAGCTTTAAAACTGAAGCTTAAGCTGGGTGTGGTGGCGCACAACTATAATCTCAATGGCTCAGGAGGCTGAGGCAGGAGGATTTCGAGCTTAAGGGCATAGATCAGTGGTAGAGTCCTTGTATAGCATGTGTCAGGCCCTGGATTTGTTTTTGAGGCAAAATCAAAAACACTAAATCTTAAACACTGAGCAGTGCGCAGTGACATGCCTGTAATCCCAGCAGCTCCAAAGGCTTAGGCAGGAGGATTGTGAGTTCAAAGCCAGCCTCTGAAACTTAGTGAGGCACTTAGCAACTCAGTGAGACCCTGTCTCTAAAAAATGGTTAGGGATGTGGTTCAGTGGTTAAGCACCCCTGGGTTCAATCCTCAGTACCAAGAAATAAAAAAAAAAAAAACTTAAACACTGAATTATGAATGCTTCCATTACCAGACTTCTGTAGTAAACTCAAAATTAAGATGACACAAGAAAGTTAATAAAAGCCTCATTTTAATCCCACACACACTGTTTCTCAACAATTCAATACAGTAGTACCATGTTCTTTTTTTCACTAATCTCTCATACCAAGAGGTAATACCTATAAGTTTTTCATTTAGTTAGCCTCAAAGAAAGTCTTCCCCATCATCACAACCTGAATCACAGAGAGCTCTTACCCGTTCTCCTGACAAACTCTCTGGGACAGGTTGAGTTGCTGGTTCAGGTTTGCCAAGAACTCGGTAGACAGAACGCTTTGTCTGTGTTCTTCGAAGTAATCTTTCTTTGTCCATCAGAATATGATCAATTTGAGTCAAGATTGACCGTTCAAAGGCACCAAAACCCTGCAACAACGTTACCAGTGTCAGATAACACAAAAAGTCAGTGCTGAAAGCAGTTACATTGGCTTTCCTTTCTTCCTATGTCAGCAGAGAAATACACAATCATCCTTTCTGTTAAGGACTGAGTTTATGAGTGGCTATAATCTCAAAAAAAAAAAGTCTTAAGCAGGTCATATCACTTTCCTATGCCAGGAGATTAACTTCTGCTCCTTCAATAATAATTGTTTTAAAATTCATTTCTTAAAAGTATTTCATATTTTCAGCACTTGAACATCTACAAAGCCTCAATTTCAAGAATAATGTTAAAAACCCAACCCTGCATGGTACAAACCCCAGTGGTAGAAATTCAGTAAATTTTGCAACAGAAATGACTGATAACAACATAACATAACAACATCCATACAAACAAGCTATGGTTCCATTTTCTTTACAACTGCTTCAGGTTACCACAACACACACTTGCCTTCCCCAATTTTCCAGAAGCCAGCTTGGTTTTATCATGCCACTTCTGCAGTGTTTGGTTCCTGTAGACTGTGAAGTCAGCAAAACGCTTTGCCATGAAGCTGGGATAGTCATCCATCTCCAGTTTCCTCTTCAGTGGGGTCCTTCTCTGCTTCTTCTCTTCTACTAGCTCATCATCTTCACTAGAAATCTCTTCACTAGAAAACCAGTAAGAACACTGAGTCCAATGTAAATAAACACTACTTAAATAAAAAACTAGGTTCACAAATCTAGGCCTTACCTATTCTGTCTACTAATAATACTACATATAGGGCGATTACTTTTTTGTTTGAAAAGAATATTTATGTGATCAATCAAAAAACTCATGTAACTTTTAGTCAAGTATGGCAGCACACACCTATAATCTCAGTTACTTGGCAGGCAGAGGTAGGAGGATCACCAGTTCAAGGCCAGCCTTAGCAAATTAGCAAGACCTTGTCTCAAAACGGCAGGAAATGTATCTCAGCAGTATAACATTTGCCTAGCATGTACAATGCTGTAGCATTTAAAACAAAACAAAACAAACAACAAAAAATACACAACTCCTGGAACATTTTTTTTTTGTACCAGGGATTGAACTTAAGAGCACTTAAACACCGAGCCACATCTTTAGCCTTTCTTATTTATTTTGAGACAGAGTCCCACTAAGTTGCTGAGGTTGGCTTCAAACTTGCTATCCTCCTGCCTCAGCCTTCCCAGCCATTGGGATCACAAGGTGTGCCACCACACCTGACCTCATGGAACTTTTTAAATAAATATAAAAAGCACTTGGGTTTCAAAATATTTTTAAAAGGTAAACAAACCATAAAAATAAATGAGGTTGTAAAAACATTATTAGAAATGCCTGTGAAGCAGGCCTGTATTATTATCGGAGGGTCTTTAAAAATTAAACACATAATCATATTTCTATGACCTTAATCCCCAAATCAATAAGAGAAACATGTCTCTATAACAACTGTTCTGGAAAGGTGAATATTACTTGAATCAAATGAAAAGAAGCTCAATGTAAAGAAAACTCAAAGGTAGAGGCTCCCAAATCAGCATTAAACTGCCATGTAGCCACAACCTTCTGTAGCTACAGGCTCTGAATCCATGGATTCAAGCAAGTACAAATTGAAAATATTCAGAGGAAAAAACATTGCATCTGTACTGAACATGTGCAGACTTTTTTTCTTGTCATTAATTCCTAAACAATAAACAACTATTTGTGTAGTTTCATTGGTTTTTTTTTTTTTTTTTTTTTTTTTGGTACCAGGGATTGAACCAAGGGGTGCTTAACCACTGAGCCCAACCCTTTTTATGCTTTATTTTGAGACAGGGTCTTGCGAAGTTGTGCAGGGCCTCCCTAAGTTCATGAGACTGATTTTGAACTTGCAAGCCTCCTGCCTCAGCCTCCCAAGCTGCTGGAATACACCTGGCTTCACGTAGCATTTATAGCATACTAGGTATCATAAGTATTCTAGAGATGACTTAAGTACATGGGAGGATGAACATAGGTTATATGTAAATACTCTGCCATTTTATACAAGGAACTTGAGCATCTGCAGATTTTGGTATCCAGGTAGGGTCCTGGAATCAATCCTCCATAGAATATTGGGGACAATTATATCTGTAACTGCCATGAGAATGTAAAACCGCCTCTCCAACTATACACCAATTGCACTTACAGGATTACTGGCCACAACATACAGCAGGTACTCAATAAAATGCGAGCTTCCTTTCTGGGAAAAAGCAGGCAGGTAGCAAAACTTCATCAAACATGATAGTTCCACAAAGAAAAAGAACTGATTTACTGTTGTTTTCTGAACTCTTTTCACCCTTCAAAGTAAGTTTATTCCCTCATCAAAGGAGATGATTGTGACTAGTGATTCCATGGTAGGGGCACAAAGTGCTTCATAAACATTAACCAAACATTAAAAATAAAAAATGTGCTTGTATCTGCTGATTTCCTTGGATCTAAAGAGGAGGCAAGTCTTCTAAGCCTATAAAAGGAATCAGGCACAACTAAAAATAAAAATCCAAAATCTAACTCCCAAGCCATCCTGTCCACCAGTTAAGAGTCTCTTCCTATTTTACTAAAACCAAATCTGATCTCTACCTAGAAAGGACTTGGTTTTCTCTGTCATAAGTCATGGGGAACTAACCAGGTGAAAAGAAAATAAGCAACTCCATGGTTGTATTTCCTCCTTACCTTTCCGTTTTGGGCTTTGTCCCATCTACTAGATGTCTAGTGTCTGGGTACTGGAAAAGTAACTCTTCCTGAAGATCTACCAATGACCTCAACAACGCTTTAAGAGCTTTGTGACCTGGGAAGGAAATAAAACACACAGATGAGAAAATCAATCATCTACAATTCTTCTAAGTGGACAATACCTGCAACTCATGTCTCCTGAGCAGTTCCAGTGGGGTGGGGTAGGACAGAGGAACATGCTAGGGAACTCTGAAATACAGAATTCCCAGTGAAAATAACAGTGCTTACCTCAGAGGGTTGTTAAGAGGAACAAGCAAAATAGTATGTGTAAGGTGCTTAAAACTGTCTGCAAATAAGAAGACTTCAATAAGTGCTTAGTTATTAAATTTATTTAGTTTGACAAACCCCTTCGCTTCCTGTCATCACAGCCACTGAAGTGTCCCCTTGGTGTCAAATTTCTTGATATTATATTTCTATAGGTTACTCACTGAGCTCTTGGATTATCTGTCTACCAATGAATGCCTAAGGCAATTCCTCCTCTTCTAAAGAGTATAGCTCAGTCCTAGGATCCCTACCACCACACTTCCTTCTCCTCCAGATCTCATTTATTCCTGGCTTGAGCTGCATATCATTCCTTCAGTCTCTTACATAAATGCTTATGGAAAGTTCCTGTTCATATATTAACACTCAGGTTTAAGACTTTCTATTTGCAGTACTAAATTATATGTATATAACTGGTCAGGATTAGGTATGTAGGCTATGGTAAGACCTTTCAGAATAAAAACTGAGAACTAAACACTGTACCTTCTCTACCAGAATAAGACTACTGTAGCCGGGCGTGGTGGTGCACGCCTGTAATCCAAGCGACTTGGGAGGCTGAGTCAGGAGGATCTCGAGTTCAAAGCCAGCCTCAGCAACTCAGCAAGGCACTAAGCAACTCAGTGAGACCTTGTCTCTAAACAAAATACAAAATAGGACTGGAGATGTGGTTCAGTGGCCGAGTCTCCCTGAGTTCAATCCCTGGTTCAAAAAAAAAAGAATAAGACTACTAAGGAGGTTAACAAGACACTGGTAATTGCCATTTATGTGTTGAGAGCACTCATTCCTCTCCTATTATCAAACTTGTACATTTTTTTTTTTTTAGATCGGAAGGGCGTCGTGTAGAGAACCGAGGCGGACCACCACCGAGCCACATCCCCAGCCCTATTTTGTATTTTATTTAGAGACAGGGTCTCACTGAGTTGCTTAGAGCCTCGCTAAGTTGCTGAGGCTGACTTTGAATTCGCGATCCTCCTGCCTCAGCCTCCCAAGTGCTGGGATTACAGGCGTGCGCGCCCAGCCAAAGTTGTACATTTTCAGTAACTGCCAGAAAATCTTTATGTGAATGCTCGATCCCCTTCAAACGTACCATGTCAGAAACAGAACTTCTTTCCTTCCTAATATTTTTTCCTTGTCCAACTTTCTCTTCTCTGCTTAATGTGTTTTTATGGGAGATCAGGGACATTTGGGTGCTTTTACTCTATACATTTAACTGGTTGTTAAGTCCTATATTTTCCTTTCATATTCTCACTGGTAACTGTCCATTTATCTCTAGCCATACTCACATCACTTCTTCCTTTTTTGGGGGGTACCAGAGTTGAGCCCAGGAGTACACTACCATTGAACTACAGTCCCAGCCCTTTTTCTGTTTTATTTTGAGACAGGGTCTTGCTTACTTGCCCAGGCTGGCCTCAAACTTACGATCCTCCTACCTCAGCCTCCTGAGCTCTTGGGATCACAGGGGCCCACCACCATGCTCTTTGTTTTCTTAAGCAACTATAATCTTGCAAGCATCCCTATTCCACTCAACAATTACTACCTCTTTTTTATATTCCACACTAACTTCAGCCCAAACTTCAGTGATGTCTTATTCTTTCTTTTCCGCTTCTACTTTCCCAGCTTGACCAGCCTTCTTACCATTTTATGTCCCAGCTGGATCCCAGCCACAAATCCCTTTTGCATTTACAACCCCATTTCAGTGGGGCACCAACACACGTTAGACAGCTTTCCACGTGTGTCAGAGTGCAGTCTTCTATTTCACCATAAGGCTTAGAGCTAATCTACTTGAGACAGCCACAGAGTGATCAGAAGGAGCACCCTGACCCAGTAACTTGCTTTGCATGGCTTCAAATAATCTGTATATAAAAATATATAAACACAACTTCCTTGTTTAAAATAACAGAAAACCCTTGATCATATCTATTCTAAATCCCATATTATAATCCTTCTATAATCAGTGCATATCTGTGCCATTTGGGAGAATACATAAACTCCCCCTCAAACAACAAAAAAAAGAGTCCAAATGCCTTGTGTTGCAAATGAAGAGTTTCAACTTGTGCCCTCAATCTTTCCCCCGGCCCCTTCGTTTTTCTTTTGTGGTACTGGGGATGGAACTCAGGGCTTCACACATACTAGACAAGCACTTTGCCACTGAGCTATGTCTCCAGCCCTTTTACATTTTATTTTGAGACAAGGTCTCACTAAGTTGCCCAGGCTGGTCTCCAACTTGTGATCCTCCTGCCTCAGCCTCCTGAGTAGCTAAGATTATAGACATGAGCCTCCAGGCCTAGCTTCTCTCAATCTGAGAGAAAGGAGAAGGAAAAAACGAAACAAACCAAAACTTTTTTTTCTCTAAATATGGAAATAAAGTTTCTCATGAGGACAAAAAAAGCAATACAAAAGAATTTTTCTTTCTTTGGGAAATAGATCAAATATAAACAAGATGAAAAGTAGTCAAGAAGAAAAAAAATAAAGACGTAACAATTTTAAAGGCAAAATTCACTCAGTCTAAATGTGCTAAGTAGTACAATACAAATTTATGTAAATAGATGGAAATTTTTCAAAGGAGGGAGGAGAGTAAAGACTTCAAATGATGAGTACAAATATGTTATCATAAATGACCATCTGTGAAAGGAGCTTATTATTTTAAACAGATATCCATAGTAGCAAAGGTTCTGAAAGTACATGTTGTATTGTAGCAAGAGCCTTAACAACAAAAAAGACTCTAGGACTTGGAAGAGGGTCCATGAAAATACATCATTTCATTCAAATAAGTGAAATCCATAAATATTAACCACTGCTTTTATCTTCTTTTCTAGAAATGGTCATAAGGGTTGTTTGTTTGCAGAGCCAGGGTCTTGCACATGTCAGGCAAAGTGCTCTACCACTGAGCTATTCTAATCCAAATGTCTACATCTTAAGAAATAGATCTTATGTTTTACACAGAGAAAACCCAAACCCACTTTGTATCTGCAAAGTGTTTTAGATTTTTGTTTTGTTTTGCTTTGTTCTGAGTTTTTTTGGTACCAGGGATTGAACCCAGAGGCACTTAAACACTGAGCCACATACCCAGCCTTTTTTATTTTGACACAAGGTCTCACTAAATTGCCTAGGTTGGCTTTGAATTTGCGATCCTCCTGACTCAGCCTCCTAAACTGCTGGGATTATGGGGGTGTGCCACCCTTCCTGACTTGCAAAGTAGTTTTAAAGATTCTCCAGGCCAACCCTTGAAAACATTAGGCTAAGTAAAATAAGCCAGTTGCCCAAAAGGAAAAATATTGTATAATATTTTCCACTAAAATAAAGTACATGGAATAGTCAAATTCAGAGACATATATGGGTATATGCTGTCTGATGCATGTACAATGGGTTTTTAAAGACTGACTCAAACAAAATGAAAGGGTTGTGTAGCTACTTGAAAGTGGCCCTTAAAAGCTGTAGTCTTTTGTTGGATGTCTTGGCAATTCTTGGTTACGCTGTGTGTTAGAGTGGAGTTATGACTTGCTTGTTGGCAAGCAGCTGTAAACATCGTAGACTGCTTTGCAGCTTCTTCCCTGTGTGGTTCTTGATTTCAAGTTTCAGATTATGGACACATGGTGCCTACAGGAAGTAAGGGACAGGCACTTTGTTCTTCCTGACCTTTTAATTTTCTTATTGTGTTAAAAACCACATAACAGAAAATTTATCAATTTTTACCACTTTTAAATATACATTAGTTCAGAAGTGTGAGGATATTCACACTATCATGCAGCCAATCTCTAGTAATTTTTTATCTTGCAAAACTAAAAGTCCTACATGATAAATAAGTCCCAATTTCCTCATTCTTGGAGCTCCCAATAAATACCATTCTACTTTCAGTCTCCATGATTCTCATGACTGCAGGTAGCTTATTATATAAGTGGAACATACAATATTTGTCTTTTTGTGAATGGTTCATTTGGCTTAACATCCTCAAGGTTCATCCATGTTATAACATGTGTCAGAATTTCCTTCTTTTTAAAAATCTGAATAATATTCCATTGTTTTTTCCTGTTTTTTTGTTTTTGTTTTTAAGAGATTCAGTTTGAAGTAATACAGATGACTTTCTATACAGAGATAAACAGGATTATTTATTATACTCTGGTTTTGGGGAATTTTTAAAAAACTAGTAAAATATACATTATATTACCCTTTTAACTATTTTAAGTATACAGTTCAGTGCTATTAAATACATTTATAAATACATTTAGATTGTTGCATAACCATTACTACTATCTAGCACCAGAATTTCTTCATAATATCAAATGGTGTATTCATTAAGCAATATTTCTCCAGTCCTCCTCTTTACCATCCTCTAATAACTACTATTTCTTTTTTTTCCAGTACCAGGGATTGAACCCAGGGGCACTTAACCACTAAGCCACTTTCCCCAGCCCTTTTTGTATTTTATTTAGAGACAGGGTCTTGCTAAGTTGCTGAGGCTAGCTTTGAACTCTCTATCCTCCTGCCTCAGCCTCCCAAGTCTCTGGGATTACAGGTGCATGCCACCACAACTGGTTGGTAACTATTATTTCTACTTCTGTCTTTATGTTGTTGTTCTGTGGTACTGGGAATTGAACCCAGGACCTCACACAGGCTAGGCAAATACTCTACCATTTGCATAGCAATATGAATATATTATGCTTCTGAACTAATGTATATTTTAAAGTGGTAAAAACTGATAAATTTTCTGTTATGTGGTTTTAACACAGTAAGAAAATTAAAAGGTCAGGAAGAACAAAGTACCTGTCTCTTATTTCCTGTAGGCACCATGTGTCCATAATCTGAAACTTGAAATCAAGAACCACACAGGGAAGAAGCTGCAAAGCAGTCTATAATGTTTACAGCTGCTTGCCAACAAGCAAGTCATAACTCTACTCTAACACACAGCGTAATCAAGAATTGTCAAAACATCCAACAAAAGACTACAACTTTTAAGGGCCACTTTCAAGTAGCTACACAACCCTTTCATTTTGTTTGAGTCAGTCTTTAAAAAATCCTTTACAGATATATTAAACAGCGTATCAATCCAACAAGAAAGTAGAGAGCCAATATCAGTAAATCAAAGTGTGCCTTTCTGTTAATACTCTCTCATATGTTCTCATTTTATACACCCCCTCACCCATTCAGAAAGTAGCCCTCAAGTACTTAAGCTCCATTGAGGGATAGCACCACCATGCATCAAAATGTCAAGAGACCTACCAGAGATGCAATCTGCAATTCTGTGCTTCTAACCACTACCAAAAAAAAAAAAAAAGTTTATTAAAGTAAATGTCACCAGTGGCTTAACACATTGACAACTTCTTGTAAAGATATTTAGAAAACAGAACCCAATAATCATTTCTTTGCAATATGAAGGTTACATTTTTGTCTAGATGGTATGTAAAACCTGAAGACACAATGGAGTCAAAGCCAAAGCTGACAAGAATGAGGAAAGACTCTCCAAGAGACTGGAATCTAAGAGTGAATTCCTCCCAGCCAAAACAAACAAATATCCCTCTTTATTATTCATACAGAACTGAATTCTAGTTGTTTAACCCTGTAAATAATAAATTGAAATCAACAGTTTCTAATTTACTTCTAATTTTTCTCCCAATTATTACAAGAGTTAACAGTTACAAAAAACAGCCAAATATGCTTTCTTCACTCTCCTTGGTGGCACATTGTCACAAAACAAATGGAGACTGTCAAGGATATTTATGTTTATTTTGCCCTACATAGTCCATTTCTAGAAGTCTCCTTGAAGAGGAGATTAAGGAGGACATTTGCCTCACCATATTGCCAAGCTTCAACCTAAACATCTGATCATCAGCTTTAGGAATAACTCTAAGTAAAAATAAATGGAAAGATTATTTTACTGAGGGTCAGGAATACTGCACTTTAACTGACATTATTACTGACTAGTCATGATATGCTAAAAGGACCAATTTAATCTATTAGTCTCAGTTTTCTCATCTACAAAATGTAGAGAATTCTTGGCTTACTGATCCCACAGAAATAAGGTGAAAAATAAATGTGTTATTTTCTACTTTAGCAGGGCATGATGATGCATGCCTGTAATCCCAGCAACCAAGGAGGATGAGGCAGGAGAATCCTAAGTTCAAGACCAGGCTCAGCAACAAGCAAGACCTTCAGCAACTTAGTGACCCTGTCTTGAAACAAAATAAAAAGGGATCAGGATATAGCTCAGTGCTCAAGTGCCTCTGGGTTCATTCCCCAGGATCTGGGGGGAAGGTATTTTAAAAACCCAAAAGTTATAGAAATAGAAGGCATATTACTATCAAAAAGAGTCAACTTCCACGGGTTGGGTTGTGGCTCAGTGCTTAGCATGTGTGAGGCACTGGGTTCAACTCTCAGCACTGCACATAAATTAAAAAAAAAATAAATAAAGGTTCATTGGCAACTAAAAAAATATTTTTTTAAAAATAGTCACCTTCTACAAGGTAAAATTCTTTTAAGCTACACTTATACAGATCTACAGTGCTAAGATTGGACTAGTATTCATATTCCAGTATTCATTTACATGCTGTCCGTATGCAGGCATTCTATATATAAAATGTCACCAATCTAAAAACCATTTTCCCCTAACAGCTTTATTTTTTTCCCTGATTCATCTAGGCTGTCCAACACAACAAATTTGTAGGCAGAGAATCAGTTTAGATATGGCACACAGTTCATTAATTAGATTATAAACCAATAAGTAAAATTTCTGGCAATGGAATGGAGGAGAAATGAGAAAAGTGAATGTATAAAGTAAAATAAAGCTAATCTTATCAGTTTTTAAATGTCTATACAGCCATTTTCAATAAATATGCAAACATACTATTATTTATGTACAAATACACATCAACTCCCACATTCCTATTACCCCAGATAAATACATTAAACTGGAATTTACAGATTACAAGAACATTTTTTTTTCTTCTTCAAAAGTAACTTCAGAACTAGAGCTAAACTATAGGTCAAAATGACACACGATATATTGGCCTGAGAACAATACTTTTCATTCAAATCCACACAAGCCTGCCACTTGCACTAGTCATCCCCAGCAATTAATCCCCCAAGAAAGACGTTTGATTAAATCTTTTCAAGCAAATCCTTTGCTTTGCTTTTGTTAGTTCACTTCTTGTCAACATCTATTAAAATATGCCTTTAATTCTCCCACAATCTTAAAAAACACCGATTCCACTGTCTTCAACTTTAATCAACTGTATGGCCAGCATTTTTCATTTCATAATAATGTGCTGCTTGGAATTCAAGAGGCAGGCTCAGCATCAATCATCTGGTAAGAATTTTTCCACTGCAATAAATATGCAAATGAGGAGAGCCAGTCAGTCGTATTTCAGGCCCGACTTGCTAGTGTTTTAAAAAAGACACAAATTTATTAATTGCCGGTGGCCAGAGGAATCCTATTACTTTGGGCATTGATTACAAAGCTGTGTGAGTGATTATTGTGCAACTCGCGGGCTACCCAGGCATGAGGAAAAATTATTAAAGCAAGGCAGAGATTATCAACTCAGAATAACAATAAGCCTTAACATTTAGGCCCTAACTTCTTCAACAAAGAATTACGTGAAGGCTCCACTGTATCATAATTCCGAATTCTGTCAGTATTACTGTTTGGGCTTGTTCTATATTCCCCAAGCAGAATGGCGTTACCAGTAAGAAAGAGGACTGCTGGTTACAAATTCCTCAACAATAACCATTTGGATGAATGGCTATCATTTCCAATGTAGGTTCAACTAGAATTTTTATGTATCAATGTAAGTATACACAAGCACAGGTGTGTGCATGTAGACAAGCACAGATTTAATAAATGGGTATGCTACCATGAGGACTGGTTTTAACCAGAATAGTGGAAGGAATTTTGCCCAGTTCCATGGATCAAAAGCAGACTTTTTTAAAATGTCTAAATAATATCCCACTAAAACAACCTTGTAGGAGCTGAGTACAGGGACTTATATTCTAAAATCACGGAGGCTAAGCCACAGGCAGACTTGGGTTTTCATCCCTCAAAGGGTGCCGCAGTAGAAGGCACACAATCCATGGAGGGGTCTGTGGAGAAACAGCTTGAGAGGCTAATTCTGAATGCAAAGTGTTTTTGTGAGAAACATTCAACCCAAGACATATTAAATAAAAAAAGAAAGAGGACTCAGTGGACAAAACTTTTTTTTTTTTTTTCTTTTAAGAGACTGATGTGGGGAATTTGGGGAGTAAGTGGAAGTTGAAATAAGGGAGAAATGAAGAGGCATATGATAAAATATATGATGGGTGAGCCCCCACACAGAAAGAAACAACAAAAAAAGAATCTAACATTTTACATTACTGCCACATTAAGTAACATGATAAATAGTGCGCATTTGAGCTTTGTGGAGGGACATCCCACTCAAGCTGTAATTTCTGACCAGGCATGAATTTATAAGGAACTGCTGAATTTCTTAGGTTTCCCTGAATACTCTCTCAAATACCTTGATGAAGTATGTCAATAAATCCTTAAAAAGCCCTATAGGACACAGCAATCTAACTGATCAATGTACTTCCGGAAACGCACCGCAGTTACCTTCCACTTCATAACCTCCTAGACAACCTCCATTGCTCCTGACTACTTTTCCTAAAAAGGGAAATTTATTTTCCTCCTTTAAACAGAAAGAGTTAATGCTCAGAATACAAGGCTCTTAAGTCCAAGTTTATTTACAAGTAATTGTTTAAACTGTCTTAATAGCAGTTATACAGGGAGAGTGGGGATACTTTCATTTGTATTTGATATGCTTTTGAACTGTTTAAATATTTTATAAGCATATTACTTCTATGTTTTAAAATTGTATTAAAATTTAAGTAAACTGTGAAGTAAGGAAACTTATTAAAAATCCAAGAAGACCTCTCGTTTCATTTAAAATAAAAAGTCTGATTTTTCTGCATTACAAAACTGTCCCTAGGTAAAACTGTCCAAAGCCAAATGCCTAAATTCTCAAAGGCATATGGGTGCAGAAATAACTCCAAAGAAAATGGGAATTTGGAAAAGAACCCTTCTGAAAAGCAGGAATTTCACACAGAATTAATCACTCTTTTCCCAGGATCTTTCATATCACCATTATCACACTTACATTGTGCTAGGATCTGATTTCACTTCATTAAGCTGCTGCAGGACAGAGACCTACCTCATCCTGTCATTCCAGCATCTAACACATCACCTGGGCCACAAAAGCTATTCTATAAATGCTTTCATCTCAGAGAGATGATGCCTTACACCGCATGGCAAAATATCTGGTCACACTACCATTTCCAAATCCAAATGCTGACGAGCAAACCAAAGGTGACAACTTATTTCTGAACTTTAATGTAAACTACATATTCTCAACAAATGAACCTTTTGTTAACAGAAGCAAAGTTGCCACACTTGACATTTTCTTATTATAGCATACCAACTATAAGATGTATGAGCTACTCACAACAATCTCAAACCCATTTTACTGGATTTGGGAATTTCCAGAATAAAAATAATTAGTCTTACCATACATGCTGAAAAAGACTTTAATAACTGTCACCACTTAAGTGGATAAACTGAGGCTTAGAAAATAAATGGTTGTTTTGTTTCTTTGAATATTAGTAAGATAAGGGTTGTTTATTCACCAACTTAAAATAAAACATTTTGAGAGGCTATGTTCAAATAAAACTATTTAAATGGTTCTTTTTGTATTAAAAGCAGCTTATCTATACCCATGCCTTCCCATGAGCTCCTTAAGAATAGAGACTATTAGCCGGGCGTGGTGGCACACGCCTGTAATCCAAGCGCCTTGGGAGGCTGTCAGGAGGATCGCGAGTTCAAAGCCAGCCTTAGCAACTTAGCGAGGCCCTAAGCAACTCAGTGAGACCCTGTCTCTAAACAAAATACAAAATAGGGGTGGGGATGTGGCTCAGTGGCCAAGTGTCCCTGAGTTCAATCCCTGGTTCAAAAAAAAAAGAATAGAGACTATTAACTAATCACCTTGGTACGCTTGGTGCTGGCAAATGGCAGATTCTAAATGGTTGAATATATACATACAATTGAATATATTCTACTTTTAATATATACATATGTATATGTATGCATGTATATTTTAATCCTAATCGTTTTGTTTGGCCTGTACTTATTTTTTTTTTCGGGAGGGGGGGTGGTGCTGGGGATTGAACCCAGGGCCTTGTACATGCTAGGAAAGCACTCTACCAACTGAGCTATAGCCTTAGCCCCTTGGCCTATACTTTTTATACATGCATTTTGAGTATTCAAAGAACTATATGTAGGAGCTGGAGTTGTGGTTCAGTGATAGAGCACATGCCTGGTATGTGTGAGGCCCTGGGTTTGATCCTCTGCATGGCACATAAATAAATAAAAGATCCATTGATGACTAAAAAATAAAAAACGAACTGAATGTATAGTCCAATATTTATTCACATAATAACCCTTTCAAGAAGAGGAAAACAAATACTGTGATCAAAGGCTACAGTGTACAACTATGCTACCACCTCAAGATTAAACAGTTAACACTCAGTAAGGACCTACTGACACACATTGGCCAAAGCACTTTGTGCACAACTATTTGAATTCTCACAACAATCCATTGAGGTACGTATTATTATTATATCACCATTTCACAGATGAAGAAAGTGAAACATTACCACAAGTGTTAAAAAAAAAAAAGGGACAGTTTTCATTTTCTAGATCAATGTACCCTTGTGGGTATGCATCAAAACTATCTGGGGAACAAAGTGTAATAAAATTGCCAATTACTAAAAAATGACAAAACTTCCCTCCTCAAATACTGCTACACAGTAAAAAAAACACTATTGAGGCTCTGTTAAAATGTCACGCCCAAATTTGGTTCCCACACTTGAAAAGGGAAAGTAGGGAAACTAAAGGAAGCCCAAATCATGTAGAAGGAAAGCAGGTCCCCCAGGATAAGATAAAGGAGTATTTCCTTAATCTGAAAAAGAGAACACTAAGAACTGAATTGAGTCTCCAAAATTCAAAGGCCAAATACATTAGAAAAGAAGTTTAGCCTCATTGCTAAAAAATTTTTAAAAGACATAAAAATTTAAAACAATATGACAAAAGACATGTCAAGCTCCCTCTAAACAATTTGTTGGGCTTGGGACACAGCTCAGTGGTAGGACACTTGCCTAGTATGCACAAAGTCCTGGGTTTGATCCCCAATATCACAAAAAATTTTTTTCATTAATTAATTAACTAAATTTAATAAAACAATGTGATACTTTTCTGACAGTATTTAATCCTCACAAGAATGTGAGGAAAGGGGCACTCTCCATTCACAACTAGTAAGAGTTTAATTAGCACAACATATCCAGAAAGCAGCTGGGCAAAATGTACCCACGTTACACACATCTATTTCATACTGGGTAGTGCACACATGTAATCTCAGGGACTCAGAAGGCTGAAGCAGAAGGATCTCAAGTTCAAGGCCAGCCTCAGCAACTTAGCATGACCCTAAGCAACCTAGCAAGACCCATCTTAAAAAAGAAAACAGGATAGGGTATAGTTCAGTGGTAAAGTGTCCCCCACCCCCGGTTCAACTCCCAGTACCACAAAAATCAAAGTAAAGAGACAGGTACAAAAATAATATTTTCAGGATTATTTATAAAAATAGGTAAAAGCTGGAAACATCTAAGGTGCCCATTTATAGGGGACTACTTAAAATTTAGTTTAGTAAAGAAACATTTTGTGCTGTTGGAGAATAGGATAAGTATAAGTGGAACCTGGTTTGAATTAAAACAAACCACAAGAAAGTTTTGGGGATATTTGAAATAATCTGAATTTGGTTAAGTGAGATGATAGTATTACATAAGTAGTATCTTCATTTTCTTAAAACCATATAAAATATTGAGGCAAAATTGTATGGTTACTGTTATCTACTTAAATTATTTAGAAAAAAGAAAAAGAAAAATACAGCAAAATATTTTTAAGAAAGAAAAGGGAGATTTATATGTAATGACATGGGAAGATGAAAAGCATGATCTCATTTATGCTTTTTGAAAGTTTATGCTCACATAAAGTATCTGGAGGGATATACAACAAAATTGTTAGAAATGCTTATATCTGGAGAAAAATATTGAAAATACAAAAAAGACTTTTTCAATCCACATTACATATTTCAGTACTGTTTGGAGTACGGAAGAACTTGGCTGTTTGATAAAAAATACTTTTACAACAAACAAGTTTTACTTCTATTATTTTTTAAAAAGGAAATTAAGACTAAATAAAGATCTTCAAGAATAAAAAGAGATTGACAAAGATCATCCATCCCTAGAACTAGTTCAAAAATTTCCCTTTTGATTCACAAAAGAAATAACAAGGACCAATAAAAGTAAAAGGGGAAATGGTTACCCTCATTAAACACTGGGAAATGTCAATTAAAAGAAATGTAAATTGAAATAAACAGACACTATCTTCCATTTATCAAAGTGACAAAGATGAAACAAAATTATAATACCCAGTGTTGACAAAGACAAGGGAAACTGACATTCAAATAAAGAAGGTGAGAATGTAAACTGGTACAACTTTTCTAGAGGGCAACTTGGTGACAAAGATCGAGTCTTAAACTTGTGCATATCCTTGGAAAATGTACTAATTCTATGCTAGAAATTTATTTTATATAATAGTAATCACAGATACAAATAAAGCTTTAGTAACAACAATGTTTACTGCATTACTTATAAAAATGAAAACCTGGAAACAATCCAAATGCCCAACAATAAAGAATTGGTTAAAGTACCCATATGATGGAAAGTCTACACCATCATTAAAAATAATGGTGTAAGCCGGGTGTGGTGGCTCACGTCTGTAATCCAAGCGACTTGGGAGGCTGAGTCAGGAGGATCGCAAGTTCAAAGCCAGCCTCAGCAACTTAGAGAGGTCTTAAGCAACTCAGTGAGACCCTGTCTCTAAATAAAATGTAAAATAGGGCTGGGGATGTGGCTCAGTGGCCGAGTGTCCTTGAGTTCAATCCCTGGTTCCAAAAAAAAAAAAAAAGGTGTAGTTGGGGATATAGCTCAATTGGTAGTGCCTGCTTTTGTAAGCACAAGGCCCTGGGTTCAATCCCCAGCACTGCAAGAAAACAATAAATAAATAAATAAAAATAATGGTGAAGAACAATAATTAATGACATAAAAACATTTTCATAATCTCTGTTAAATAGAAAAAAATCAGACTACAAAACAACATATAATATGGTTCCATTTCTAACTATACACCCAAGAGAAAATAAAACTAGAAAAGACATATACCACATACCAACATATTAAAATTACTTAACTCTTTTTTTTTTTTTTGGAACCAGGGATTGAACTCAGGGACACTCGGTCACTTAGCCACATCCCCAGCCCTATTTTGTATTTTATTTAGAGACAGGATCTCACTGAGTTGCTTAGGGCCTCGCTAAGTTGCTGAGGCTGGCTTTGAACTTGTGATCCTCCTGACTCAGCCTCCCAAGGCGCTTGGATTACAGGCGTGCGCCACCACGCCCGGCCAGTGCCACCACGCCCGCCCGGCCTACTTAACTCTTAATTGCTAAGAATCAGGGGAAACTATTTCCTAATTTTGCTTGTTTTTCCCCCCACAATGTATACAATGAATACATATTATATTTTAAAGAAAAAAAACCCTCTATTTACCTATTTCTTGATACCTAAAAAGTCTTACCTACCTGCCTATAGGAGAGAGACCCTTCTCTCTCAGCTGAGGGCCCTTCTAGCTCTTCTACTGAAAAAACAGTGTAGAGGAAACATCATCTTTAGAAAAATTGAAAAACCTATCTACTATTAGAGCTCTAAGCCTTCTGTCCTAAAACAAATTCATCTTCATATTTCTCCCATCTTCATTTGTTTAAGCTTTGGCATTTATTCCACACCTGTATTCTCTCATATTTTCTGGGAAAGTGGGGAGAAAACTTCAGATAAGGTGGTTAACTATGCACAGTAAACTGGGCAGTGTGGTCAAGAGCACAGCTGTGAAGCGCAGCAGACTTCAGTTTCTGCGCTGACTTTGCCTCAAACCATTTGGGAACCGTAAATTACCTGACTTGATTTCCTCATCTGTACAATACAGTTATAAACACCTATTTTACAGACTGCTCTAAGAACTAAGACTTCTGTATAGACCTAACCCAGTGTACCATGAACATTCTGAGGGCTATTTTTATGATTTTTAAAGTATATGGGCATCCAACATTGTATTTGCACAATAAAAATACCAAGATGGAAACTGAAAATCGCTATTCTCAAAATTTCCTATTTGACTTCCTCTCACTCAAGTATTTATATCTCAAGAACCTTACTGAGAACACCAGAAATGCTTACTTGGGTAGAATGTTTCTCTGAGTACCCATTGAACCCTCACTTTAGTCAATGTGTGTATCATATGTTATGCACCATCTCTAAGATGTAAGAATCTTTAAGACTGTCCGAAGAGCTTCTCTACCTATAAAACTTTTGCTGTATGAAACAGTATGAGTAGCCAGTTAAGAATTCTTCTCAAGCCAGGTGTGGTGGCGCACACCTGTAATCCAAGTGACTTGGGAGGCTGAGTCAGGAGGATCGCGAGTTCAAAGCCAGCCTCAGCAATTTAGCGAGGCCCTAAGCAACTCAGTAAGACCCTGTCTCTAAATAAAATACAAAATAGGGCTGGGGATGTGGCTCAGTGGTGGAGTGCCCCTGAGTTCAATCCCTGGTTAAAAAAAAAAAAAAAAGAATTCTTCTCAAAATGGTAGCATTCTGGATTTTTCCAGAGGCAAATTTACTCAATGATCTCAAGAAAAATAGGAAATGGTGGATTTGAGACTAAATCCCAAGCAACACAACCAAGGTTATATAAAGGCATTAAAAATTAACAAAGCACTCAAGCTAAAATCAAGTACAGTACAAGTATAACTAAGTTTCAAATGTGCCAACTTATTTGGGGACAGGTTTTGAAAATAATTTTAATATTATAATAATCAACAGATAATTATGTCTGAAAGGTATCCTAACATACAGATAATTCATAAGTAACATTATTAGCCAATGTTTTATTTTTTCCTCTTTTCCACCCAATTCCCTTTCCTTGTCAAACTGCCATTACAAGTTAAAAGAAGTCAGTCAGTTTGTGCACCTATAATTCCAGCTATGTGGGAGGCTGAAGAAGAGGGATTGCAGTTCAAGACCGGCATGGGCAATTTAGTAAGACCCTGTCTCATAATAATAAGCACTGGGGATGTAGCTCAGTGGTGGAGTGCCCCTGTGTTCAATCCCAGTATTTAAAAAAAACAAAAACAAAAAAACAAACTTAATGGAAGGCTGAAGTGTAGTTCAGGGGTAGAGCACATGCCCTGAGTATGATCCCCAGCACCAAATAACAGAACACACAAAAAAAGATGTAATGGAAGAAAACAATATACATACTAGCACACCTAGAACAAAACATCCCAAAATATTAGTTGTTTTCTGAGAAGTAGAAGTGGAAACTTGAAAACGTATGTAAACTTTTATTTTTCCCTTTATGTATACTTATACTGTTCCATTTTTTAAAGTATTTTTTTTGTGTGTGTGTAGTTGTAGATGAAACAGTATGCCTTTATTTTTATATGGTATTGAGGATCGAACCCTGTACATCACACATGCTAGGCAAGCGCTCTGCCACTGAGCTACAGCCCCAGCCCATGTTACCATTTTTTAAGTGATGATGTATTACTGGATATTTATGTTTTTTAACATAATGGAAGAGCACAAAGACAAATCAAGCTAAGACCCATAAAATAACAGGGGGAAAAAATTTCTCCATTCTTTCAAAAAATGCTTTGCAGTTTCTCATGGTATTTTTAAAGAAAGACCAACCAGTTATAGGAAACTATGAGTAGATAAGCATTAAACATGATAAAACTAGAAAGAAAGAACCTGCTGAACTAGCACCATGATTTCACATCAACTCCATTTTACACCCTCTTACATATCAAGATGGACAACACCACTGGTTTAGACCAAGGCTTCCAAAAGAAATGGTAAAAGAACCCAAACACTCTTTTTTTTGGGGGTGAGGGGGGGTGCTGGGGATTGAACCCAGGGCCTTATGCTTGCAAGGCAGGCACTCTACCAACTGAGCTAGATCCCCAGCCTTCCAAACACTCTTGAAAAGTGATTTCATGAAAAAGCTCACTTTACATAAGCATATGTCTGTTTGTCTCCATTTCTGAGATTACCTGGGTTATAAAAGGCAACTTCAAAATGAAGTTACAGGGGGAAGGGAGGATATCTGCAAATTCAGAGTAAACTACTAAAACTGAACACTATCACACCTTCTACATTCAGGCAAGAGAAAGAATCAATGATTCTATGTTTTCTAGGACTTTTTTTTCCTTTAAACAACAACAACAAAAATTTACTTTTCTACTCTTTTACCATCATCCTCTCATTCGGATCATTTGTTTCTATTTTAGTACAATGTGTCCCTAAGGAGTTTCAATGAGTTGTGAAATAATTGTTATTCACAAGCAAAAGAAAGAAAGAAAAAGCAGGATTAACTGCAATTGCCACTACAACTGAGAACTTGCATCTTGCACTTTTACCATGTAAATAATGCACAGATCCTGCGGGAACATGCCAAACACCAGGATTCTTAATTAATGGAGCTCTTTAATGTGCAAATCAGGAACAAATTGCAAGTTCTGACTTGCATTGATTATGAAAACATTAATTGAATGAGCAAGACCCTAAGAAAGACAGAATCCCAAGTCTTCCAAGAGACCAAAAGAATACAAAGCTCTGGAAACCAGACAAGTCTGACCAATGTCTAAAATGCAAACCTACACCTGAGTGCTCTCCCTAGTACACAATGAATTAAAAAACACGGAACAAAAAAACCCAACAGTTTAATCAGAAAGCAATCACCATAAAAGCATCTATTCCATCATCATCTCGCATTAAGCAGAAAAATGAGTCTTCACTCCAGAAGCTTACAGGCACTCCTTTAAGGAAAAAAGGAAAAAAAAAAAAAAACAAAAAAAAAACCTCCTCACTTTCTACACATATACACATAAAAAACACACACTTATATGTATATAGGTGTAACAAAACAATGCTGTCTCTTTAAAAAGAAATTCATCCTATATAAATTATAGCCATAAACTTTTCCTGCAGTGCAGCCTAATTAATTCTTGTTCTATACACAAAGGGAAATGCTGGGTGACAAATGGGTGTGAAGCCAGAAAGCTGCCAGGTCTGCAAAACATTTTCTACTTCAATTTATAAGCAATTTTGCAGTAAATCATCAACCAGAACCTAGAATCTCAGGAATCTCTGAGTGTCCAAACCACATTATATCACTTATCAAAGAGAGAAGGAAAAAGAGTTTAAAGACATCTCATTTTTCAGTTCTAACCCACATCAAAATCCAGAAGCCCTGTGTACTCTATTATTCTCTTCTAGGTAAGGTTTTAGTACCAAAGAAATACATATTTCAAGCAAAACTGACACTGTAAGTTGGTGTAGCCCATTCCTCTATTCCTAGAAGCACGGTATCATGTAACCATTACCATGATAAAAATCCCCAGCTGCTTGAGAATAAGCAAACAACTACTTATTACTCCCTCCCCCAATCCAAGCAAAATGTTCACAATCAAGCCAAGCTCCAAAGTGAGTCAGTGGAAAACAGGTGGGAAACACTCCAAGGAAACAAGACTTATGGAAAAGAAGACTCACAGGAGACAAAGAAGAAAACTGGGCTGCCTGTTAGTATTCAAACCCTTCCCCCACCCCAATCTGTATTAGCAACTGATTATCCTCCACCCAATGGTTTTACCTTTTCCAGAATTTTACATACATGGAATTTTAAAGTATATAACCATTTGAGACTAACATCTTTCACTTAGCATAATACCATTGAGATTTATTCCTTTTTATTGCAGAGTAATGTGCCACGATTTGTTTATCCATTTACCCAATTTGTTTGAAGGACATCTGGACTATTCCAGTTTTGCTGATTATGAATAATCCTGCTGTGAACACATGTACACATCTTTGTGTGAACACATTTTCATTTCTAGAGAAAGATCTAAGAGTAGGACTGCTGAATCAGGATCATCTGGTAAAAATATATGGTAAACTTCCTAAGAAAAGACTTCTAAACTTTTTTTTTCAAAATGGCTACACTATTTTACATTTCCACCAGCAATAAATGAATATTCCAGGTGCTCTGCATCCTTTTAGCACTTGATGTTGTCAGGTGTGTTTTTTAGCTATATGCTAAAAGTAGATGTATCTCACTGTGGTTTTAATTTGTGTCTCCCTCAACACTAATGATTATGTTAAAGATTATGATTATGCAAAACATCATTTCATGTGCATATATGCCATCCTGTATCCTCTTTTTGACAGGGTATCTGTTCAAGTCTTTTGCCCAATTTTTAAATGAGTATTTTTATTATTGAGTTTTGAGAGTTCTTTATATATTCTGGACACAAGACCTTTGTCAGATATGTGACTTGAAAATATTTCCTCCAAATCTGTATCTTGTCTGTTATTTCAGTTAACACATCTTTTACAGCGCAAGAGATTATAATCCTAATTTAGCACAACCATTAATTTCTTCTTTTACACATTGTGCTTTTTATATGGTATCTAAGATATCTGCCCAACCTAAGGTTATAAATATGCTCTCGTGCATTTTTCAAAACATTTTATACTTTTATATTGCCTATATTTGTTGGACTCTATTCTGGACTCTACATTATACTCTACTGATTAATATTTTTAAAGGAATAAACCCACAAAGAAAGGACAACAAATAGATGATTGCAAAGCAGTTTTGTAATGTAAAAAGCCAATTCAAATGTCTAAAATTGAAGAAACTGACCAGAACTAGGTGCAGCAGCTTGTGCCTGCAACCCCAGTAACTTGTGAGGCTAAGGCAGGAAGATCATATATTTGAGGCCAGCTTGGGCAAGTTAGCAACACACTTCTCAAAAATAAAATATACAGCTGGGCACAGAGGTACACACCCCTGGATTCAATCCCTGGTACCAAAAATAAAAAATAAAAATAAAACATAAAAAGAGCTGGGGATGTAGCTCAGTGGTAGAATACACCTGGGCTTAATCCCCAATATCAACCCTCCCACCCCCAAAAAAGAAAAAATATTGACCAGACCAAATGTTTATGTGGAACAACCAGAACTGTTATATACTGCTGGTGGGACTGTAATACGGTAGAACCACTTTGTTTTTTTGGTTTTTATGGTACTGGGGATTGAACCCAGCGGCACTCCACCACTGAGCCACATCCCCAGCCCCATTTTGTATTTTATTTCAGAGACAGGGTCTCACTGAGTTGCTTAGGGCCTCACTAAGTTGCTGAGGCTGGCTTTGAACTCGCGATCCTCCTGCCTCAGCCTCCCAAGTGCTGGGATTACAGGCGTGCGCCACTGCACTCGGCGGTAGAACTACTTTGAAGAACAGCTTAGCAGTTAATTAATTTATTTATTTATTCTTTTTTTTGCGGTGCTGGGGATTGAACCCAGGACCTTGTGCTTTTGAGGCAAGCATCTACCAACTGAGCTACATTCCCAGCCCCTTAGCAGTTAATTTAAAAGGTAAACATATACGTAACATGGGACCAAATATTCCATTCTTAGTTATCCAAGAAATAAAAGTTATAGCCCTAGAAAAATATGCTACGAATCTTTGTAGTAGCTTCATTTTTAACAGCCCAAACTAGAAACAAAACAAACTCTGGTTGTATGGTTATAGCCATACAATGGAATACTATTTAGCAATAAAAGGCAATGAATCTTCACACATAAAAACATACGGATGAAACTCAAAGTAGCTAAGCATAGTAGTGCATGCCTATAATCCCAAGGGCTCCAGAGGCCAAGGCAGGAGGATTGTGCCTCAGCAACTTATCGAGGTCCTGTCTCAAAATAAAATATAACAAAGGGCTGGGGATGTGGCTCAGTGGTTAAGCGGTCCTGGTTTCAATCCCCAGTACAAAAAAGAAAAGACACTCAAAGTAATAATGCTGTGTGAAAGACAAAAAAGAATGCAAACGATATGATTTCATTTTTGTGAAATTCTGAAGTTGGAGGTGTGGCTCAATGGTAGAACAACTGTCTATCATGTGCAAAACCCTGGGGATCTGCTCCCTGGCCCAGTGTGGTGGCACACCCTGTAATCCCAGCAACTCCAAGTCTGAGACAGGAGGACTGCAAGTTTGAGGCAAATTTGTAAAACCCTATGTCTCAAAATAAAAAAATAAAAAAGGGCTGGGATGTAGCTCAGGAGTAAAGCACCCTGGGTTCCATCACCAGTACCAAAATACTACTAATAATAAGGGCTGAGAAAGTAGCTCAGTGATAGACTGCTTACCTAGCATGTACCCTGGGTTCAATCCCATACTGCAAAAAAAAAAAAAGCAAAATAACCTGTAGCGATAGAAAGCAGATTAAGGATTGCCTACAGATGGTGAAGAGCAGGAAGGAAAGATTCCAAAGATGCTGAGGCAACTTCTGGGGGTTCATTATCTTGATTGTGGTCATTGTTCCGTTGGTGTCAAACTGCCAGATGTCAACTGTATACCAAAATAAGTGCCATTTCCTGTGTGTCACCTATCTTCAATAAGATGGGGTTTGTTGTTGTTATTATTCTTTATTGTTATTATTCTTATCTTCAGTAAGATGGGGTTTGTTGTCGTTATTATTCTTTTAAAGGCAATGGACAAATAATAACTGATTTAGCAAAACTGAGCAAGATGACTCTGGTGTTGGCAGTGAAAAAGAATGAGAAGCAATCCCACTTACAGTCTGGAAACACAACCCCAGCAGACTCGAACTGGCAGTGCCAGCCACCTCTAGAAGAGATGAAGGAAGGGCTGAAAATAACAGCTAGAATACCAGATACTCTCTCTTGCATAAGCAGTTTAGAAGTCTGTCCTTTGAAGAGAATTTGTGTCAATCAGCTTTTCGTTGCTATGACCAAACTGATATAACATTTAAAGGAAGAAAGATTTATTTTGGCTCCTGGGGGTAGAGGGGACAGACCAAGGACAAGAAATACACTTTCAGGGTACATACCCCATGATCTACTTCCTCCAACTAGGCCCTACCTTCTACAAAGACTACCACCTCCCACTGTCATCAAATTATTAATCCATCAATGAATTAATCCACTGATGAGATCACAGCCCTCATGATCTAATCACTTTCCACAAGTTCCACCTCTGATTGCTGCTGCAGACCAAGCTTTCAACACATGAGTCTTTAGGGGACATATCATATTCAAACCATAACAGATTTAAACAGAAGACCTCTGGAAAGGGGACACCAAACATAGTTGAGAACAAAGGCATTATATTAAAAACAAAAAGTTGAGTGTGATGGCTCATGCCTATAATCCCAGCTACTTGAGAGGCTGAGGCAGGAGGATCTCAAGTTCAAAGTCAGCCTCAGTAAATCAGTGAGACCCTGTCTCTAAATAAAATGTAAAAAAGGGCTGGGGATATGGCTCAGTGGTTAAGGGACCATAGGTTAAATCTCTAGTGAAAAAAAACAAGACAAAACAAAACAAAAACCCAAAAGAAGGAAATGGACTGAGGGTATAAATCAGTGGTAGGGCACTTACCTAGCATGTGTGAGGCCCTGGGTTCCCCCTAGCACTCATCCCAGAAAGATCCTAAAATAATGATAGGCGGAAAAAAAAAAAAAAAAAAAGAAACAGAATAAGTTAAAAGTTAGAGAGCTCCTCAGCCTACTTACTTTCTGGAATATTGGCAGCCAGCAAAGATACTAAAAGACCTTTAGTGATTATGATCCCACAAAAAAGCAAAGATCTAAGGACACTGATACTGAGGAGTCCCCTACAAATGGCCCAGATAGATCACCTGACCATGGAAACTGTAGACAAAAAGTACCATCCAAAAATACAAAGCTTCTAATCACCTTTTTGGTAACCTACTCTTTAAAAAAAATCAACAGTGAGCACACCCGTAATCCCAGTGATTCAGGAGACTGAGGCAGGGGGTTGGCAAGTTTGAGGCCAGCCTCTGCAACTTAGCAAAACTGTCTTAAAATAAAATAAAAAGGGCTAGAGATATAGCTCAGTGGTAGAAGGCCTTTGGGTTTAATCCCCAGTTCTGCAGAAGGAATTAAAAAAATAATAATCAACAGAGCAAAGGATCACCACATTTCTAAGGAAAATAATCTTAACATCTAATATAGGGCTTAAAGCAAAAGAAAAAAGCAGCTTGAAGGAAAACAAAGCATCCTCAAAGCAATAAAATCAAAATATGATAGAAAATAATAAAAAATCCTCCAGAGAAGGGTTTGAAAGGCCAGGAAATGTTTTAGAAAGTAGGCGAAGTGGTGGTGAAAAACTGAAGAGAAAAAAAGAGGGGAGAATCATAGCAACAGCCTACAACCAAATAAAAGGCTTTCCAGAAAACGTGAAAAGAGAAAACAGGAGGAAGAAAGGAAATAAAACAATTTCAAGAAAAATTTTCTAGGACCAAAAGATGAGTTTCCAGGGCTGGGGATATAGCTCAGTTGGTAGAGTGCTTGCCTCGCAAGAACACGGCCCTGGGTTCAATCCCCAGCACCACAAAAAAAAAAAAAAAAAAAAAAAGAAAAAAAGTGAGTTTCTAATGAAAAGATCTTCTAATGAACCTATATGAAAACAGATCTATACCAAGGTATATCACTGTGAAATTTTAGAATTCTGTTTTCCAAAAACAGACTTCAGTTTTCAAAAAGGGAGAAAAAAACCAAATACCCAGAAATTAAATAAATAAATAAATAAATAAATAAATAGTACATCAGGAATCAGAATGGCTTGATTTGTCAATAGTAACTTTGGAATCTGAAAGGCAATGGAACATCCTACAGAATTCTATACACAACCAATCCATCATGATGACATTATTTTCAGATAATCAAAACCTGAAGAAAAAAAAAATCATCTCCCATCCACCCTTTCTCAGTAAGCAATAAAAAAATGTGCATCACTGGGCTGGGGAGATAGCTCAGTTCGTAGTGTGCCTGCCTCGCAAGCACAAGGCCCTGGGTTCAATCCCCAGCACCGCAAAAGTGTATCACTAAAATATGAGAGTCACCAAGAAAGATCCAGAAATGCAAAAATCACAGAAGCAAGATGCTAAAGCAAGTCACAAGATGACAGTGAAGGGAGATCCCAGCATGACAGCTGGTTCTAAGAAGGTGAAGAGTCCACATCAGAGTAGGTCAAGGATCTGGGAAACACTTCAGGAAGATAAACTGGCAAAATCTTTGATGCAATTTTTTTTTTTGAGACAGGGTCTTACTGTTTGCCCAGGTTGGCCTCAAATTCCTTGGCTCAAGTGCCTCTTCTGCCTTAGTTTCCTGATTAGCTGGGACTAGAGGCACACCATCACACCTGACTTAAAATGGAAATCTTGAGGGGAGATTTAGACAACTGGAGAAAGTTTGGGCTTGAATTACTATAGTGAAAACTAAACAAAAATGTAACAATTAATAACTTTAGAGAACAAAATGATGAGCCAGGGACAGTGGTGCATACCTGTAATCCCAGTACTCAGAGGCTGGGACAGGAGGATTGCAATTCGAGGCCAGCCTGGGCAACAGAGCAACACCCTGTCTCAAAATATAAAATAAAATGGACTGGGGAAGTAGCTCAGTGGTAGAACACTTGCCTACAAGTGCTAAGCCCTAAGTTCTATCCACAGTGCCATTAAAAAAAAAAAAAAATGCATGGGAAAGGAAAAATAATCACAATACATATGCTATATGGTCCAGCTGTGAAAAGTATTTATGAATACTGATATAACCAAATTGCAATATAACTATGAAGGAGCAAATTAATAACATATTCACAAAGTACATATGACTATAATAGGAACAAGAGCTAAATCTTCATTTTCATACGGGGGAGTCAACAGAAAATGCCTAAAACTGAAAAATCAAGGGGAAACAAACAATTTTGACTAGAAATATAGAGAAATTCATGCACTCAAAAAATACAAGAAATTATTGAAAATATAATTGCCACTTCAGGAAAGTGGGTTAAATCAAGGAATGGCACACACAAGCAGCAAACTTGTTTTCGAAACAAGTTTTGTAGAATTATTTGACTATTTTCATGTATGTCTTGGATAAAAATTTGAAGGAAAGGAAAGTCCAAGATAAACAGAAACCTCATGGAGAAACAACTCTAGGAACTAAAATGACTATAAAATAAAAAGGCTTTAAATAATTAACTGAGTACAGTAACACATACTTGTAATCCCAGCTATTCTGGAGAGTAAGGCAGGAGGACTCCAAGTTTGAGGAGAGCCTCAGCAATTTAGTCTGTGTCTCAAAATAAAAAAAAGCTGAGGACACAGCTCAGTGGTAGAGTGCCCTGGGTTCAATCCCTAGTACTACAAACACCACATAAACACACACACACACCCCCACACACACATACACAACCATAATTTACTCTAAGTATAATTAATTAATTATACAGAAAAGGACCATTCATAAAATTAAAAACCTCTCAGAGATTCAAAATATGATTGCAAAAAAAAAAAAACTGCAAGGACTAGGGTGAGCTCACTGGTAGAACACTTGCATAATTCCCAGCACTTAATAAAACAAAAACAAAAAACAAAAAAAACCCTGGAAATCAAACTCACAATCTTTTGAACACAGACACAGGGGATCACAAAAAGATGAAAAATGTTAAAGAACAAATTTAAAATCGAAGAGAGAGCAGAAGAAAATGAAAGGAAGAAAGTTATCAAAGAAATATTAGATGAGGTTTTCCCCAAAACTGAAAGCACCCCAGTCTTCACACTAAAAGGACTAAGTATTCAGTATAATTAATTAAAAATCACTCACATTTAGAAAACCAAGAATAAAGAGAAGATTCCAAACACTGTGTAGGACAGCAAAAACAAGTCTCCTACAAAGGCACGAGATTCAGGTCAGAAACTACCTTTTCACTACAAACACTGGGATAGTAGATACTAATAGGGCCTGTACTAGGGTAAATAATGGTCCCCCAAGGTTACCTACATACTAATCCTCAGAACCTGTGAATATGGCAAAAAGAACTTTGCAAATATGTTAAGGATCTTGAGATGAGAAGATTATCCTGGATTAGCTGAGTAGGCCTAATGTGATCACAAGGCGTCCTTGAAGAGGGAGGCAGCCAGCTAATGATAAGAGCTCAAATGTGCAAGTGAGAAAAGGAAAGATTGGAGGGATAGGATTGCCAGTTTTGACAAGAGGAAAGGACCATATGCCAAAGAATGCAGGTTGCCTCTGAAAGCTAGAATAGGCAAGGAAACAGACTTTTTCTTGGAGCCTCCAAGAGCACAGCCCTGCCAACACCTTGATTTTAGAACTGCTGGTCTCCAAAACTGTTAAGACAATAAATTTGTGATGTTAGTTGCCAAGCTTGTGATAATTTGTTATAGCAGCAATAAGAAAGTAACACAGGGCAATAATTTCAAACTCTAAGAAAGTAATTTTCAACCTAGAAATGTATATGTAATCAATCAAATATATTGATGAAGAACAAGAGCAAATCAATTTTGAACCTGCAAGAACTCAGGTAAAGCCGGGCACCATGGCACACACTTGTAAAGCCAGAAACTCAGGAGGCTGAGGAAGGAGGATCATAAGTTTGAGCCAGCCTAAGTAACTTAGCAAGACTCTCTTAAAATAAACAATAAACATATAAAGAGAGCTGGGGATACAGTTCAGTGGTGGAATGCACCTGGTTCAAACCCCAGAATCAAAACAAAATGAGCCAGGCGTGGTGGTGCATTCCTGTAATCCAAGCGACTTGGGAGGCTGAGTCAGGAGGATCACGAGTTCAAAGCCAGCCTCAGCAACTTAGCGAGGCCCTTAGCAACTCAGTGAGACCCTGTCTCTAAATAAAATACAAAATAGGGCTAGGGATGTGGTTCAGTGGCTGAGTGTCCCTGAGTTCAATCCCTGGTTCCAAATAAACAAACAAACAAACAAACAAACAAAATGAAACAAAACAAACAAAAAATCCACAGCACTCGGGATACTCTCCATATGTTTGGCTGCAAATTGAGAAAGTAACCTGAGATAAAAGAAGACAAGGGACCTGAAAGCAGCAGCAGCATCCTAGAAAAGCATGAAAGGAAATCCCAAGAGTACAACCATGTATCATTCCCAAGAGAATGATACCAGCTCAAATGGAAAAATTTGACGGAAGAGATGACATGATTTCACATTTGGAAAGAAGACTGAGATGACAAAACTGAACTACAAAAGGGAAAAGAAAATTAGAAATCTTAAGAAAAAGGTAGAATAAATGGATAGTCCAATGTGAAGCAAACAAATACAGCATGCTTTTAAACAGCAGATAGAGAGTAATAAAAAATCTACCTGAACTAGGAATGTACACTAAACTAGGAATATTTTTTTGAGTGGTCTAGGCGCCATGACTCTGAAAGCAGGAAAGAAAATACTATTTTCCAATTCTTCCCTGTTTTGTTATTATACCTTAATTACATAGTAGTAATAGCATATGTAACTGTTTCAGTCAACATTTGGATAAAGCACTGAAATCCTGGTTACAGTTACAGGGCAATATGCAAAAATGTAGTAGAATGACTATTTCATATCTTCTCAAAGTTTCTCCTACCTCCTCCCCATTCCTCATTCATAATCTATGACCTTAGTTTCTTCATCAAAGAAAATGAAACAACTTAAAGAGAATTTTCATAGACTCCTTCGCATCTGTGTCTATTTATTTATGATCTCTCCACCTGCCATAGGTTAAACTGTCCACACTGCTCCCTTCTTGGGCACTTGACCTATTACTGCTTACCTGCTAAAGGACACTGCTGTAGCAGATGTCCTCTTCTGCATCACCAATTTTCCCCTCTGCTGGATCATTCTTATCAATATACAAACATACTGTTATCTCTCCCATCCTAAAAACAAACAAAACACCTTTTAAAAAAAAAAAAAAAAAAAAAAAACTCACATCCTCCGCCATCTAATGTCCTATTTCTCTGGTTCTCTTAAAAGCAACATATCTTGAAATAGTTGTCTATGCTGTCTGTTTTTTCCCCATTCCCTCTCGAACCCATTGCAGTCAAGCCTATATCCCTACCGCTCCACTGAAACTGCTCACAAGGTCACAAGATGACCACCACATTGTTAAACAGTCAATTCTCAATCCCCATCTTAGTTAACCTGTCAGCAGAATTCCCATCTTTCACACCAGAGAATAAATAAATCATAAAAAAGGGCTGGAGATGTAGTTCAGGAGAATGCTTGCCTAGCATGTGCAAGGCCCTGAATGAATTCCATCCTTAACATCAAAAAACAATAACAAAAAGAAAAGAAAAAAGGAAAGGAAATAGAAACATGGACAAATTACCTAAAAGTACAGAGGCAAAAGAGAAACAGAATGAGACTAAATGTAAGGCAAAGGAGTATTATCTTCCTGAATGCTTTTGTATTATTTATAATATTCATGTACAGTTTAAATAAAACAATTCATGAATAGATTGCAAGTCATACACACACACACAAAATAGCATCTTATGCAGTAGTTAGGTTCTGAAATCTGAGCATAAAACAAAAATCAAATTCTGAAAAAAATGACTTTAAAAACTCCCTGATTATCCATTAAGTGTGCTATTTCTCATAAAGTTCAACATGCCCATTTTCCCTCTCAGACATTAAAACATAAAGCTATTTCATCAATTAAACACATGATTATATTTAAGGAATATGTCGTACAAAGACTGCATGCTGTAACTTTAAACACTAGATTCACACTCTGTTTAATGAGATGCTCACTAGAGAGGTACCCAGGAACAAAAAATAACCGAGGCAACAAGAGTCTGCCTGCCATCTCATGCTTACTCCAGGGCATTCACTCATTGAATAAAATGGCAGGCAAAATTACTAGCACCATAAAAACTGTTTCTCTTTCTCTTTTCCATTTGGCCAGGCACATATAGTCAAATCTGAGTTAATTAAATGTACATATCAAGAGGCTGCAATATACAATGAATGACATGTACAGTTTCACCTAGAATACAGTGTGAAGAGTGATCCTACTATGGAAATACCATAAATCATGATTGCTTTCTTATCTAACGTATCACTGTCTTTTGTTTTTATGGTGTTAGGAATTGAACACATGTCTTGTGCATGCTAGGCTAGTGCTCTACCACAGAGCTCTGCCCCCAGACCAATAATGCATCTCTGTTAAAAACTGTTTCTGGTGCCAAAGACAACTCTCACTCCTAAGAAACCCAACTCCTAAACAGTAAAATGAATTTTCCAACCACACTGGTTTCAGGAATTTTCAGCTGCCCTTAGCTCTCATGGCTCTGTGATCAAACTAGGGCTCATCTTTTCAAGGTGGGTGGAATCACAATAAGACCCTAATATTCTCCAGTCTGGGGATATAGTTCAGGGGAAGACTTCACACTTACCATGCTGGAAGACCTGAGTTTGATCCCCAGGATCATGACAAAAGAAAAAAAAATCTAACACTCTTCTCCCGGTACTACTGATTTGTTACTTTGGAAAAGCATTTGCTCTGTGATCAACTTTACATAATATAAATGCTCAAAGAACCAGAATGGACAAAGTAGTAGCTCAATAGGAAACAAGTCTTTCCTACACAGAATTCCTTCTCTGATAAACAGACCAAACTGTTTATATTTCATGCTAAGTCAACAGGTATTATGTAAATATCAAACAGAAAGTTATCTAGAAATGACTGCCTTCATTTCCCACATATAGTTTAGGAAAAATAAGAGATCAATAATGCCCTGTGGTGGCAGGAGTGCAAGAGAACAACTGTTACAGATGAGAATTTAAATTGTTATAATTCTTCTAAGGGCCAATTTATTCCAAAAGCCTAAGAAGGAGTGGAGGGAGTACAACTCTTTTGTCCCAGCAATTACATTTGCAAGGAATATAGATCTGTGCAGACCAATGCAGTATCCACTAGCCACACATGGCTTTTTTTTTTTTCCTTTGTGATGGTGGTGGTGATTGAACCCAAGGCTTCCTGAAGCATGCTAAGCACATACCCTATCACTGAGCTACACTCCCAGCCCCTACATGACATTATTCTGCACTCAAAATTTAGCTACTCCAAATTGAGATGCAGTGTAAAAAGAGTATATATTCTAGATTTCAAAGACTTAAGATGGAAAAAGATAATGCTGAATTATCTCATTAACACTTGTATATTGATTGCATCTTAAAATTATAATTTTCATATATTGGGTTAAATAACATTACTAAAATTAAAAATTTTAATACTCCTGCTTTCTACATTTTTTAATGTGGTTACCATGAAACTTCAAATTACACATATCCTGCATTATATCAGACAGTGCTACTTTAAAACAAAGTATACAAATATGTCTGTACAAGAATGTTTATCAAAACATGCCTTAAGGAAAAAAAACTAGAATAAACCTAAACATCTATCAATACAGATTGGTTAAATAAACTGCAGTAAATCTATAAAATGGAACACTCTGTAGCCACTGAAACTGCTCATGTATATCTAACATGTACACTAACATGAAATGATATACTAAGTTGAAAAAATAAGCTCACAAAGTAGTTCATATTTATGATTCCATTTTTTTTTTTTTTTAAAAGTGTAGGTGCTGCATGCCTAAAATCCCAGCAACTCCTGAGGCTAAGGCAGGAGAATCAAAAGTTCAAGACCAAGCTAGGCAGGGCAACACAAGCCTGTAATACCAACAGCTTGGGAATATGAAGCAAGAGGATCACAAGTTCAAAGCCAGCCTCAGCAACTCAGAGAGGCCCTCAGCAAATAAATTTATTTATTCATTTATTTGTTTATTTGTTATTTATTTATTTATGGCACTAGGGAATGAATCCAGGAGCACTTAACCACTAAGCAACATCCCAGCCCTTTTTAAGATTTGATTTAGAGACGGTCTCGCTGAATGGCTTAGGGCTTTGCTAAATTGCTGAGGTTGACTTTGAACTCACAATCCTCCTGCCTCAGCTTCTCAAGCTGAGATTATATGTGTGCACAACTTCGCCTGGCCAGTAGAGCTATTTTTTAAAATAAGACATTGGGGCATGACTCAGTGGTAAAGAGTGTGCTTAGCATACAAAAGGCCCTGGGTTGGATCCCGAGCATCTCCAAAAAAAAAAAGGCAAACAAATTTAAAAGCTCACTCTGACACCACATAGTTAGGGTGAAACCTGCAGTAATAAGGATCCTTTCGCCTATACAATACTAGGAAAAGGTTACAAAGCACCTACCTTCATTCCAAGCAATACTTATGCCCATCCCATGTAACAGAACTGCCGGGTTCCATAGATCACTATGAGAACTGTGCAATGAAGCCATAAAGTTTTAACTGCAAGAACTCTGAAATAGAACTTCAGGAATTTGCCACCTAAGGCAACTATAATTAAAAAGGTTGGGAGGAGAGTTCACTGACAACACTGATTGCCTACAGGATAGGGAACTGAAAGGTAGAGATACAAGGGAGAGATTATTTCTTCATAATAATTAGTATCTATTGAATTTTGAACCACATGAATATATTGCCTACTTTAAAATAAATAAAATTGAGCCAGGTGCAGTGGCACATGCCTCTAATCCCAGCAACTCAGGAGGCTGAGGAAGGACTACAAGTCCTCCACAACTTAGCAAGAACTTCAGTAACTTAGCAAGACACTGGCTCAAAAAACAAAAACAGCTGGGGATGTAACTCGGTTGGTAGAGTGACTGCTTGTCAAGCATAAGGCCCTGGGTTTAATCCCTAGCACTGCAAAAAAAAAAAAAAAAGAAAACAGAGAATATACATTCTGGGGCCAGGGTTGTAGCTCTGTAGCAGAGCACTTGCCTTACATGTGTGAGGCACTGGGTTCGATCCTCAGCACCACATAAAAATAAATAAAATGAAGGTATCATGTCCATCTACAATAACAACAACAACAACAAAA
Source organism: Glaucomys volans (assembly GCA_020662805.1). NCBI lineage: Eukaryota > Metazoa > Chordata > Mammalia > Rodentia > Sciuridae > Glaucomys > Glaucomys volans. The sequence continues at coordinate 69,169 of JAJEJO010000200.1, read as the reverse complement.
CACAAAAACAGCTGGGAATGTAGCTCAGTGGTAAAGCACCTCCGAGTTGACTCTTCAGTACCAAATAAATTAAAATTTAAAAGCTAAAATGGAAATATTATCTATGAAAGCTCCATGACTGCTGGGCATGGTAGCACATATCTATAATTCCAGCAACCCAGGAGGCTGAGTCAGGCAAGTTCAAGGCCAGTCTCAGCAACTTAGTGAGACCCTTTCTCCAAAATAAATTCAATTTAAAAAAAGAAAAAACTCAAAAATTGCCCCTGGCTTACTCAAAACTTAAAACATCACTCTTTCTTTAAGGTGTCAATTCCATGCTGAGGTCAAATTAGCATTAAAAATGTTAGTCTATTCAAGTCAAAGTAACTTAAGTTCTCAGGGATGGGCCACAGAGAGATGAGGGGGTAAAATATGAATTAGCAGTAGGAACTTGAGGGTGAGCATAGAAAATATACTTCATTAATGGTAGGATTTGTTTTTAAACTCTTAGGCAAGTAAAAAATTTTAACACTGCATTTATGTTACATTATACTGTGTTCTTGGATGTTTTGCTTACGGGAAATATCAAAATGTCAACCATTGTTTCCACTAAAGGTCTTTAATGATATTGCATTTTAGACCTGTAATGAAACATGGTGCTCACTGCAGTTTGTAATGCATCTCATTAAATACATTAATAACATGCAATTCACTAAAAGGTCAACTTATTATGGTGAAAGTTTGGCTTTTCTTTAATCACTTCATTTAAAGTTATAGAGAAAACTCTGAAAAAGTAGAGAGTCCCTGTTACAGAAATGCTCTCAATTCTCCTACCCACCCAAATCAGTCATGATTATAACAAACTTACTGAGTTGGGTATGAGGCAGGAGAATCGGAGTTCAAAGGCAGCCTCAGCAATTTAGCAGGGCTTTAAGCAACTTAGTGAGACCCTGTCTCTAAATGAAAAATAAAAAAGGGGTAGGGATGTGACTCAGTGGTTAAGAGCATGCATGAGGCCCTGAGTTCAATCCCCAGTAACAAAAAAAGAAAAAAAATTACAGCTATTTTTTGTTTGTTTTTTACAGTACTGGATTGAACCCAGGGCTTCATGAATGCTAAGCAAGTGTGCTCTACCACAGAGCTATATCTCCGGACTATTAATGTTTCTGTGTGGGATAATGGCATCAAGACTTTTTTTTTAATCCTTAAGTTTCAGACGTACATGCTGAAAGATTTACTGGTAAAACCAGAGGTTATCTGTCGTCTGCTCCAAATAATCCAGAAAGAAGGGAATCTAGTATAAGGACTGAAAAAATAAAATTGGCTACAGTCAGCTGTTTAAGTGGTGATGGTATACAGGGGTTCACTGTACTGTTATTTCTATTTTTAAATAGATTTGATATAGTCCCATAGTGAAAAGTTTAAAATAATTCATGCAGAGATTTCCATAGTAATTTGCCTTTTTCATTACACATCATTGCCATCAACAGAAAAGGCCTACCTCCCAATAGTATAAAATCTGTTAAAAGAAATAGGGAAAAAGTTAACCTCATTGGAGAAGTAATTTTGTGCACAGAATATCCCTTAATCTTGCTAAGGTTACTGCATGACTTACTACTTTTATAGCCATTAAAATATCAATATCAAAGAGCCAGGCATGATGGCGCATGCCTGTAATCCCAAGCACTTGGGAGGCTGAGGCAGGAGGATCTCGAGTTTAAAGCCAGCCTCAGCAACTTAGCGAGGCCCTAAACAACTCAGTGAGACCTGAGTGACTCTGTCTCTAAATAAAATACAAAATAGGGCTGGGTTGTGGCTCAGTGGTTGAGTGTCCCTGGGTTCAATCCCCAATACCAAAAAAAATAATATATATATCAAAGAAGTCTTTGTTTTTTGCTCTACTGGGAATTGAACCCAGCAGTGTTCTACCACTGAGCTGCACCCACAGCCCCCTTGTTTATTTAAAAAAAAAATTTTTTTGGTACCAGGTATTGAAACCATGGTTAGACACAGGTTCTCACTGAGCTGCTGAAGGCCCCACTTCTAAGTTGCTTCAGCTGGCTTTGAACTCATGATTCTCCTGCCTTAGCCTCCCAAGCAGCAGGTGTACGCCATTGTGTGCAGCGCCCCCCCCCCTTCTTTTGCGGTGCTGGGGATTGAACACAGAGCCTTGTGCTTGATAGGAAAGCACTCTATCGCTGAGCTATATCAGTGATATAGCTGATACAGCTATATCGAAAAGGGCCTTTTTCATTTTTGAGACAGGGTCTAAGTTGCCAAGTCTGGCCTCTAATGGGATTTTCTTGCCTCAGCCTCCCAAGTAACTGAGATCATAGGCATGTACTACTACGACCCATCTTTTAAAAAAATGTCTTTGAAATCACTTCATGATTCAAGAGCTCTAATTACCAAAATGTTACGCCAAGATAACTAGGGACTAAGTGCATGTGTTGGGGAAGCAGAAAGAAGGAAATACTTGTTCAGTGTCTGAAAAGTAAAGTCTGAGGTGCTAAAGGTGCAATGACTTAGAATTCAAGAGTTTACAGTGCTAGAATGTAGCTGGAAGTCTGCTGTTTTAGAAGCTATAGTTAGGGACATGAGAGTAAATGGCAGTGCAGGGAGAATATATATTAAGAAAACACAATTTAAGGACAGGATTCTAAATGCAATGAAGTTACACTGAGAGGGTAAAAGAAGAACATGAGAAGAGGTCACAAAGATAGGAAACCCAAATGACATGTGTAGTGTCACCAAAGCCAAAAGGAAATATTTCAAGGTAAGGTGAACTCTTCAGGGGGGCAGGAATGCAGTTTGACAATAAGAAAAGTTTTAGCCACCTTTCCATGGTGTTATGAGAGGTCAAAGCCAAATCATAAATACAGACTGTAATACTGCCTACCTTCCAGAATAAATAGCTAATTTAAATTATGTAGAGAATCTAAATACTAATAAAAAGTTTAAAAACCACTGAAGACAGTGGAGATGATGGTTAGTTACACTGATGACAATAATTCACATGGTTGAACATTGCCGAATGCCTGTTAGCAGAAAAAGATAGCACTAATACCTAACATTAGTGGCATGACGTGTACCAGACACTGTGCTAATGCTTTATATTCACTGTCCTTTAATCCTCACAACCATATTATCCCCATTTTACTATGAAGGAACTTGTCCAAGATCACAGAGCTAATCCATTGCTGAGATGAAATCTAAACCCAGGTAGTCTACCCTGTAAGACCAAGAAAACTGAAGAGATTTAAAGACAGTAAGTTCCAGTGTTTGTTCTGGAATTGGTATAAATTTAGCTTATGCTCCACACCAGCTAGCTATCTAACACGGTATAAACTGCCATCCAGAATAATGTAGTCAAGGAATTATTCACAGAAATTCTAAGCATTAGAGAGTTCCCCATCCTCTCAAAATGTGACACCAATCATTCCTTTCTTCTTCCTCCACCACAAGTCACCCTGTCAAACTAATAGAAATTTGTCAGATTAACTGAATTCACCAATGAGGCAAAGAGGCAACTGGTTAGATACAAAAAAGACAGACTAAAATGATCAGAAACATTATAAAACAAAATTTAAATCATCAATGGCTAAAGGAACTAAATTGTATCTAATCCAAAAATAAGAATGTATCTACTAACCTGATGCTAATCCTTAAAATATCTGTATTTTAAGATGAATTTTTTTTAAAAAAGGAAAAAAAAAACTCAAGAACAATGAACAACAAAATGGAAAAGACCTGGGCTGGGGATATAGCTCAGGTGGTAGTGTGCTTGCCTCTCAAGCACAAGGCCCTGGGTTCGATCTCAAAAAAAGAAAAAAGGAAAAGACCTTATCATAAAACATTTAAGACATTTAATCCAGAGCAGTTTAGATCACACTCAAAGGCATTCCAAAAACAGCAGAGTGCTCCAAAAATCTCAAAAAATGTGAAACCATCAGAGTATCATCTCTTTTAAGAAAGAAAAGAAAGTTGGGGCAGGGGGTATAAAAGACCCACCCTCACAGTAGATGCAGGACCATTTTGGAAGGACTGCCCAGACTTCTTATAAAGGAAACAGACTTCAAGTATGGCAGGACACAAAAACTTAACAACTGGACCCAAGGAAGTCATTCCAAATTAAACCAGATATCTCCTATATACTAAACAATCACAAAACTCGCTGTTCTAGAAATCCTACACATGTACTTTAAATGGCTTAAGGTGGCCCCACGCAGAGGCAGATGCCAACATAGATATCCTCCTAAGGTCCCTTGCAACTCTTAACTCCATAGTTTTTTAAAAAATTTTTGAGGGCTGGGGATATAGCTCAGTGGGTAGAGTACTTGCCTTGCAAGCACGAAAGTCCTGGGTTCCATCCCTAGCACCATCAAAAAAAAAAAAAAAAAATTTGTTTTGAGACAAAGTCTTGCCATATGGCCTACCCTGGCCTCAAGGTATCCTCTTGCCTCAGCCTCCCAGATAGCTGGGACTACAGGTGTGGGTTAGCAGACCTGGATCTCAGTTTTAAAGAGCAAATGAAAATACTAAGTCTAAGCATGCAAATACAAAATAAGATTTCAACCACAGAGCACTCACCCTAAATCTCCTTGTGCCCAGTCCTTCAATGCCACTGGGCACACAGGAGGCAGTGTAGTGCAGAAAGAAGACTCCTAGATCATGAGGCAAAAAAGCTGGAGTTTTGTCTCTGCCATTCATGAACAAGTTCTGTAACTTTGGGCAAGTCATTTTCTCTGGGCCTCAGTTCTCTCATCTGTAAAATGAGGGGGATTTGGAATCAAATAATCTCTAAATTCCTTTACTCCCTAGAATTCTTTGACTTTACAGCTCAGCCATTTTCTTCCAAAACTTATTCCTCCCCCTGCAGATATCATTTATCCTCACTTTTTGCCACCCAAAGGAAGATCTAAGATCACCTTAACATGTTGTTCTAAAAACCTCCCAAAGGAAGGCATCTTTTAAATACATGATACAAACAACTTAAATGAACTAAGTTTAATCACTCATCCTCTGCCTTTTGTTCTACACCAGTGGATTTTCAAATAATGTTCCCTAAGCATTAAAGAAGTAACTAAGAGCATGGAGACTGAGGCAGGAGGATCACGAGGTCATTGCCAGTCTAGGCAATGTAATTAGACTATGTCTCAAAATAAAAAAAAATAAAAGGGCTAGGGATGTAGCTAAGTGGTAGAGTGCCCCTGAATTCAATCTCTAGTACCCACCCCCCACACACACACCAAAAAAAAGAAGTAACCGAGAAAGCAAGGGGAGAATGGGAGGCAAGAGCAGGCAAGAAAGTGAAATAGACAAGGGTCAAGCACCCAATCCATTTCAGTCAACAGTGCCATTTAATAAAAATGGATTATATTGTTATTTTTAGAAGAGTAGAAACCACTGTTCTATACCATAATATCATTAAAATAAAATATTCTCTTCTTCCAGCAATCCCAATATATCCCAATGTACCTCAGTGGTTCTAAGTAGCCCAATATAGGATAGGCAGTCTTACTATTTTTTAAGGCGCTGGCAAATTCTGGGCCACCTTTGTCCTTGAAAACAGGAAAAACATCTGGTTGAGGCAGTTGATTGGTTGTCAACAGAGCTTTTTGTAGTTTGATTCTTCCTTCCAAGAGCTGATCCCACAGTGCTAAGAAAAAAGAAAAGAGTACCCCACCTCTGGGTTATAAAATCTTCTGGGATAGGGTCAAGGGAGGGACAGGAAATCACACCAGTCTCTAAGCAACACAGCTTTGTCAGTTTCATGCCACAGAAATACTCTTTATTCTAGGAAATAAATTCCATATCTTGGAAGCAAATATTTGCTATAAGAAAGGGAAATGTAAAGCCCAAGGAAAGGAGAAAACACTTTTCAATCTTCCAGAGTTACCACAAGTACTAGAGCAGAACCAGTTAAGCAGCTCAGTGCAGAAACGGTTGGCTAAGCATAGAGGAACAGGGCTTTAGGCCTTTGGGTAAGTGAGGCATGTCACAAACTAATTGGAAGAACACCAAAGAGACAGACCAGCCAAAATCAAACAAAAAAAAAGTTGCCAAAATGTAGATACTTTGAAAAACAAGTAACCAACAAAACCACATACAAACCTATCTGATTTTTCACGGCTCTTCCTTTCTCCACTTCTTCAGAAACCTTGACGCTGGAGAAGGTCATCACCACACCATCATCTTCACTGCTCTTGTCTCCAGCCCTGTCTTCCTCACTCGCACCCTCCCCGTCTTCCTCGACGTCCCCTTCTTCCATGCCACTCTCTTCCTCTTCATCTTCCTCCTCTTCACTGCTCCCAAGGTCATCCATTCCCTTGGCAAATTTCTCAAAGTCACCAATGCTCTGGAAACTGAAGCCTGATGTTTTTGCAGAGTGGCTTCTGCTTTTCTTCCTCCCTGTCAGACTGCTCTCCCCATCGTCCTCGGCATCCTGTTCCTCAGTAGCACTCAGGTCATCCTCATCAGATTCCTCAAGACCCAGTCCCTCTGAATCTCCATCTCCAGACCCTTCTTCATCAGGCATTTCATCATCTGACCAGAAGGGATGGGGAAAAAAAATGGACATTATCTGGAGAAAAACAGCAGGCCTTATCTTTCATTTGGATTGAAGAACTTAGCACCTATTAGGGGAAAAGTTTTGTTGTTGACCCAATTCAAAAAATATTTATTACTACATCTAAAATGCTATGGGAAACAAAGATAAACAGAACATGGACATCTAAAATGCTATGGGAAACAAAGATAAACAGAACATGAATCTAACTCTAAGGCAAGATTCTACAAGGAAGAATTGAAAATGCTTTGACAAAATTTCAATAACCCAAAGGAGAGACAAATATTAACTCTGGGACAAGAGAATTTAAGACTATAAGGAAGCTGGGTGTAATCACATATGCCTGTAATTCCAGCTACTCAGGAGGTTGAGGCAGGAGGACCACAAGTTCAAGAACGGCCTGGGCAACTTAGCAAGACTCTTGTCTCAAAATAAAATAAATAAAATACAATCTTCTTCAATAAAATAAAGATTTAAGGACAACATGATGGGTCTTAAGTACTTCTTTAAAAGATATACAAGCTGGGTGCACTGGCACCAGTGGCTTAGCAGGCTAAAGTAGGATTGTGAGTTCAAGGTCCGCCTCAGCAATTTAGAAAGGCCCTAAGCAACTCAGTGAGACCCTGTCTCTAAATAAAATATTAAAAAGGGCTGAAATGTGGCTCAGTAGTTAAGTGCTCCTGGGTTCAATCCCCAGTACAAAAAAATAAAATAAAATAAAAGATATACATATACTTAAAGATACAGACAATGTGGTCAGAAACATAAATACAGAATGGGCATGGTGGCTCATGCTTATAATCCCAGCAGGCATGAGGATCACCAAGTTTGAGGCCAGCCTCAGCAACTTAGCAAGACCCTGTCTCAAAACTTAAAAAAAGGATTAAGCACTCCAGGTTCAATTCCTGGTACAAAAAAATACACACACACACACACACACACACACACTCACACACACATGCACACACACACATACATATACATGCACACACAGACATACACAGGCTGGGAATGTAGCTCAGTGACAGACAGAGTACATGCCTAACATGTACAAAGTCCTGATTTCAATTCCCAGCACTGCAAGAAACATATATAAATACAAAAACTAAGTGCAAAACCATCAAATAATCCTTTGAATTCTTTAAATGTATACATTTCTCAGACTAAGAAATATACAAACAGCACAGTAGTTAAGAATGTAGAACTTGGGCTCAGCTACTCAGGTGGTGAGGCAAGAACACTCCAAGTTCAAAGCCATCCTGGTCAACTAAGAAAGAACTTGCCTCAAAATAAAAAAGGGCTGGGGATGTAGCTCAGTGGCACAGCACCCTTGGGTTCAATCCCTAGTATCTCAAAAAATTTAGAATCAGACTGTCTCATTTGAATCCTGGTTCTACTTAATAACTATATGACCCTGAAAAATTTATTTAACCAACTGGCCCCTCACTTTATCTGTAAAATGGGGATAAATAATAACAACCTCTTTAGCCGGGCATGGTGGCACACGCCTGTAATCCCAGCACTTGGGAGGCTGAGGCAAGAGGATCAAGAATTCAAAGCCAGCCTCAGCAACTTAGTGAGGCCCTAAGCAACTCAGTGAGACCCTGTCTCTAAATAAAATACAAAATAGGGCTGGGGATGTGGCTCAGTGGTGGAGTGCCCCTGGGTTCAATCCCCAGTACCAAAAAATAAAAATAAAAAATAAAAATAATAACAACCTTTTGAGTTACTGGGAGTACTAAATAAAAAGATAGAGTTGATAATAATGGTGACAATATTTTTTGAGGATATGCTGTATTCCAGGCTCTCAGGTCCACTTTACTATGTGGCTGGCACATAGTAAAAGTTCTATAAACATCATTATTTGTCACATGATTGGTCCCTTTATCAGTCTCTGGACAAAGAATATGAAATGAGCTTATCAGAAGCTCCCATAATTACATCAAGGACTAAATCATATCATAACCCAAATGACAGTTCTTTTTATAATGTGGATTCTCAACATGGCACCCCTGATCTCCCTAAAGGAAAACAAGTAGCATCCTAATAATCACCATATTCAGCCCTTCTTCCACCATGAGCAACTTATAATTCTTTAAAACTGTAAGTTCATATCCTCCCAACTTTTTTGCAGGGAAAAGGGAAGCATCATGTTATTCTTACAAGGGCAAAAGATGAGTTTCACAAATAACTGATACTATATAGTAGTCAAGGTAAGACCTGAAAAACTGAAGGAAAAGGGTCACAACTGAGCCAAGCATGCTCATTGGACACCATACTTCTTTGACACGTAATCCTTTCCAATATACATCACCTTTTCTTTCACACCATTTTAGGGTGAGCCATTAATATGACCTGAGTACAGCAACTGATCACTCTGGATTTTAGATTCCTGATGAAGTGAAATGAAGTAACCACTAATTCCCTTCCAAATACCAAGTCAATGGTCTCTTCTAAGATAATAGGTAGGGGCACACAGATATGCAGAACATCAACCAAAAAAAAAAAAGATTTACCCTGAAAAACTAGGGAAGAAAGAGCTCCATGCAAATAATCTACTCACCCGATGAACCTATACGACTCTGCTCCCAATGGTCTTCCTTCCATGCTTTTCTAGAGGTAGTCTTGCCAGAATACCTTTTGTCTGTGTCCAAGAGGGAGGTTGATGCCAGTTTTCTAATGCTACCCACTGCCAGGAAATCACCTTCTCCATCTTCCCCTTCATCAAACCTGTCAATCACTCTGGCAGCAGTGGCTGAGCAGGAGAGGGAAAAGTAATCTGAGTCTGAGGTTAGGAAGAACATTAATAGGAACTCTGTTAAACTCTTTCAGTTCATACTGGAATATCCTCTACAAAATCCCCATCAAGTTCCAGGGTCAGGGACCTCATTACTTCTCCAGGTAGATCACTGTCTTACTGATGTTTCTAAACAGAAAGTTGACTACTTATACCTAATAGTAAATACATATCTATAGCTATATTTTCTATCTTGGGTCCTATAAAATTAGTCTAATTCCTCTTGCATGTGCAACAGTGACTCCAATACCTTAAATCAGCCATCAAGTTCTATCTTCACTCCATCCCATCTCTCAGGGAGTTTTCGTCTTTCTATCCTGGCTCTGCCGCCCTGGGTTCTTTCAACTGATGTTCCTAAGGCACGGTTCAGCACTCACATTTATCCCTATTATCTCTTCCTCACACTTCTCTGACCCAAGTCTTCAGTAGGATTATTCCCAGCTAGACCCTGAACATCTCAGCTTACAGAACAGTGATATGTTGTCAGCCCCTGAGCGAGCATCTTGAGACCTAAAGAGGCTTAAACAGAATCAGGGAATACTACTTTTTCCTTTGTTTTCCAAGCAAGTTTTTAGAGGCAACCAGAGTTCAGACAACAAAAACTGATGAGACTTCCTTCTTCACCAAAGGTCAGTGCCTGTAAGGGCATCCTGAAAGGTAATTTCCAACCTGCCACCGGCCAGCTGCCACACTCTGGCTCCCTCCAACAGCCCTCAACCAACTTTATCCAGCTCTTCATTGGAGTGCTGGGTATGAGTCCAGAACCACCCACCCAATGGAGCGCCAAATCTAGAGTGCGGGTCAAAAGAAGCCGAAGTCTTCCTTCCGAGCCCGGGGGCAACCCTAGAGGGAGGCGATTTTCCTCTAGAAGATCAGGAAAGGCGGCACGGCTGCAAACCCCTCACACGCCACCCCGACCCCCGCTAGGCAGAGCCCACAGCCCGACACGTGGCCTGCCGGTCAGGCCTCACCCTCCTCCGGGTCGGCCTCAGGATCCGCCTCTCGTGGTCGCGGATTCAGCAGCTGTTCCAGCTGCAGGGCCAGGGGCTGCGTCCCCGCCATCGTCACCAGGTCCGAGGACACGATGTGCACGTGAACGTGCGGCCCAAGAGCCTTCTCGAACGCTCTCTCCCAGGCCGGAAGTTCTCGCGCAGGCACTTCGCTGCCACACACTCAGGGACCGCGCGGAGCCCGGCACTCAGCTCCAGACCGGCAACTTCCGGGAGGCGCGCGCGGGATGGGGCGGGGCCTGTGTGTCACTGCGGACGTTGCTAGGATGGAGGCGGAAGCGCGCGGAAGGCTGAAGGAATTGTGGCCCCTGAAAACCCGTGTGCGCGTGCGCGTGCGCGTGCGTCGAGGTTGAGTGTTGAGAAGTGCGGGAGCGCGCGATAGCACGTGACCGCCTGTGGCTCTGAACGGTGATTGCGTTTCGCGCAGCCCTTGTGCCCCTGCACAAAATATGCCTCAAGCTTTTTGTGAGGTTCGTTTAGGAATAAAGCGTAGTGTAACCATGGCCCACGGTGGCTGCTTTGGGAAGAAGGAAACAGTAAAGGCTAAGCTTCTCGAGCCTCAGCTGCATACTCAGACATGCATACACTGCGACCCAAAACAGATTTGGTTTTTCATAATTTAGAGGAATCTGAGTCCGGGAATACGCCTCCCGCCCCTGGGTGGCTGGGATATGGGAATCCCGTCAGTGATATACATGTGTAAGTGAAGGCAAACTACTGGGGTCTTTATTAATAGGAATAATCAGTAATCACTATGTGCACAAATAGAGATTGTTTCTGTAGCTTCTCCAAGTAGCCTTGCCTGAGCAAGGAAAAGGAGTGAAGTGGGGATTATTCTAGTGCACACTTGATATTTGATATCTTTGCTACTTAGAGAGATGAAGGAATACTCAGACACCTGAAACTGATGCACAAATGCAAAAGATTTAAAAACTCAGGTCGGCTTTTAGAGGGGTAGACTCAAAATATAAAGACTTAATAGAATAGATATAATTGCACCCAGACACATGGAAAGATGCAATCCCTTTACAATGTCTTCTCTTCACTGAGCTTTCCCTGACTGCCCACTATGTGGCAGGCACTGCTAGATGAGATACAAGATGAGTAAGTTAGCTTCTCTACCACAGTGATCAGCCTAGGGGGATAGACAAACATGTAAACATAAACTGCAATAAAGAATGGTAAGTCTGACTACAAAGTGGTCTATCCTTCCAGTATCTGTTGGAGGTCACTTGTAAAAACCTAGAACTGACTAAATAGAAAAACTGCCTCAAAAAGATCCAGAAAAAAGACACTAGAGATACACTAAGAAGGGGCAATGCCCCTTCTTGAGTACTGTTCAGGTCAGTTGGATCCCACAGCTGAACAACCTGAGCAGCTCTTAGCTCCGCAATGTCTCCTGTGTCAGAACCCAAAGGAAGAGAGGGTCCCTGACTTTCAGTCTTCATATGCCCTCAGAGTCAAGCAATGAGAGGACACTGCTTTAGCCCCTCCCCATGTCCCTGTCTTAGGTGGCCTCTTCAGTGAAGTCAACCACAGTTGCAAAGAGGAAGGAGAACCTGTCTTAGGATAAACTCCTCAGATATGGAAGGGAAAGAAGGCCAGGCTCTGCAGGGGACTCAAATCAAGAAAACCTCTTTTTACCATCTGTAAGAAAACTCAGGCTATGAGTAAAAGTTTTTTATTTTAAACATATTCTGTATAATCAGTCTTGTACCTCCATCTGAGCCTCCAGAGCAAAAATATACTCTTCAGTTCTCCACAAAGTGCTATTACCCTGGGCTTCAAAATGTTTTTCCCATCCTACATTTGGGAAACGAACTCCCCCAATCATGTTCCCTTTCTATTTGTGGGCACTAACAGTGCTTAAAAATCTGGTCTTCCAGATAGGGAGAAAGGAAAAAGGGGAGAGGGAGGTGAGGCAGGGCAGAGAGCTCCTCTAAATATAATGCAAACAGGACACTGGTAGCCCATATGGGGCTGTGCTGGACAAACACTCAGCAGAAAATGCCCATGACCTGCTTAACGACTCTCCCTCCTCTGGCCTGGTCTCTATTACCTTAGGAAGAGTTTTTAGGAAAGAATCAAGATCAATCCTGTGCACATTTCCAAAATGCTTCCCCTGCTTTCTTACACCATACTGAGGGTAAGAAATTAGAAGAATTCTAGAACTTCAAAGACAACTGAGAGAAGACATGGGTTTAGAAGAGGAACCTCTCAAATGCTCCATGGGGTGGGGGGGATCCCTTCCTAATTGTATTTTAGTTTCTTGAGATGTAGAGGAAGGGCTGCTATATCAAGGTGGGTTGGGTGGAGATACAGCATGGATACAGGACGGAGGTTTTCAGACTATACTTCCCTAGAAGAAATTTCCACCTCTGAGTGCTCTAGAAATGAGAGCAGATGAGGTGAACAGAGAGATGAAAATAAGAGAGCAGTCTTCCAAAGGACAGTCTCCAAAGGACAGAAGGCAGTAGGTTCTCCTGGTTCACACTCCCTCTGCCTACTAGGAGTTAGCTGCAAAGTGGCGGGCAGATGTCAGTAGCACCAGAGGATGGCAGAGGCGACATTAGACACCCCCCACCAATTGTCCCAAAAGAATAACTATTTGCGCTTGACCAGAAGTTTCAAGAGTTTAGGGAAACCGGGTCCCAACCTGTCTCTCCTCAGACTCCATCAAACCCAGGTCCCAGACTTGTGTAGATGCTTGTCCAAGTTTTCCGAATAGTCTTTCCCCACCTTGTCCCGCCCCAAAGCAGTCGCCCAGCCCTGGCTGGTCAGCCGGTAGAAGATGAATGGGTGAGCTTCAAAAGCTCCTTCTCCCAGCGCCGACGGCAGCTTCCCGCCGCTGGAACCCTGAGGGCAGCTGGCAGGAGGCATAGAGGTGGCGACCTTAGGATGGCCGCAGGGAGAAACCTGGCTGCCAAGCTGGGACTGAGAGGAGGCTGACCTCCGGGGCGAGAGGGGACCTCAGGGCTGCTTCTCTTCTGCTGGCGCGTCTCTCCCGGGAGCCCCGCTTGGGAACCGTGCACCGCTTTCCTGCACTTCGGGGTAAGAAGTGGGCAGCACGGCATTGAGAAGGGGATTAGCTCCTGCCATTTCTAGAACTTTTCTTCCAGGGCCTTCGACATCGAATTAGACTGCTGAGCATTGCCACCTGTTCGGGTACTCGCCAGGTTTCACAGTACAAAGCGGAGAGGAAAGACTCTGTTACTGCCACGGAGTTAGAATTGAATCCACACCGCGTACCCAACTCTGAAATGCTTTTTATCAAATACCCAGATAACACAATAAAGCTGCTAAATAATTGAGCAGCCTTGATAGGAAAATGCAGCCTCCCGATGAGCATACGTTCAGTTAAATGAATGTCTTTAAGGGGGAGGGGATAGAGGTGGTGGCTGTAATGAATAAGTTAGCTATGATTTAATGTATATAAATGCGAAAAGGGCAAAAACAAGCCGATTCAGTAGTTGCATACAAAGCAGATGAAGAAAATGTGGTGTACGCAGAGGATAGGAGTTTCAAAGTCTCCCTTGTATTTCATAATTTTTTATTTCTGAAAGAACACTGCCAGATTCCTCCCTGATACTGCCCCCTTCTAGCATTTGATAAGCCATCATAGGGATGCAGTGAAATATTGCTCATTTTAAAGCCTTCTCTGCAGGAAAGATAAACTTGGCTGTGTCTTAACAAAATATGAAAACAGTACTGGAAAATATATGCTATTTAATGTAAAAACTTTGATTTTTAAAAAATAAACAAATAAATAATCCAACCTGAAATTTGGTAATATGGAAAGGAAATTCTGGACCTCTAATAGCCTCTGATATTAAAACACATATATAGACCGAAGCACAAGTATTTCACAGTAGATAAAATATTCAAATTCCTTCCCCTTCTAATGAAGGTTTGGAAGGAATTGAACTACTTTTCAGAATCTACTGGCAATTCCCAATTGAAATTTGATTTTTCTATTAGTTATTTTTCTTCATCTTTCAGAGAAACTTACTATGTATCTTGTACCAGACAAAATTGTTTTCCTTCTGAGGAACCTCAAATGTGACAAATACTATTAAAAACAATTTCATATCAGTTCTGTGAAAGGGATTAAAGTATTTCATTTCTAGTTATACTCTGCATTCATTTTACATTATCTTTCAAACCCCCAAATTAGAAAGTAGGATTACTATGGAAAAGGAATTGAAACTAAAAAGAAACACCTCTAACTATATTTACAAGTATCTGACATTCCCAAGCCCAGTTTTGCATGTGCAGGGAGAAGGGGAGAGAGAATGCTCTGAATCTCATGCCTAATCACAGGCTGGGACCACTCATTTTTTAGCCAGGGATTTGATTTCTATTTTAAATTCTATATTAACTTATCAGCAAATATCTCTTCAACTGTATCAGTTAAATCCACAGAGTGCAAATCTGTATTTAATAGCAGCAGGAAGCCACGGAGTAAAGCTTGGCTAGCTTTGGTGGAGGAGTTCAGCCACAGCCAAGGCAAAAAAAGATATATCACCCCAATCCTGCTTCTCTTCTCCTGGCTTTGGAGGCCCAGTCAGCACCCCTCAGGGCTTCCCTCTAGTTATTGAAATCATCAAATACCACAGCAATTATCTAAACATCAGGTTTTCTATTTTTATTAAAAACTCACAAATTTATTCAACATGTTTTCTTTCATACAGTGAATGGTCTAATATGCACTGGAGGTCACACAAGCTTAGGTTTATTAGAACAATAAAAGACATATGTGAAATTTAATATATGAAGAAAAAAGTAGCAGCTGTTGACTGCATATTTGACCATAAAATTTAAATATTTTGGACTTTTATTTTAAAGACACAAAAATAAAACCTGTGTGGGTCTATATAAGTCATATTAACAATTCCATGAATGTTCAACAGGACTAAAAATTAGCAAAGATGTTTTTTAAACCTTGTAACACTTTTTTTTTTTAACACTTTCTCAGGTTGCTGGTGCCAGGCACCTTTACAGTATTTGTGCTATAATTATTCTATTTGGCAACTGTCTGAATATCATGTTTTCTTTGCCTCGCGTAAACAACACCTTTTTACATACTAGCACAGTGAGCCGCAAGCCCTGCAAATCTGTCAGAACATCTACAGGAAAAGAAAAATAACAATTTTGGTTGATTGCTCAAAACATTGTTTTTGAACAAGAGGTTTCAAAACAGGATATATTAGTAAAACACTGAACTCCTGAATTTAACATTATACGTAAACAGTTGACTGTTTTTAGTTCAATAGTCTTTTTTTAACTTTTGTGTGTAAAGGTAGAATACTTTTCTTGTACAGCCGGTGTTCAAGTCATTTTACTGAGAGGTCTGGCGGGAGACCATCCTATCCAGTGTGTTTGTGTGTATCTCTGCGTGTAGAGTTTTGTGAAGGTAGAAGAGTTGATACTGAGGGCTTTACATTTAGAATTTTGCAATTTTGGCAACAACAAAAAACAAAAACCCAGAGAGACAAAAAATATATATATAGTCCCACCTGATGCACAGCAGGTCGGTGTTTCTGAAGCTATAAGAGTTTGTTGCCGCTGTCGCTGAACTCTGAGACAACACAAATAAGGGATATCTCAGGGCCCGATCCCTCCGGACTGGCCCAGAAGCGCGCCGGGCGGCTTCGCCTCCCTCACCTGGCTGTGCGCCTCAACAGCCTCCCTCCCCACGGCTCCTGGCATCACCAATGGCTGAGTGCGCCTGCGGCTGTCATGATGTCTTTCTGCCGCCCGTCGGCCAGGGGCACATGCCTGCGGAGTCTGTCCAGTGATACCGGTGCTGGTGGGGAGAGTTCTGCATTTCCTATCCGGAGCCCCAGTTCTGAACCTTGCCATCCAGTGCGCACATCCCAGTCCCGCCTCGAAGCGGATTTGGATCCTATTTGTGTCCCCCTTTCCCGTCTGGTCTCCCCAGACCAAGAATGGTCCCGAGGCTGGAGGAATTGGGGCAGAAGGCTTGCTTTTTATGTTTTCCCCCCTATTTTCTTAAATAAAAGTTCATTTCTGTACAACCACGAACTCCACGAACCATGAGAGACCCCGCTACCACACGGCCGCCTCGTTCATTTCAGGGGGGTGAGACAGGTGGTTTCCGTAGCTCGCCCCGCCGTTAACCGACAGTGAGGAGAAGGGCGGGCTGGGCCCGAAGACCTCAGCCGACATGGAGTGCAGAGGCCCGGGCAGGCTGGGCTCCGGGCTGGGTGAGTCCCCTGGGGGATGCGCCAGGATATCGGTGAACCGCTGCGCGTCGCTGGACGGGTGATGGCCGGGCAGCGGGTGTTCCAGGCCTCCCAGAGGCGTCCCAGACGGCCCCGAAGACGGCACAAAAGGTAGGTCCACTGGTGTTTGGGCCTGTGAGGACGGGGGCCCTTGCGGGAAGAAGTCGTAGTTGCCCCCTGGACCGTAGTACTCACTCTGGTAATCTGCGGAGTGGCAGAGAGGAGGATGTCAGGGCAGGGCCCCGGGACTGTCAACACAGATAGGGTGAGAAGGCGAGCAGGTGACCGAGCACCCAAGAGCAACAGGGTTGGGGCACTAGATGTTAATAGGGGGACCCTGCCAGTCTGGGAGCACGGAGGAGGTTTTTGCGCAAAACAGCCGTTGCTCCCTACCTGCTCACCCTCCTGGTTCAAAATCAGGAATGTGACCCTCGGTCTCACCACCTCCCCCGGATTTATTCCCCAGCCTTCTGCCTTCTCTCCCTGAATCTTCCCTTCTCTACTGAAAGCAAGGGGTGCCTCCCGTGCCGCCACCCGCTTCCAGCGAAGCCAGTCCCGGCCTGGCGGTGCCCTGCCACTCGGCCGTGCACCCACCTCCGTAAAAGGAGAAGGGGCCGTTGGGGATGAGTTCGCCCGGTTCCAGGCGGTCCACTAGCGGCCGCATCCTGCGCGGACTGCGGAAGAAGGCGTGGCGCCGGGCTCCTAGCGCGCTCAGCTGCTTCATCCTCCGTTCCTTGGAGCGCCGGTTCTGGAACCAGACCTGAAGCATATATGCCGCGGAGTGAAGCCGCGGAGACTCCACTCCCCAGTCCGCGTGTGCGGCGGAACCCAGCCCGTTACCCCTCCACTGCCCCGCTCGCCGATGCTGGGCTTCCCGGGCGTGGTATGAAAGTAGCGGTGGGGTCTCTGAGTAGGACCGCGCAGGGCAGATACTGAGCCAAATGTGGGCAGGATTCCCGCCTGGGGGGCATTGTGTAGCCGCATTGTTTCCAACAGTCACACTGTCACAGTTACAGCTTCTCAGGGGCTGTACACACTTATACACTAAATCTCTTCAAAACAGTATCACGCACACAGCTTCCTTTTCACGGTTCCTTGCAGCGACTCCCCCCCGCCATGTCCCTCCGCGACTCCCATGATAGTGAAAGAGACACAGAAAGCTTCCTACTGACTCTGTTTCCCAAGAGTAGTGACACCGAACTCACAATATTCTTTTCACACCTACGTACAAACTCTGCCAAATACTTATCCACTGCCTCTCACCAATAGTGATCCCAGTGACACAGGCACATAATCCCCGTATTCTCCCACACGGGTTGGCACAGCCTCCCAGAGGCGTAAGAGCCTGAGGTTCAGGGCCGGCTGCCCCACACACTCGCAGAAGTACACTAAACCTCCCAGGCACAGAGCGTCCAGGCATCTTGATCCCACATCTAGCCTTGGCTCAGAGACTCCCACTGCTCTGGTCTTACCTCTCACCTCCTCCCAAGGCACAGGCTCAGTTGCTTGCAGATGGCCTCTCCTCCCTCATCTCACTCTGGAATGCACTCAGGCAGAGCTGACTCTCCACCGAACCACCTCCCCCTTCAATCCAGGATGCCCCACCTTTCTTTGCAAGAGAAGTCTCTGCTCTGGGGGTTATCTAGCTGGGGCAAGAGACCCACAAAGTTGGGATTGGAGACTTGGAGAAAATGTGCAGAAACTAGAACTGCTTGATTCTGTAGTCCATATTAACCGCTTCACTCCTTCCTAATGGTGTGGGTGGTGAGTGAGACAGGATATGTGCAGAAAGAGGGACCCTAACTGTTCTTGTTGTATTTGACAGTGTCCTCTCCTCTAGCGTACGCCAGCTAGCTGCCTGACTCCCCTTCCCCTCCATCACCACTATTGGGAGCAGAAAAGGGATTTCTTGATGTTCCACGAATCATCGTTTCCAAGGTTCCATGGGTTCTGGCCTCCTCCCACCTTCTACCAGGCACCATGGATTCACTCCCCTCCTCGACTCTGAGCTGTCCCAGACTTGGGCTGGGTATACTGAGTGACCCTGTGGGCCTCAGGGGGAAGAAGTGGCACGCCAGGACTCTGACCTGGATGACACGCATGTTGAGGCCGGTCTCCTGCGCCAGCTGCTCGCGGATGTGTCTTGTGGGCTTGGGCGTAGCAGCAAAGGCGGCCTTCAACGTTTCTAGCTGCTTGGCTTTGATGGTGGTGCGCGGTCCCCTCCGCTTGGCGCCCAGGTTCTGGTCGTCGTTCTCGTTGCTGCCCCCTTCCTTGTCCGACACATTAGCGCTCTCCGAGTCCTTGGCGTCGTCCTGCGATGGGTCTTGGGAATCCGGAGATAAACTGGGGTCACTGCCCGTGGTGGCTGAGGAGAGGAAAGGGACGGGTGAGCAGGGGCCTTGTCGGCCTTCCCTCCCCTCAGGACCCTCCGCCCCTAGACAGCTGGGAATTAGGGCCTCACCCGAATGGAGACTATTCTCTTTGGCGACACTGCTATTACTTAGGTAATCCTCTTTGCAGACGAACTTATTTTCATCAATGATGTAGAGTTCCTCGCCAGTGGAAAGCTGTTTGTTACACATCATGCAGGTGAAGCAGTTCAGGTGAAACACTTTGCTCCGCGCTCTCCGCACCAGGTCGCTAGGGGAGATGCCCTGCGCGCAGCCCGCGCATTTGGTACCGAAACATCTGTAGAGGGTAGGGGTTGTCCAGGGGCGGGGGAGACAGAGAATGGGAGAAAGAAAATAGCGGGAGAAAGAAGTGGAGGAAGGAGGGAAGGAAGGAGGAGAAAGAGAGGAAAAGAAAGTAGGAAGAGGAGGGAGATGAGAGCGCGCCAAAAAGAGGCAGAATGCAGATTGAGCAGGTGAGATGGCAGGATGAGAGAGCGCGGGGCATCCGGGAAAAGTGAGAGAGAAAATACACGGTTAGAGGAAAGAACCCAAACTACCGGCCAACCCCAGCCTCACGGCCCAGAGTTATCTCAGGAAAAAGGAGAGTCCTGGAAAAAGGCGGCAAGGTGATCACAGGGGCAGGGAGTTACGGGGACCAGAACATTCATTTTCCTATTAGATTCAAAAGAGTCAAATTCGAATTAGGGCGCCATATGTGAGTGCTCAGAGTGCCGCTTTCCTTTCCTAAATTCGCCTCTCTTTCACCACAAAAGGACCCGTGCACCGGTAAAGGTCCGGTCTGGCCGTGGGTAAACAAACAGCCGCGGAGAGCCCTGGTGGCAGTAGGTGGGCTGCTGCCACGATCATGCCGAAAACCTGGCAGATTGGCGCAAGTGGGGGTAGCGGCGGGGCAGAGCCGGCTTTAGGCGCCTTGCTGAGTTTTGCTGCCAGCCAGGCCTCGGGGGCCCTCTGGAAGCGGGTATGATTCGCCGCCCTCTGACTCCGATCCAGTCACTGCAGAGGAAACCGGGCGCAGCCCGCGGAGGTTCTGAGGCGCAACCTCTCGGTAATAACAGCGTGCACAGGGCTTTGCTCTAGGGTTCCTGGCAAACCCGAACCACATGTCCTGGAGCAGAATTGGGAACTGCGCTTGCTGGGCCTGTGGGCAGAACATTTCGTGTGACTTCGATCCCTGCCCCCCACCCCCACATCAATTTGATGTCACCACAGCCTGAAAGAAAGCAGAGACCAAGTCAGCCAGTATACTGGGAGGTTTCGAACCCACACAGTGGAATTACAATTTTTATTTGCGCCTATGCTTGGTTGACTTGTGTGTTTGCGTGGAGGAGATGGTAACAGAGCAAGTTTAAGAAAATACAATTAAAATGGTGAGCAGAGGAAGGGAGTAAAGTCCAATGGCTCTAATGAGCCAGGAACCAGTGGGTCTCGAAAAGGAGGTGTGGGCTGTGACTGAACAGTGCCTAGGAGGGCTCCCAAGAGAAGCCTGCTCTGCACAGCCAGGGTCAGCTTTGGGCCAAGGCTGAACTGCCAGCTAACCCCAGCAGGGGATGGCAGAAAACAAAAACCAAAACCTTAGGGGCACTTCTCGTGCTACAGTGCAGCAGTTTGCCCAGGACTACACTTAGAAACAGTCCGGTTTGGGGGTGAATACTGGGCTTGCAGGTTTGGTCTCAAGGCTGAGTTCTTTATTGCTCCTACCACTGCTAGCAGCTGGGGTGCTCCACCCAAAAGCCTCGGTGGTTCCCGCCAAGATCTCTCAGTTGCAAAAGGCAGTAGCTGGGAAGGAGCTCTGGCTCCTAAGCTCAGCTTGGAAGGGGTACAATCCCGGGAGACCCGGAGAATGCAGTTGCTGGAGAGCTTGGCTCTGGAAAGAGAGGAACTGGGGTTATAACACCCGAGGCTGCCTTATCTCTTTCAAGTTTGGAGGGTCTTCTGGGCTGAGGCAGGATCACACCCTTTCTTCCCAGGCACATGCTGCGAAGCCTGGACCCACACTTTCCAGGAGGCCGGTAGCCGCAACACGGGGCTCTCAGTGGGCCAGCTGGCCTAGAGGCAGGCTTCTACCTGTCTGTCTTGGCTGCCCTCTCCAGCCGCAGCTCCTAAGGAGGCTGCCTTAGCCACGCTGACCTCTGATCCGAAGCTGGCCAGGAAGGGCCCGCCGGGAGGGTGCAGCAGAGGCGTGGGAGGGAAGTACTCACCGGAAGAAGTCGTTCTTACAGTAGAGCTTGCCTTCCCGGGAGAAGCACTTCTCGGTCAGGTTGCATTTACATTCACAGCACTGGACACACTTCACGTGCCAGGCCCTGTCCAGCACGTTCAAGAGGAAGCGGTCCAGGATGGGCCTTTTACAGCCGGCACAGTGCACCATGGTCTTTGGTTTGGTCGGGTGAGGCCCGGAGAGATAAGAGCAAGTAGAGACGAAGTAGACTCCCCAAGATGACGGCACAGCTCCCCAGCACCTCCCAAAAGAGGAGACACACTTGGCCGTGCAAGCCAAAACCCGCAACAGGAAACCAAATAGGGGAAAGGAGGCTGACGCGGGGCGAGGGGCGCCTCGCTGGTGTGTGACCCAGGAATCCCAGGGCCACCGGGAGAAACAACGCCCCCTCAGCTCCCCAGACGAGGAAAAGGAGTCTCAGGCGAGCGGGAAAGGGACTCTTCAGCCCAGAGTCCGCGGAGGAATGAAGGTCACCAAGAACCGCGGCGGGAACGGAAATAAATAAATAAAACGGAGTCGGAAAAGAAGAGGAAGACACCCGGAGCACGAGTTGCGGGAAAAGCGCCGCTGAGTTTTTTCCGGGCTTGAGGTAGAGCTGTCAGAAGTCAAAGTGCATCTGCTTTTGTCGGGATCTGAAGGCGGGCGTGTGCGTCCCGCGTCCCAGGCTGCCCACCACCCGGGTTTCCCCCTCTTTTCTTTTCTTTTCTTTTTTTTTTTTTTTAAAGATAAGAACAAAACGAGTAGAGAAGCTTTGGATCCTAAACTGCCGGCATAGTGCAGCGGGTTGGGACGCGCCAGGCGCCCGCGCTGGGCCTGGGGGAGGGGGCGGGGGTAGGCCGAAGGGGGAGGTGGGAGGGAGGGTAACGTCTGAAGATCTTGTCGATTGCTGTTGTTGCTTAGGTTTCCCCCCTTTTGGAGAAGTGTTTGTGTCAATCGAAAACGGAGAGTGACAACTTCGGACAGACGCAACCAGGCGCACTCGCTAGCTCCCCACCGCCCAGCCTGGTCACCTCGGCTGGTGGCCTGCCGGGCGGCCTCCTTGTCCTCGAGGCGGCCCTCCCTGCGCCTGGGTTTCTTTGGGGAGGCAATGCCTTCTGGCTCTTCACCGTGCTTGGCAGTGCATCGTGGCTTCAGTCACAACTTGCAGCCGCCTGGGCGCACAGCCCGGCATCGCTCGGCCCACGCTCCGGCTGCCTGCGTCCAACCCCACAGTAGCTCGACTTTCTTTCCTTTTCCTTTTCCCCCCTCTCTTTTCGTTGTGGCAGCAAATCTGGGTTTCCTTCTAGTCTCCTTCCCCCCCTCCTTTTTTTTTTTTTTTCCTTTTGCAGCGGGAAGAGTCGGGGGGAGGGGGCCGCTTGGAGAGCTTTAAAATAATGTCCTGATGCAGCGCCTACAGTAGGCCAGCGGCTGGAACAGTTTGGCGCGGACCGCGGTTGTCGCAAGTCGGGCAGCGGCTCCTTGCTGGCTCTCTCCGGGCGCGAGTCCCTGGTATTCTGCCCCAGTCAGCCGCCCGGGTGCGTCTCTCCCCAGCTCCAGCGGCTCGGTCACTGCTTCTGGCTGTTGGCTGAGCTCTGGAAGCCCCCTTGCCTTAATGCAGCGCCCGCCGACGTCACGGAGGCCTGCGACCAATCAGCGCCTCGCGGTCCCTCTGTAAACCATTCTGCATCCCCCGGCCTGAGAGAGTGCGGGGAGACCGCGTTTAGAGGATCAGTGGCGGCGGTACTTACGGCCCGGTGCAGCACAGGCGACGGGCAGCGAGGTGCCCTGGACTCCTCCTGCTCTGGTAAGGCGTCGGTTTCAGCGGGAGGGACAGAGAGGGCGAGAATAGGCTCAAGCAGAGAGACCAGAGTTCTAGAGGAGGGCAGATCGAGCCTTGTCCAAGGTTTGGGGTGCGGTTGGGTCTGGAAGCCCAGAGACCCCAGTGCACTGCGAAGCTTTGCAATTCACCGCGTTTTGGCATTCCCCCTGCGCCCCCCGCACACCCTTCACCCCCGCTTGCTTTATTTGACCTGAAAGTTTGCTCCAGGCATAGCACTAGTCTTAGGAGAGGCAGGGGGCGCTTGGCAGCTGAATCTCCCTCCCCCGTCCCTCTTTCTACATCCCCTCCCCCAGTGCATCCAAAGTCCGCTAGGTCCGGTGCCTGGGTGATCTGGGTGTCCGTCTCCTGCAGCGCGCTCTTGGAAAGTTGATTCAGTGGTTTCCTGGTGGGGGTGGGGAAGACCGGAGGCGCGGCGCCCAGGTGGGGGAAGGAGTGGGTGGGGAAGTGCCTCGGGTGAGGAGTCTAAACCCTGGCGAGAAGTTGTGAGAAAATTGTGATCCGGAGACACCTTTTGCAAACAAAAACAAACGACTAGGCGGGAAACCGCGGGGCTCCGGCAGCTGGGGGGCAGTGATAGTGGCGGCGGGAAGGAGGGAGGGAGGAGGAGATTCCCGGCGCGCCGGGGAGGGCGTGCAGTAAATGGAGGTGTGCAATTCACTGGCGTAGTGCGCCCGGCTTCCAGTCTGCCCCCTTCTCAGGCTTTGCGCTGGCGCCAACTTCCCAAGAGAACAGAAGACCATGCCTTCCAGTGTCCACTCCTTAGGGAGTATATTGCCTCCCTAGTTCCACTTCAGGCAGAAATTCAGGACCATTGCCCTCACGGGCGGATTTGCCTGGAGGTGAGAGTCGAATCCGGCTCCCGAGAGCCTGAGCCTCTAAGAGTCACTCTAGTTCTATAGAATATTCAAGTCAATCTCCAAATCCCCAAATTGTTTCTACCTCACTTTTTCTAGGCTCGACTCGGATTTCTCATGACAAGGAGTTTGAAAGTGGTAGGTCTGCGCGGTCTCAATTTTGCTCCACATTTTTGTTTTTAGGGAGGAGTTTCTAGAAAGGCGCATTTGACCCTAGTAAGAAGAAAAGCTTAGTTGTATTTTGGAATTGGCCTTTTGCTCACTCAAGCAAAAGATTTCCACACAGTGACCAGGGACGGAATTAGGGAAAATGCCACAGAAACGCACTAGAAACGAATCTGGGTTGCCAAGGAATTCGGCCCTGAAAAAAATAGAATACCCTCTTCGGACGAACGGGGAAGGCACTACAGCGAATTTGGCTTGCGTTGGGTGAAGTTGTTGGATGTTGAAGGTCTGCCAACGCCCCTTTTCTCCCTCCGCCGGCACATTCCTGCAACTCGGAGGCCCTCCAGCAGCCCCTGCCGTGTCTCGGACGTTACGTTTTCCCCGGAGCTGCCGAGGTCTCTCTTTCGCCTCTTGGGTTTTCTGCCCCGCGGCAACCTCAGGGGGCCAGACTTCTAACGCCTGGTCTCCGCACCTTCCTGCACTTACACACCTCGGCTCCGGCTCCCAGCCGCGGGCTAGGTAGAGCAGCAGGCTGATTAGCTCCCGCACACCAACCCCTCTGCCAGTCTTTCCCAGGCCGGAGCTCAAGGCAGCGCCAAGGGTAGAGAGGGCGATTCTCCCACCTAGCGGGCGGGCTCTCCAGGCTCAGACTTGATGCTCTCGCTACGGACCTGACACACCCTGCAGCAAGGCGACCAGAACCCTGTATTCTGTCACTCTGGAGGCGCTAAGAGCGGCATGGTACCGTGTTCTCACTTCCTACACCCGGACCGCAAGTCGCCTCCCAGCTCGCTGCGTAGGGAAAACTCTCCAGGAAGGGCCAGATCTGCAGAGCGGTCGCCAGGTCCCCCTAGCCCAGCGGTCCCAGTGCTAGCAGCTAGCGACCTCCACTCAACTGCCTCTTTTTGGAATCTATAGCAGTCCCAGTCCCAGGTGGCTCGCCCCTGCCTCCGCCCCAGCAGGGCTCCTTCTCATGCAAAGCAGTGGGGCCACAGGGTGGGGGAAGCTGGGGAGCGACAGCTGGACTAGGCTCCCGGCTCTTTCGGACCCTGAAGCCCGCTCTTCCTTGGGTAGGCAGGAAGATGTTGCTCTGTCCGTTTGGGGGTGGGATGAAGAGGACTTCTTGCGGAGGTCCAGTGCGGTAGGGGAGTTGGAGCGAGGACCGGACGCTGGCCCTAAGGCATAGTGCTCTGTTTGCCCCGGCGTCCAGATGTCGCAGTAAACAGGTCGGAGAAGCTAACCCTGGGCGTCTACAAGGGGTTGAAGGAGCGCAACGCAGGACGTACCTCTTGGCTCCTGAATTACAGGTTTAAAGTCCAGATTTAATGTTCACACAACAGCAGCACACCAGAGTAGTGTTTTGTGTGGAGAAGGGATTGTTTGTTTCCACTGAGCTTTTATTTTAAAATGCAATTAGTTATGGAAAGGTGGAGAGAAAACTGACTCATCTTTCTAAATTCTCCGTCTCCGAACCCACTCAGCTCAGTTCTGCATTTAAACCAATGTCCTCTCAAGGAAAAGCACTAACCCACCCTCCTCACCCACTGCCAGACTTATTGTCTGCCTCTGCAAAGTACACAAGCGCTTTCCTACTCCACATCCTTCAAAGTCACACAGACCCACAGCCACTTACACCGCACTGGGATGTTGTAAATTCTGGACAGGTACCATGAGGTTCAATTTGGACATAGGTCCACTGATGGCTACAGAATCCTCTCCACCCATTCCTACCGCAACCTCAGAGAAGGGCCCAGAGAGCCCAGGAAGTGGCTTTCACAGTCCAGATTTCTTCTTCTGAGAAGCTCCTTGAAAATCAACCCAAGAAGAGAGACCCTGTCTGGGAACTGGGGATTGGGTGTATTCTGTCAGCCCTCCCCAGGCCTCTCTGTTTGAGGCGCCCCCACTAGCATCCTCTTTGACCCCGAGGCCTTCTAGGTCCAGAGCCCCAGCACCCCCTCCTTCCTTCTGCGTTCCTGATTGACTATCACAGAACATGAACCGCTCTGCCTAGTCGAGGTTGACTGCTATTGATCGAGAGAAAGCTGTGGCTGCCTTTGGCCACTTCCCTCCTTCCTCTCCAGTTTAGTCCACGGACCCGCAAAAGGGTGATAAGGCCAGGAAAGTAGACTTTTGGGGCTGCCCTGGCTCTAGGTTCCTCTGTGTGGAGTCGCAGGCTGGCATATCCAGCACGCAGGTCCAGGAATGTGGGGGAAGGACCTAGCCTACATCCTTGGACCCTGTAGGTTCAGGAAGCCCCACAAACTCCGAGGACTGGCTGAAGATGCAGCATATGCGACTAGGGAACTTAAGTTAGGCTGAGGTCCTTGCGTTCTGATCGATGACCTCTCCCGTTCTGTCCCTTCTCATCTGTCCTCTCCTGACTCGGGTTGCTTTATTTCATTCCATCACTTTCTAAAGGAAAGGTCTACTTGCCTGCAGTACTTTACAGTTTGTCTCCCCTGAGCAGGATAGTAAGGGGTTGGAGGTGGGGTAAACGGATCTGTATTATCTCCACTTTCCCAGATAGAAAACCCAAGTCAGGAGAAACTAAGTTAGGGGGCTTGCCCAAGACCTCTCCATCAGTGCACTATTGAAGGTGAGAAATTGGTTGGGGAGTGGTGTGTACTTTGCCACGTTTTCCTAGAGGGGCTTGGGCGGTGATGGAGGAGGACAGTGAGACCGAGAAAAGGCAGTATCCGGCGGGTCGTCACGGTGTGCGCCCCGCCTGGGTAAATAGCGCTGACTTCCCACTAGGGCTGGAGGGACGGGGTATGGGGAAGAGGGCGGGTAGAGCAGTGAGGTCGAGGTCGACAGTGCTGATCTCAGATGGGAGTCAGCGCAGTGCAGCGGAGCAAAGGCGACCTGGATAATCTCGGGAAGTAGAGGGTGCGCTGGAGAAAAGACAGACGCAAGTGAGGACAGAGGGAAGGTGGGGGGGAAAGGAAGAAGAAAAAGATGAGAAGGTATGAGGAAAAGCAAGTGCGTCTAAAAGGAAAAATGTGGGTAGAAAAGGAAAAATTCACCCAGAAGTGGAGCAAAGGAAACAGAAAAGAGATCCAGAAGGACATCCAGTGACAAAAAAAAAAAAAAAAAAAAAAAAAAAAAAAGAAAGAAAGAAAGAAAGAAAAAAAAAAGGAAGGGTGGTAGTGAAAAGCCTGTAGCCAGGACCCTGCTGTTCCCAGGGGGGCTCGGGCTGGAACCCAGAGTGTGTACGGGTGTGTGACAGGCGTGTTCCTGGGCGGGAGAAAAGGAGGCGGTGTTTTTGGTGGGAGATTCAGTGCCCATGGAAAAGCATGTGAGCGGCTCTGGGCAGGAATCCAACAAATAAATAAAACGTCTAAGACGGCGTGACAACAATGTGTATTTGGGTGCGTGCCCGTGTTCCTCTGTCTGAGCACACGCACACCCAGTAAGGAAGACAAACGGGGCTCGTGCCTCGGAGTAATTAATCCTCTCGCTAATTGACTCTCTCCCCTTACCTAATCTCGGTGGTCACTGCCCGTATCTGGAAAGATATCAAGTGGAGAGAGAAAGAGAACCCCAAAGCTAACAACCTTTGGGACTGAGATTGAGTTCTCGCTGGACTTGGCAGCTCTAGCTCTTTTCCTTGCTACCTCCTCCTTTTGGGGCAGAGTTCAGTAGTTGTTGCTGCCTTGCCCCTCCAGGTTTGGGCAGCATTAATAAAGGTCTCAGATAAGGGTAACCTGATCTCCCCCCCACACACACACACATACACACACACACACACTTGGGGAGCCCAGTCTCTGAGACTGAAAGCTTCTCACCACCCCTCTGCTATCCCTCTCCTGCCCCTAGGCAGTACCAAAGCTCTTCCTCCACTATTATTTGGTGGTGGTGGTGATTGGGTGGCAGGTCCCTGTGCTGCATCCTTGTTTGGATTACTTCCTCTACTGCTGCAGGACTTGGCCCCTAGTAAGGCCGGGGAGGTTTGGGATGAAGGAGAAGTAGCCTGGGATAGATGGAAAGAGAACAAGAGGAGGGATGAGGTTTGGGCAAGTCTAGGGAGAGACTTCATGAGACCAACCCACTCAAGAGGTGGGCTGAGGGACAGAAGCACAGAGTGAAACAGTTGCCATCTGATAAGGGTGAGGCCTCCAAGGACAAAGAAGGAAAAAGGTAGACTACTGTGCCCCATGAGAAAGAAGGTCAAGTGTGTGGGAGGCAGAAAGGTGGCCGTGTTTTTGTGCCTATATGAGGGTGAGGACACAGTTCTGTCTCTCTGTGTGGGCGTGGGGGTGATCCCTCATGCTCCCCACAGTACCTTTAGTTGTCAGGACTGGGAAGAGTGGGCAGGGAGAGAGTATTGGACTTGGATTGGACCCTTGGTTGCTGAGTTCACTGAAGGGGTCTGAGGTCCATAGTCTGTCTGACAATGTAGGAAGTTTTACTCTGTTGGCCTCCTCAGATGATAAATAAATAGGGGCAGAGATCCATACATAAACCAGCCAGCCCAGAGAGAGGAAGGAGGGGTGAAGCGGGTAGGAAAAAATCCACCCAGAAACACATTCTTAATTGTCCCTTGGGAACATTTGTACATTTGACCAAAGCAAATCCCCAAGCAGTATCAGGAGAATCACTCATAGAGACTGGAGATCCAGAGAGAGTTGGGAATGGGGAGAACAGGGAGGCCAGGAAAGATGGCCAGCATGTTTGAGAAGGGGAGAAACTTGCCCCCCACCCATGGCCCATCTCTGTTGTGCTTTAGGAAAAAAGTGAGCAAGGGTACTGAAGTTCCAGGGGAAAGAAAGAGAAGGGCATATAAAAGGCAAATCCAAACCAGAAAGGAAAGAAAGTGAAGAAGAAAGAAAAGAGGCAGGTGGGGGGGGGGAGAAACTATAATAAAAGAGGGTGAAGGCGGCCCCAGGAGGTTGGGCCTCGTCCCAAACCATCCGTCTTCATTGTCTCTGTGTGTGCAAAGGCAACTCCAGCATAAGGAAAAGCCACTATTGGAGCCGCGGCTTTATTTTATATCCTATACATCAGGAGGGAGGCAAAGCTTTATTTTCGCCAAGAGACAGATATTTTATTTCTCTCTTACGGTTTTATGTGTGAGAGATGTCAGGTTGCCACAATGGATGGCTAATGCATAGGCAAGAGGAAGCCGTGTTGGCATGCTGTGTGTCATGGGGTCTTGGGGGGGTGAGCGGGCCTGGGATTTAGGGCTGATGGGACACTCTAGGGGATTTCTGCTAAAACATCTCTCTTCATAAATCCAGAAGCATGGTCAGCTCAACAGGGAGAAGAAGGAGTTTTAGAGGGAAAAGAGTTGGGCTTAGTAATAAACGAACACACAAAGGAACCGCTTACCTTCCAACAGGCTTGGGCAACGGGGGCAGACAGCCCCATGGAAATGCAGCCCCACAGCCACACACACACCATTCACAGGGAAGTATGTTCCTGGCAGAATCATGTCAGTTTTGCTTTCTTTTCATGTTTTATATTTTTCTGCCTTTGGTTCCCCTCCTCCTCTCGAAATCCTTTTTAACCTCAGAGCCTTGGGGGGAAAAGGGCTATTAATTTGCAAATCATCTGATCTGTGAAAGGATCAAGATGACTGTTTTTCACTGCTAAATCTAAAGTCTTGTGTGGACACACACACGCACAAGGAAGCCCATCGTGCTGCCAACCCTTAAGCATAGGTCCCAGATTTGAATCCAAGAGAAGCCCCTTTTGAATTCAGCCTGAGATCCCAAATATTGCTCATATTTTCAAAACTGGGGAGGTGAGAGGACAGAAAGATAGGGGAGGTCTATAAATTACATGTTCTATTCAGGACCAACCCTCCTACCAGCCATTTCTTATAGGAGTAACTTTCATTCATTCTCGTGTCCTGCTCTTCATTTTTTGATATCTTGGTTTATCTCTTTTTTCTTCTTTTTTTTTTTTTTCCCCCTCGGGAGCAAAAACATGGTTATAGTCTTTCCCTCATTTCAGAGAATCTCAGGAACCCTAGAACAAAGCACCTGGCCACACTGTGCCCAGCCTTTGAAGAAGATAATTAACTTATCTGGGCCTCAGTTTCCCCATCTGTAACACAGGGGAATGGTTTAAATGCTTGCTGAGGTCCCTACCAGCTCCCGACCTCCTCTGACTGAATGAGATAATGTGTGAAAACACTTTGTGAACGCTAAAGCCGGACGAATGCCAGGGATTATTATTACGATTCTAATCAATCCTCTTTTCTCCACATGGATCCTGGCTGTTTAACGCCAGCAAGCGGGCTAAAGAGGGCCCAAAGCGAGAAAGCTTAGCGGAGATGGAAAAGCTCTGTGCTGTGGACGGGGAAAAAAAACCCTGCATCTCCAAAAACATTCTATCTCTGAGGCCTGTGGGATGGGATGGGAGAGGGAGGCGATCTGACTCCATCTGACCCATTTCAGTCAACATGGCGACAGAGCGTATTTCTTCAAAAGCATCGTTTGTCTCCAAATGACTGACTTAGGAACCTGATGAGAAGTCGATTTGCAATTTTTTTTTTTCCAGGAAGAAAAGAAAGAGCAAGGTGTAGCTGATTAGCAAGTTAATTATTTCAGTACCCCAAGGGTTCCAGTGTGGTGGTAAGTTGTCCAGCCCTGGTGTAATTTCACAGTCCGTGCATTTCTTGGTGAGCACCTGGGGTGCCTGAGTCTGTCTCTCTCTCTCTGTCTCTCTATCCACCTGTCTTTGTCTTCCTGACATACCTGGGGAGAGGAGCAGGGGCTGGGGTGGGAGTTGGTACTTTACGGACATTCACCCAAGTTATGCGTGGAGGGGTCCAGGTAGAACAGGGTAGAAGAGGCCTAAGTGATGTCCTCTGCCTCCACTGAATACGTGGTCTTTTCTTCTTCCTCCTCCTCCTCCTCCTCCTCTTCCTCTATTTTTTTTTTTTTTTTTGGTTTTGGGAATTGAACCCAGGGGCACTCAACCACTGAGCCAGATCCCCAGCCCTATTTTGTATTTTATTTAGAGACAGGGTCTCACTGAGTTGCTTAGGGCCTCGCTAAGTTGCTGATGCTGACTTTGAACTCTCAATCCTCCTGCCTCAGCCTCCCAAGTGCTGGGATTACAGGCTTGCACCACCATGCCCAGCTTCTTCCTCTATTTTTTTTAAAAAATCTTTTGTTTAATAAATATCAATGAGGGAGTTTAGCAGAAATTGGGGGTGCTGTGAGGTTATTTCCCAGACTTGGCCTGGAGATAAACTGGGTTGGAGAAGCCTTGGCCTCTCACTTCCTCTAACTAGCCAGCTCTCCCAAGTTTCTGATTTCTAACCTCTGGCTACCACTTGTTCTGCAGCAGCCTCTTCTGGCCTGACTTTAAGATCTGGCTCCACCTCGGGGAGGGTGGGGAGGATTGTGTGGTAAAGGGACAACTCCCCTCAGAGAGAGAAGTTGGAGATGTGAATATGAGCCTCAGAATTAGCAGCCTCTACCCTCCGCTTGTTCTATTCTGCTTTCTGCTCCCTGGGCTGGTGGGGCCAGCTCCCTGCAGTTCCTGCTAAGCTGGGTGAAGGGAGGGCTGTACAGTTTACTTAAGAGTGGTCCCATCTGCTCAGACTGGCCTTTCATAAGGGGAGGGATTTATGCAGTGTCCTTGTGCACAGACCTGGGATTTGGCTGAAAACCTTGGACCTCTGAGAATAGTCCTGAACGCTAAAATGTTCAGCCACTGAGATGATTCATGATCTTGTCTGTATGGACAGGGTGTGCGTGCGTGTGTGTGCATGTGTGCGCCTGTGTGTGTTGGGGAGTGCAGACACACGCTGCTGGATGTTTTCTACCATTCTCACTTTGAATCCAAACATTAGAAAACTTGTGTTTTCTTCTCTCTCTCTCTCTCTCTTTTTTCTGTGCTCACTCAGGAGGCAGCCCACAACACCAGATTCCAGGCAATCAGCTTCCTGACTTCAGCAGCACAAGGATGGCACAGTTCTTTCTGGTGCAGGCGTTCAGCTGTCCCTCGAAGGTTGGCTGATTCCCCTGCTGGTGGAGAGGGCTGGGGGCTGTCTGAAAAGATGGTGCTGATGCCTGCTTCACTCCTGGTGGCAGGGGAGTTGGGGAGCAGCGGGTGGGTCCAGTTGCTGTTCAAGTTGGACTTGGTCTCCTTGGCCTTGTAGTCCTAGGAAATCTCGATAGGAGAAATGGTCGTGAGAGGAACTTCGAATACAGAAAGGTGGGCAGAGGGAGGAGGTTCTCGTTTCAGTCTTGCCAAAATGAAGCCCAGAGATGGTAGTGACAGATGTTAGAGAGTAAGGCTCTGAGCTGCCATGTGGGATCTTGGCCCTGACTCAGGAGATGAATAAGTCCTTGGCAAGTTCGGAAAGACTCACAAGTGCCATGTATTTGTCATCTCTGGGGATTAAATGGGATTTCTTTCTGCTACCTAGTGGCTGGGAAGGAAGTGTTTTCAGCTTGTATGATGCTCATGGGTGGCTTCACCATCTTCTTGCTCACGTCCCAGTTTGACCTTGTGGAGGAAGACTACGACTTTCTGGACTCTAGTTTTTCTTTGCCTCAGGCCATTCATAATGGAGCCAGTATTCTAGTTCACTGGCCAGCACTGGGTCTGAACCGTGAGCTGGCAGGCCTGTGATCATGTGAGCTGCAAGCCTTTTCTCATTTGGGCTCCAGGAAGGACATAGTTCCCCTTTAAAAAAGAGAAGCAGGGACAGTCTCTGTGAGTCTTTTCAGGAAGGATTTACCCCTAACTTGATAAGTACAGTGCTTCCTTTACTTCTGAATGAATGAATAACTTTGTCAGTCAACCTGAGGGTCTGTGGAGCCTATTAACGTGCTTCCTTTGGTCTCACTGTTGAACACATGCTGGGGCTCCAGCCTGCCTCTGACAGACTGGGAGGAGTAGACACATTCCAGAGACCAGGTCTTGGAGTGTTATCTCTTCCGCCACCCCAAATCCTCACCTTCTACTTTATCTCCCTTTATTACAAATGCAGAGACCTCCTAGGGAAGTGGGAAGGAATGGGTTTTAATCAGGTTTGGGGAAGAAAGAGAAATAAGGTGAACCCAAAGAAAGATGGGGACAGCTGGGATTTTAGATGACACTCGTCTATTATCCTTCTTGTGTGTTGTATATTATATCCTACAAATTATGCATTTGTTGCAGTAATCAACAGCATATTTTGTACACTTGCAAAATGCTGCTTGGTCAAAACGGTGTTAAATAAAATCGTAAGAAATGCTACCCTGGCTTCGCATGGGTTATTTAATTCTATCAATGATCATCAATGTTAATGTGCAGCGTCTTGGTTGGCACCATATCACGTTACATTTATACATTCTGAGACATATTTAAGCATGAAAGATACTGTTTTCTGACACATTTTCCAATGATTACCTAGGAGAAGCGTGATAGAAACAGCAGAGATCTTTTCCTCCCACATAAACCCACACCTGACACAGACTGTCAGTCACACATTGTCACATGATTGGCCAGCCATGTACATATCTTCTTTTTTGAGAATTTTTTTTTGTTTTTGCCATGTTGGGGATTGAACCCAGGGGCCTGTACCAACTGAGCTATATCCCCAGCCCTACATATCTTTTTTTTTTTTTTTTTTTTTT